>JAKTYW010000001.1:600000-1164444 GCA_030674565.1 Ogataea thermomethanolica
CGTCAAAAGAGAAACCCCTACTACGTCGTTGAACATATCACACCAGAATCGCTAAAACGGGACCCAAATGGCGGGGGAGATCGTAAGAATTCCGTTTTCAAGGAAGACGAGCAAATCCCATCGAAATTCCGTGCTTTGCTCAAAGACTACTTCAGATCTGGCTATGACAGGGGTCACCAAGCACCAGCAGCAGACGCGAAATTTTCCCAGGCTGCCATGGACGAGACCTTCTATTTGACAAACATGTCTCCTCAAGTTGGTGCTGGTTTCAATAGGGATTATTGGGCACATTTTGAGGACTTTGTGAGACGTCTCACAGGTGGCTACCGCTCAGTGAGAGTGGTAACAGGCCCTCTCTATCTTCCAAAAAAGGACCCGGTGGATGGAAAGTACAAAGTCACCTATGAAATGATTGGCAACCCGCCAAACATTGCTGTTCCAACCCATTTCTTCAAGCTAGTTGTTGCAGAAAACTCTATGAAGAAGGGTCGGGACTCTGATGAAATAGCCGTCGCTGCTTTCGTGATGCCGAACGCTGTGATTCCAAATGAGGTTCCACTGACTTCTTTTGAAGTTCCTTTGGAAGCCTTGGAACGTTCTTCGGGACTTGAGTTCCTCAAGATGGTACCAGAGAACAAGAAAAAACAGCTCTGCAAAGAGTTCAGCTGTAATATCATCGTGAGAGAGTTCAACAATTCTGTGAAATCTTTACCTTCTGCATAGATTCGTATACAATATATATAGATAGTTTTAAGCAATGTCCATGAGCCTCTGCTCATACATTCTGGTGAGACGACTCACATTTCGGCCTCGAGCAACGCGGAATTTTCCTAAATTCTGTTTGGTAATTTGCTGCTGTTGTTGATAGAGAAGATCTTTTTCTGTGTATCTGACCAGCTTTAAGGTGAGGTTTTCCGAAGGCCTCAGAAGTCCATTTTTTTGTTGGTCACCAATGGATGATGGTGATTCTTGCAATTGCACAGGTCCAGAACTTTTTCCGTCTCCATTTTTATTTCTTTCTCTCGTCTTCCGAGCTAGAGGGGGTGTAGGAGGGTGCGGTTTCTGGACAATATTTTCTTTCGGTTGAATCAGCGGTTTAGAAACATTGGTCCTCATCTCGTATGATTGAATGTCATCAGGAGTTATCAGGTTGTCGTAGCAATCAATCGGCTGTCCTTTGACGATGATACTACGGTAGTTTCCAAGTAGCGAGCAGAGAAACTTGAACAGTGTGTCAAATCCATCATCCAGCTCTCTCTCACTGCTCTCGTTATATAGCATTTTCGTGAAAGTCAGAACTAGGCGCAGGTTCTGTCTCTCTCTCATGTTTATGATGTTGGTGGCATTTGGCTCTGTGTGCTCATGAGATAGCTTGACAGCAAGTTTTCTCATCAAAATAACTAACTTGACCAATATGTAGCCATTGTCATAATGAAGACGGGTGGGCTGGAAGTTCAACTCGGACTTTTTCACGGTCTTCAAAGCAGGTCTCCTGCGAACAACGTGCTTGTAACACAATAGTTCGCCAAAGGCAGTGTTCAGATCTTCAAGGCGCGAGAAATCATAATTGTACTTTGTAAGAACTTCTAATGGAAGTAGTGGTTGTTCTGACTCGCTCAATTGAGCAATAAAGCGCTCGAAGATAAGGTAGTGTTCAAGGAAAGAGAAGTCGGATAGGTACACGGTCTGATCGCGACTAAGAGCATCACTCAAAATTTCAACTGTCATTTGGGTTTCGGAATCTAAGCTCTCACCTTTGATCAATGTTGACCATTCCTGTGGTTGCAGAGGCTTGTCGTAGTTCTTAGTGTTCATATAGGAAAGCATGTTATTGTAAATCTTAGAGAACTGTTTGAGTGGAAGCTTATTCGCGTGGTTCAATGGAATACCGTAAAGCTCTCCGACCTCCCGGTTGAGAACAATTTTCGGATTTTGGTAAACGATAATATCGGAAAGATAGTTGGTTAAAGAAATAGGGAACGCGGTGATGTCCATATGACTTGCCAATGCAGTTAGGTTTTCGCAATAAATAATGTCTTTTTTGAAACTCCAAAATGTCTTGAAAAAGTCCATTGCAGACCTGACAATCCAGTTGCTTCCGTGGACAAGATACACCTTGGAGAGGAAATGTTTCTTTTGGGTAGGAATGTTGTGAAAAAACTTGACAAGATTCAATGGCATAGAAAACGAATTGGATTGATAATTGCTAGCATCACTGAATCCTGCTGCAAAGAGCACCAAGCAGTGATTCTCGGAAGGCATTCCATCAACTAGGTACTGCGTAATGAGCGTGAATTGATCATCATTGGACAAAGTGGGAAGAAAAGTGCTATCCACCACATATATAGGAAATCCGGATGACGGATCTAGTGTGTTTGATCTATAAAATAGTCGAGAATTCATCAAAACTGACCAGTCATCAACTTGATGAAAATGACAATAATATTTATTTACAATTTACCTTGAAAAAAAACAAATCCCAAAAGGGGTGCAGGATAAAAAATCGTAATTTTTGAAATTTCGTTACTCAACAGAAATCAAGAATTCAGAACCTCATCGTATCGTTTCTCTTACTCCTTCTTGTTCTCCTTACTGGCGAGATATCTCAATTGCGCATCGAAAGTGTCTCCATTGGCGCCACCATCCCTGATGACAGCAACTCTGAGGGTGGCTAACAGGTTGTGTGCTGCGTTCGAGTGAGCGTAAACTCCTCCGTTGAAAGCCATGGTAGCATCTTTTCCGAAAGATGTTTTCAAAAGAGCTTGTCCACCAGGATGTTCAGACAAGAAGTCGGAGCAATCGTGCACAATTCCGGAAATGATAACCAATCCCTTCTTTTCCTTAGATTTCTCGAAAAATGCAGATTTGTCCCACACAGGCAAATCGCTGAGTTGTGGACCCCAATTGAGTTTGGCTCTCATTCTATCAAGCTTCTTTTGCTGTTGTTGCAAAATTCCTTGATTGATAGCATTTTGAGAAAATCTTTTTAAGTTAAAAGCTAGGCCAACCTTAGAAAGACAGTAAATCAAGACCTTGGTAGGGTCGTATTGGTACCACTTCAAAGCATTTCTGTAGTCGGATGGGAATTCATGGTGGAAGTTGTGGTATCCCTCACCAAAAGTAACCAGAGCAGTCAAAATGTGATCTCTAGGAGTTCTTCTGTCATCAAATGGCTGTTCTCCAATCCAGTGAGCAAGAGAGTTAACACAGAAGGTGGCTTGTTGAGTCACAACTGCTCTCAACAATCCAGCGTAGATGAATCCTCCCCAGAAATCGTTGAAAAAGTAGTGTGTCACAATGGCAGGGAAAAAGAAAGCCATGAAAACCATAAGACTCAGATAATGTCTGTGTTGCGCTCTAACAACCCAGTCGTCCAACAGATCGCTGATGTCCGCTCTGGCTCTGAATCTTGGGTTTGGAACCAAAAGCATCCAACCCATATGGGAGTACCAGAAACCTCTCTTGGCATCGTATGGGTCTCTAGCTGTATCTGTGTATCTGTGGTGGACTCTGTGTTGGTGGGACCACATTTTGATGGATCCTTCAACAGCGGAAGCACCAAACAAGGCAAAGAAAATTTTCACAGGTAATCTGCAGTCATAAGCTCTGTGAGCCCAGTGTCTGTGGTAACCACCAGTGATCGAAAGACCACCCAAACAGTATAAGAACAGAGCAGTCAGAAGCGTGTTGAGCTTCAAAGGAACCCAATGAGTAGAAATCAAGCCAGCAAGTGGCACAGCTAAAACAAGGATGAAGTTAAGCCAGTTGATGTGAAGATGCCAGTTTTCCCAAGTCCATGGTTGCTCACTGATATGCTTCTCCTTTAAATATTTGTTCTTGAGTTCTTTGTCCTTAGCCAGCATCATTGCCACTGAGTCCTTACTCAGCTCTTCAGCAGTGACATCTGTCATGGACTTTGTTCCCATCAATTTACCTCCAATACCATATGCCACAATACGCTTAGTTGGCTTGTTTGTACCAGCCGCCACAGCATTAGCAGTGGAAAGATCCACTGTGTCCAATCCTGACATATTTAAATCCAAGATATCGGGTGCTTCTGAATATATAAAGTATATTAAATAAAAATTTTGGGATCGAGCCACTGAAAAGGGGCGGCGCATTTGTCGATTTGTTGGGATAAGGCCCAACAGAGTGAGCCGTCGACTGAGATGGTCGACAAAAAAATTGAGCTCGTCGACAGGCTAATCGCCTCGCGTCGGTCGTCTCAAGCTAGCCAGTTTTTTCCTTGCCTATTGACCGGCCCTTGAACCATCGCACAGCCATGTTTTTGAGTGCAAATGCGGCTCCAACAAATGGTATATATTGGAGTGCAGTCAGCCAGAAAGGTGGCGCCACACCGTCCATGATTTCCCCCAGTTTTTTGTAGAGCTCATCTAAACTGGAGTCGTTGTTCAACACGTAATCAGAGCGAGCAATTTTTGACTCATTAGACATTTGACTGGCAATTCTTTTCTCGCACTCTGCAGCATCCAACTCAGGATTGCGACGCATGAGGCGCTCCAATTGCGTTTTGGGATTGCACACAACACATAATGTTGTTCCGCAAATCAGATCCATTCCTGCTTCAAATAGCAAGGGCACGTCCAAGACTACCACGGCTTCCATTTTAAGCCAACTCTTAAGAATTAGCAGCAACATTTCCTTGCGAACTTGACCATGTGTTATGCTGTTCAACACTTTTAATTCATCCTTATCCTGGAAAACATAGGCTCCCAGTGCTTGACGATTTAGATCTCCGTTGGGTAAAATCAAGTTATCAATTTTTGTGGAGAAGTACTGTTGTATCTTTAGATACGCAGGTTTTCCGGGTTCCACTATTTGACGAGCTATCTTGTCTGCATCTATAATAGTGATTCCATATTCTTCGCTGAGTCTTTTCGATACCGTGGATTTTCCACTGGCTATTCCTCCAGTTAGACCTAAAATAAGCATTATTAAATAATTTTTTAATCATGGAGAGTTTTGACAGATTATTGCAATGGTTGGTACCCAACGGAGATCTTCCCAAAGCACAAATCTCGTCAAAGCTGGCTATCAGAGAAAATTGCTTGACGGGACGCTCGCTTTTTGCGGAGTCTGAGATCACTACCAACGAGCCCCTAATTAATATTCCTCACTCCTACATGCTCAACTACGTCTCAATCCTCAAACACCTGGAGAAATCTGCATCGTGGAAGTCCCCTGTTGTTTCCAGAAGCTACTATTATGTCCCAGACGGTGTCGATACGTTATATGCCAAATTTGAGCTAACCGAGATTCTTCATTTATCGTCATTTCAACTTGTGTCCATGTATCTTGTACTTGAACATGCCAAACAAAACTCGTTTTGGGCCCCGTTTCTGGACACTCTACCTCAACTTTCAGATTTTGATAGCATTCCTCTGCTATGGTTAACTGAAAAAGAGGTCTTGTTCGATCTACTACCTGCGACCATAAGACAGCATACAGAAAAGCAACATGAAAAGTTCACAGAAGACTATTTAGCCATACAAAACTTCCTAGAAAGATACACATCCAATCCAGCTGATGTGGTGTCTCAAAAACAGTTTCTTTGGGCATGGCTATGTGTGAACTCGAGATGTTTATATATGGAGCTACCAGAGGTTTTAGACAAGCTTCCAGAAGATAACTTCACCATGGTGCCATATGTGGATTTCATAAATCACACATCTGAAGACCAGTGTAATATATCTGTGAGCCCGATGAAAGGATTCCTTGTTACTGCAGGCCATGCGAACTATCGACCTGGTGCTCAGATCTATTTTAGCTACGGGGCTCATAGTGACGACTTCCTCCTCTCAGAATACGGATTTATGCTCTCTGAAGGTGAGAATCCATGGAACAGTGTAGATTTGACACCTTACATAATGGGGCTTCTAAAACCAGATCAGTGTGTCTTTTTGAAAGAACATAACTACATTGGAGATTATACTGTGACAAAAGAGGAGGTTTCGTTCAGAACTGAGGTTGCACTCGCTACCTTGCAAACGACAGATCAGAGGAAGATTCTCGCCATAATGAATGGATCAAATGATGGATCTGCATACAAAAAGAACGCTGATTTATTGCTTGCTAAAATCATGACTAAAATACACCTTAAGTCCGCACATCACTTGACATTATTAGATCGAGCTTCTGATTCTAATAGGAAGCGGATCGTTCAAAAAACTCATGAAAACATCCTCAACATTTGCAGCATTTATGTACATCAATAGCTTCGTGGTCATAATATATACATGAATTGAAAATCGTCAAGATTTAAAAAAAGTCATCACGTTGATATCCGCTTCTTCCTTCACCAGATCCCCAAGATTTCGAATTCTGGGATCTTCTTGAAAACTTGTCTCTTCTATCATTGTAAAATTTTCCAGGTTTTTTAGAGCCTGATCCTCTTCTTCCTCCTGAGCTTTCCCAAGAGTCTTGTCTGTCATAGGAATCTTGTCTATCCCATGAATCTCTTCTGTTCCATCCATTGTTTCTTGAACTGCCAGAACCACGGCCTTTGAACGGACGGTCATGCTTCAGTCTTCCTTCGACATCAAAAACTCCCACCGTATCACGACTGTTGAGTCTGAATCTGGCCAAATCAATGGCTCTGACGATAGGTAGTGATCCATCTTTCACCATTTCCTTGAACAAGTCACCACAGTCAAGAGCTAAAGCCTTAGGGTCTCCGTCTTTTTCAATTGAAGGGATGGAAGAGTAAGATCCAAGGAGCGAAGTAATCAATCGGTGATGATCAATATCAGCCGATTCTATAGCTTTTGCGACTTGCGACGAAAAGACCTCACTGTGTTCAGGAGCTGGCAGCTCTTCGAACTTGTGACCTTCCTTCTTGAGTCTCTCTGCATAGAACAGCTCGTTTCCAGTCAAAATCGAAATCGACTCACCAGTGGTACCGGCTCTTCCTGTTCTTCCAACTCTGTGAGTGTGCGCAGCAGTTTCATTTTGTGCACCAATTTGAACAACACAATTAACACCAGGGAAATCCATACCTCTGGCACCAACATTGGAGGAAACAAGAACTCCGGTTTTGCATTTTCTGAAGTTGGTCTGGTTTCTGTTACGAGCTCCTTGAGTGAGATCTCCGTGTAAACAGAAAACACCAACCTTTCTACCATAAACAGAATTAACCAATTGCCCGACAATACGGTAGAAAAAGTCTGTTGTCTTGATGTTTGGCATGAAAACAATCAACTTGGAATTATTTGTGCTCAACTTTTCAAGAATCACAGATAAAGCAACAGAAAAGCTTTGGTACAAGCTCTTAGTCTCGATCAGGGACTGGGTAACGCTATCAGTCACCTCAGGTCCAGTGCTGACATCAACGAACTTGAAATTTTCTCCCATCAACTGTCTTGCAAGGTCCTTTGTATTTCTGTCCATGGTAGCAGAGAACATAGTAATTTTCAGCTTGGAAGCATCGGCGTGATTCTCGGTGAGTGTGTCCACAATGTCGATCAGTGATTCTTTGAAGTCCTGAGCACACAACACATCGGCCTCGTCAATGACGAAATGCTTGAGATTTTTAAATGCAGATGCGAAACTTTTATCAGATTGTAACATGTCCTGAAGTCTACCGGGAGTTCCCACAACAGCGGCAGATTTCACTTTTCCACAAACCGATCTCCTGATCTGGTCGTATCTCATTTGACCCACACAGAGATCGATATTCCTGCGGTTGCTTCTCGGAGCACAGAGATTCCAGACCTTGTTCAAGGCACTCTGAGTTTGGAAGGCAAGGTCTCTAGTAGGGTTGATGACAACGGTGTGCACGCTCTCGTGTTGGTTGAAGTCTTTGTCCATCATCCACTCATTGATGATTGGAAGACCAAAAGCATACGTCTTACCTGTTCCAGTCTTTGCTCTCACTAAAACACCGTTGTCGGTGTGCAACATCTCTGGGATCACTCTTCCCTGCACCTCAGTCAAGGTTTCACTTGCAACCCTTTTGAAAGCATCCTGGACCTTCGGGTTTAAATCAGTTTCATTGACATTCAAATTCACAGTCTCAGTAGAGTTATGTCTAACCGTGACTTGGGTGAACCGAGCTCTAACGAGCGCGGCTTGAAGCAGGCGAGTCTTGCCTGTGAGAAACATGATATATATATATGCAAGAAGATAAAAAAATTTTCTCAGAAGTCGATAGTCCCGACCATTTTTTTCATACAGAATCTTGAGCTTTTCAGTTACGAATACATCATGGCTAGAAACGTATTTCTGCTGGGATCAGATCTAAATTTCAGGTTTCTCGCTTATCAGTTTAAGTCCTTCCTGAATCCTGAACTTGCAAACGTACGGTTATTGTTTAACAGCCCTGAGCTATACAAGATATTCACTCGGAACGGTTCTAAAATCAAGTACACAAACAGCATAAGTCCAGGAAACCCCATTGCCCGCGAGGAATCATTTGCAGCATATGATGAATTTCCAGAATCCGTCGAAGGTGACATTGATGATATGGTGATTTGCATGAACTCACTTAAGCTTCATGAGAAGCTCTTACCGTATACTCACAGAATCACGAATAAAACCAACCTCATATTTGTCAACGCTCCAGTTGGTGCCCTTGAAAGGACGTTTTCGAGCTTGTGGCCCAACAATATGCAACAGCGGCCCCAAGCTTTTCAAGCAATCAGTACTCACTGTTTGAACAGTTCAGGCGATTTCAACGTCCAGCATATGAGCCCAGGAAAGCTTATGATATCTGCTTATCCCTCCAGAACGAACTACTCAGAGTTTGTTGAGATCCAAAAGTCATATTTCCCAGCTGACACAATTGTCTCTCCAATAATCAAAGAGATTTTGAGTAACAAGATACTTTGCGCCCAATATTGTTCTCTTGAGGAACTTTATACATTACAGCTTGAACGTGTTATAATTGACATTTGCCTGGGAGCTCTGGGACAAGTGACTACATTGGACTTGAATGATATCAAGGATTCTGTGGAGGTCCAGAGTATTTTGAGAAGCTTGGTGGATGAAATTGTTTCGG
Source organism: Ogataea thermomethanolica (assembly GCA_030674565.1). Lineage (NCBI taxonomy): Eukaryota > Fungi > Ascomycota > Pichiomycetes > Pichiales > Pichiaceae > Ogataea > Ogataea thermomethanolica. Next base: position 609,017 of record JAKTYW010000001.1, read on the forward strand.
TTCTTCAATGGTCTCCACAACTTAGTGCTCACTTCACAGATAATCCAGCCCTAAGAAGATTTCTCAACAAGGACAGAATCATGTCATTGATCATTGAAACAGCCCAGCAATATGGTTTCTCCTCGGGAGCATTGTATCCCGACTTTTCCACGGGTTATCTAGCCGATCTTGCCCGGACACAAAAACAACGTGCTCCATTGGTGAACAGCTTGAATTGGCTTCTCAAAGCTAAACGCAAAGAAGAAGGAAAAGTTAATGAGATTCCCCTTGTCAAGTAGATCTCAGGGTGCAACAAAATACATGTTGCAATCCCTCCTGAATCTCACACGACCTTCCCTTTTGTGTCAAATGATAAAATATCCTAGCGCTTACTTTTTAACAAAGGAGAAAAAAATTGTCTTTGTTCTCAAATCACAAGAGTTTTTACGAAGCTGGAAGCCACAGAGGGTTACGGAGCGCAATCTGGAACAATTCCTCGTTTTTTCTATCAATCGATTATCTTTGTATTTCAAGATTGTCTTTTATTTTCAACTTGTTGACTATAAATCAGGATCAATTTGAGATCAAGCTGAATCCCTTTTTATTTTGATGCAAAACAAGTATAAGCATAAATATTGTTAAGTGTCCAACAATGAGCTTCTTTGAAACGGTGATAGATACAGAAACGTTTGAGCGACCAGGCACTGGTGATGTCTCGATTGATCTCGCCAATCACATAGTCAAAACCCCCTTAATGTCCCTAGATCTCAACAATCTGAACGTACAAACAAGTGACATTAAGGGTCAGACTATCAACATACCGCTCAATGATATGAATGATTTCAGACCAGACTCACGCCAAACAAATTCCTCTGGTAACTTTCACTCTCACATTAACAACGCATTTGACCCAAAATTTCTTGACATGTATTCCACTAACTCGCCCAAGGAAGTTATATCACCAGCTCGCTTGCTGTACAAAACTTCCCAAAATCCACAAAAACTTGTTTCATCAGGCTCAATGGCCACTCCTAATTCTTTCAATGATGTATTTAAGCAATCGCCATTAAAGCTCTACTCCAGAAGTGATCCTCCTAATTCAGCATCAAAGGTGATGTTTCCGCGCTCTTTCTACGATGAGATGGATTTGCCCCATAGTTGGCTCTCAAGAGATAATGCAAATGGTGACACTACGGAAAACATGCTTTCTGAGTCGCATGCTTTTGGGAACATCAATGATTCACATTTCTACGTTCAATCTTCTTTGCCTGGCTCTCAAGATGGAGGCAGACCTCCAAGCGATACATCATTTTCCAGAGGAAGGGGAAAATCTAAGTTCAATGTCGAGAATATTAGTTCTCTTCCTTCTTCAAGACCTGCGTCCGAAAGCTTTAGAATTCCAACATTCAACATTCCCCCTGATCTCAAATATGGTGACAGAGAATTTGATTTTGTTTCTGACTACAAGCGTGATAAAAAACCCAGAACCTCGGCTTTCCCAACAATAACTAACAACATCGGCAATAATGGCACAGCTTATGGCGAAGAACAACCGGTGAAAAAAAAACGAGGAAGAAAGCCAGGGTCAACGAACAAAAAGCGCAAGGATACTGTACTTAAAGATGAAAAGACCAAAAAGAAGAAAATGAAAGTCAGATTTCCGAAGAAGCGGAAAACTGCTCTGTCTGACATCGACCCAGCAGTGCATTTTGACTTCGGAGACGAAGATTTCCTTGGGAATGACGATTTCGACCTACATGACATACAAGATCGAAAAACCGGTATCTCTGGCGGGCCAGAAGATATGCATGATCGAATGAAGAGAATAAGAAACAGAGCCCCGCGGTCCAAAAACGGTTGTTGGACTTGCCGACTCAGAAGAAAACGCTGCCCCGAACAACGTCCTGTGTGCTCGGAATGTGTGCGTTTGGGCTTGGAATGTGATGGCTACTCAACTGATAGACCGGCGTTCATGAGAAACTCTAGTGCTGCAAAAGGGAAGATGGAAGAGATAAAAACCATAACCCTTGCGAAGAAGAAACGAGGTTCTAAGCAAAGGTATGAACGAGAACAGCGGTTGTCAGCTGGATCTCCTGGCGAAACCGTGAAAGTTCCTTAATAAAATTGCAATCGAATACTTCAAATAAATTGTCTATCACCTATTATTGTATATAATCAATTTCCATACTGATGATACGGGTTGGATGATTTTTCAGATTTAGGCGCTTCTTGTCTCACCGCGTCCAAGTTCAACGGTTGAGGTAAAACAAAAGGGTTGTAGTTCAGTGTGCTAAACGAGTTGACCAACGGAAATTGGGCATCCATACTGAAGGCGTTGTGGCCAGTAGGTCCTGTTGGAGCAGTAGATTGAGAATTGGCATCAACTGGAAATTCAAAAAACTGAGAACCTTGCAAATTCATCGGATACTGGAAACCCATATTCATCTGCTGAGCTTGCATGCCATTCATGAAAGGTTGATTGGACCATATGTTTGGAAACATCGGAGTATTGGTTGATGTCACAGGAACCGGGGCCTCCTTAACCATCTCTGGAGAATTTGCAGCACTTGCAGATTGCGCATTAGTATCCTCTTCATTATCGCTCACTATGGAGTCCACCATAGACAAAAACTTGTGATCATTCTCTTCGAGGATGGTCTTGCCATTTCTCGAGTTTTGTGGGCGCTTTGGAATAACCTTCTTCGACTTCGAGTCTGAAATCAAAAACAGCTGACTACAGGGATCAAACTTGAGATTGACTTTATTGTCTACCAGGATTTTTGTTCCCAGATGAGCAACTGCAATCATTCTCAAGACATAATCGCAAATCTTCATGGATTTATGGCTTTCCTCAGGAAGTTCACCGATCAACGCGAGGACAGACTCTTCATTTTTCTCTTTGAATTTGGAGTCGTCAAAGTCATCTAGTGAGAAGTTTATCGGTCTGAACTCTTTCAGGGTCACGTCCTCCTTGAAAAGTCTCTTTCTCTCAGGCTTGAACTCGCGGAAAATGGTGGTGCTTGATATTTCAGCGCAGGCATCAGGATTCGAGCCAAAATACTCGACTGTCTTGTTGATTATTCGGGCTAACTTATGAGCATACTTTGGTGTCTGTGCTAGGTACTCTCTTGGGAGTTCTCTTTCCTTGAACCAACACAGCATGAGTCTAATCAGCGGAAGAAGCAAATGAGTGAGGTCCAACTGCTGCGAGTCAGCTTCCCAGTTGTCTAAGGATACCTGCATCATGTTATCAAGGAACCTGAAAATGAACTTCAAATAATTTCCAATGATGGAGGTGTCGTGGTTCAGCTCAGGATGAACCATATTAGTGTCAACCAAAAGCTCAAATCCACCAATGAGAATTACCAGTTGCTTGAAATAAAGATCATTGAAAACCTGTTTTCGATAATCTAATTGCTTCATGAGCTGGTAGAACTCGGTCTCAATATTACTGATTGAGTGATGATGGACCAAAAATCCCTCGGATTCTTTCCAATGAACCGGAAGCATATGGTAGTCAAAAAGAACGAGAAATTGGTATCTCAGGAGCTCGAATCTCACGTTTTTCGTAAGCTCGGATCTTGGGATGGAGTTGTGAGTCTCAAAAGCTCTCAACATTGGGTTGGGCTTTTTTGAAAGATAACTGAGTAAATTACCCAATCCAATATGCAACGGCTCGCTGCTCAGCGATGACCTGATGAAGTTGTAAACAACATTAAAACTGTCTTCCTTCAGATTGTCGATAATGGCAATGTGGTTGTAAGGATCGCCCAACGAAGGTAAAATTAGCAGAGCCAGTTTATACAACTCGATAGACTTGCTATAGTTGTTGTTATCCTCTTTGGATATAGAGGCTGTCGGAAGGTATGTCTTTGCCACTAGGGCGCGATATCTCGAAAGATCTCCAATATAAAGAACGCACTTACTAATGACATAGACAAGCGACTCGATCATTGGCTGAGACGGTGCTTTCCGCGGACCCTTGAGATCAAGCTCAATTTTCAAGGTTGTCATCAGCTTCTTCACCGGAATGTACAGGGAAAGGTCATGAGAAACGATGAGTTGCTTTACCAAGCTGATGTAAAATTCGTAGCACTTTGAAATGAAGCGCACAAAGAGTTCAAAATTCTTCCGGATTTCCACGCTGTTGTATGGCCGTTTGTTCTTTGATGAAGGCTTCTTTTTCGACAGGTACCGGAACTGCGACTGAAAGATCTTGATCGTGGGGTGGTGGAGATCGACCCAAGCGCGATCAACCACTTTTCCCAACATCGCTCTTGAAGAAGTGGGAGTGGTCAGATTGTCCAGCAAGTACGTAAGCAGTTTTGATTGGGCAAACGAGACCGTCCCCAGCAACATGGACTCGTCTGACGAGTGCTTGTTGCTAAGAATCTCTAGAATCTTTTGCTTATTCTGCGATAGGACCTGTTCTATGGGCTCTTCAAGCTTCAAAGGGTTGGTATATTCGGATTTTGTCATTAGTGGTTGGGTAGCTAATTGCAAATCATTGAACAATTGCAAGGTGCCTTGAATAAAGATGTGTCTATATGGAATCCAATCACACGGGTCCTGTGCAAACCGACTTATAAGTTTATTGCACGAAATCAAACGAACTGCTTCCTAAGATCTGGATACTATGCTCGGGTAAAAAAATATTTCGCTACAAATCCGCTCTTGCTTAATTTCTAGCACCTCCATTCGATATATCTTAATGTTTGATGAATATATGCAAATAGAAAAAAATCTAAGAGACGCCCCGAAACCCACCAGGCTAGTAGCGACACAGTTACTTATCTCGAGCATTGTGGGAGGAGCCGTGTTCCTTACCTTTTGTGTTCTGCGATGCCGCTTCCCCAACATATATATGGCAAGAATGAACTACTTAAGCGTGTCAAATCGCAAATTCATGCCCCCTGCTCTATCCACCAAGTCGCTTTTTGGGTGGTTGGCAAGCGTCTGGCGCATATCCGAGGCAGAGGTTCTGGAATATGCCGGCTTAGACGCCTTTGTGTTTTTAGGTTTTTTCAAAATGAGCATCAAGCTGTTATCGGTGTGCTGGCTCTTTTCTGTGATGATTATATCCCCAATACGATACTACTTCACTGGAGACTACGATCAAGGCGATGGTGATGATGGAGATAGCAACCAAGACCCATCAGAGGCTACTGACTATCTCACATATCTCTGGGTTTACGTTATCTTTACTTACATCTTCACTTTTATTACCAAGCATTTCTTGATGCAGCAAACCAGGAAGGTTATTCAATTCAGACAGACTGTTCTTGGGAGCCAGAACTCCATCACAGACAGAACCATACGTTTAAGTGGAATTCCTCCTGAGCTACGTAACGAGCGCGCGTTACGAGATAGTATTGAGTCTCTGGGGATCGGGAAGGTGACGAAAGTGGTCATCTGTCGGGAGTGGAAAAAGCTGGATGTTTTGTTTAAACAAAGATCGTCCATCATTCGCAAGTTGGAAATATACTGGGCCAGATACATCGGCACAACCAAAAACTCAACTTTTACTATCCGACCATTTGCTGAGAGCTCTTATCCTCTTACCAGAGACGTTTCGCGCTACAGGGACGAAGAAGAGGGTACTAACTCTGCAACCACCTCTCCTAGTGATCTCGTGGAATCGGATATTGACAATTCTGATTACGAATACAATTCTAACTCCGTGGTGGAATATCAGGATCCGCAAGCGGAAACCAACTACTTCGGCAATTTAAATTCGACCATGTACAAGAGACGTCCTCTGATCAAACTGGGATTATTTGGACTCTGGGGGAAACCAGTGGATGCAATTGACTACTATACTCAACAATTGGGTGTTCTGGACGAAGAAATACTGGCTGCGCGAGAAAGACATTATCCGGCTACCCCTACAGCTTTCATAACTATGGACTCGGTTGCGACTGCTCAGACGGTTGCGCAGGCTGTCTTGGATCCTCGTGTAAGCTTTTTGATTACCCGTTTGGCACCAGCTCCTAAAGATATTATATGGGAAAATGTGACTCTTCCTCGTAAGGATAGAGTGCTTAAAATATACTACATCACTATCCTCACAGGAATCATGGGAGTGGCTTTTATATTCCCGGTTGGTTATTTGGCTACACTTTTGAACTTGAAGACGATCAGTAAGTTTTGGCCAGCATTAGGAGACCTTCTTGAGAAGCATGAGTGGGCACAGAGATTTGTCACCGAGTTGCTTCCTGTCTACTTGTTCACCTTGTTGAACTTGGTTATACCTTATTTGTATGTGTGGCTTTCTTCAAGACAAGGCTTTATTTCACACGGGGAAGAAGAACTTTCTGTGGTGTCCAAGAACTTTTTTTATGTGTTTGTCAACTTGTTTTTGGTCTTCACTATGGCGGGTACAGCTTCCAACTACTGGGGTTATTTGAGCGATTCCAAAAAATTGGCCCTTCAGCTGGCTGCCTCGTTAAGAGGTTTGTCGTCCTTTTATGTGGATACTATTTTGCTTCAAGGGCTAGCTCTGATGCCTTTCAAATTGCTCATAACAGGTCATTTGTTCCGGTTTTCATTAATCAGAGCAAGCTGCAAAACTCCAAGAGATTTCAAGGAGCTATACAAGCCACCGGGGTTTAATTTTGGTCTTCATCTGCCCCACCCAATGCTTATTTTGATCATTACGTTACTTTACAGTGTGATGTCCACAAAAATTCTCTCTTCAGGTCTGGCCTATTTCATCGTTGGCTACTTTGTCTACAAGTACTTGCTCATCTACACTTGCATCCATCCTCAGCACTCAACCGGCCAGGTGATGCCTATCATTTTCAGAAGAATCGTTATGGGCCTTCTTTTGTTCCAGTTGACGGTTGCCGGATCGCTTGCATTGAATAATGCTTACATACTTGCCATGTTCCTCATTCCTCTGCCATTCTTGACAATTTTCTACTTGTGGAACTTTGAGCGCAACTATCTGCCTTTAAGTTTCTTCATTGCCTTACGGGCAATTAATAAAGAATCTCCTGCGGAATCGGAGTCTCCAGCATCGCCAGTGATTAGAACTGTTCATGCTTTGTCGAATGGCATCAGTCTGACCTCGTTGAGGTCAAGTACAATCGATGAAAGAAGAGAATTCAATCAAACTTACGAGTACCCGAACCTCGTTCAAAGTCTAGATGGCCCTTGGTTGGCTGTGGATTCGGAACATGTCATCATGGCTACGAAGGACGGAACAATTAGAAAGCGCTTCACTTCAGAGGAGTTTTAATATTTATACAGAGCGAACATAATTAAGAGCGAATTCTACATACCAAGATAGCTGAACAACTCGTGCACGAGCTGTAACTTGAGCTTCAGTTGATGCAGTTCGTCCAAGATTGCAGTTTCAAACGACAAACGATGGGTGAACCAGAAGATTGTCATAATTACCAACCTCGTAGAGACAATCTTGATTACATGGCTGGCAATAACTATGAGTGATATCTTCCAGTACTGATTGTTTTCGTTCTGCAAAAGAACAATGTGTATCACCTCGATGAGAATGACGAGATGGATTATCTGAACAATATTGGCTGTGACGTTGAGAATGAAAATGTCGTAAGGCCAGATAAGCATCACTATGGGAAAGAGCTTGATCAAATTCGACAACAAGATTGTGGTCGAGATGATGCTGATGAAGTAGTCTCTCGAATAGTACACCGTTTCTATGAGAGTAGGATTCGACGATGATGACGATGATGAGGGGGATCTTGTAATACGCGGAACTTCCGTAGGGGTCAGAATCTTGGATGTCGATGCCGGAGAGGATATTTCAAATTCAACCGTTGTGGGGTCTCCGAAACCCAAGATTTTATAGATGAAAAACTGGAGAGACAGGTGCAAGCCTACCGTGTCTAGGACTGCTTTTGTAAGGAAAAACGAATATTGGTAGGCGATTTTGGGAATTTCCAGTATTATGCGATGCATCAACGACGTCTTGAATACGTTCTCCATATAGTTTTTTTCTTCGTAAGCCCAGGTAAGGTAGACCTCAAATAACAGCATCAATATCAGAAGCCTGAGGAAGGGACCGTATGTTTTTATAAACATCTTAGGAAACTTGGGAGCCATCGCGTCATCCGAATGGCAATTTCTCCCATAATTCAGAGACTGATTGTATATCGTGTGCCTGTAAGCCTGGGGTTTCAACAACATCAAGTCAATGAACAGTAGCACCTTGTCAAACTCGACATAGCGGTCCGCGACCTTGTTACAATTGGAGCACACTGTAAGCTTAATATGGTTTCCTTTATATTTTTCATAGAGTGTTTGAATGGGTGCTGAACACTCTACACAAATCATCAAGAAATCAGATTAAAAAGTATTTTTTTTTAACTCCATGTCTCAAAGAAAGGTGTGCCAATTTTATCTAAAGGGAAACTGTAGATACGGCAACCGATGCAATAACCTTCATATCAAAAAGGGAGAAGATGAGTTAAAAAGCTTTGTATCACCGTCAAGTCTGAATTCCAAGACTGAGGAAATAAGGAAGAGCATCGATGAGATTTTTCCTTGTGTCAACAACGGTCCGGTATTAACCTCATTTGGTCTTGCTCCGCCCGCAAACGTGAACTTAATAACAGGAAGAGAATTATCATTTGAAGAATTACGTCTTCAGAGTTATCAAAATAGAGAATTGTATATTCAGGAATTGGCCCGTCGAAAACAAGATATGATCAAGTGTTTGAATCATGTTAAAAATAATGCGCAGAAGGCGGCCAGATATCTACAGTTGGCGGCTGAAAAAAATCCTCTTGAAGTCAAGCCATTTATTGATTTCCCTATCGACATGAACTTGAACACCAGACAGTCGCCGTTTGGTGGTCAGAGCTCAGCATTTGGATCGGTGCAAAACCCTTTTGGAGCCTCCTCAACTTCCAATCCGTTTGGTTCTCAACTATCATCTGCTGCCCCTTCTTCCTCATCAGCAATGATTCCTTCATCAGCACAATCTAATCCGTTCGGAAGTTCCAATAGCGCGACTTTTGGAAGCTCAGGGTTTGGCTCGAAACCAAATCCTTTTGGAGGTCAATCGTCGAACAGTACCCCTAGTCCATTTGGAAACGCATCTGCAGCACCTTCCGCATTTGGTAAGTCAGGTTTTGGACAAACTGGTTCGCCGTTCGGAGGCGGAGCGGGCGCTTTTGGATCGAGCACTTCATCTGGTCCATCTGGTCCATTTGGTTCCAGTAGTTTGTCGTCGGGCGCTTTTGGGGGTCAAATTGGAGCCTCTACTGCCCCTAGCAAACTAGCTTCCAGTCCTTTTGGTGCAGTTTCAAATTCAGGTGCGGGACCCTTCGGTTCAAGTCAAAGCACATCGGCATTCGGTCAATCTGGATTTGGTTCAGTTGGTCTTCAAAATTCACAAAATCATAATCCATTTGGATCAACGAACGGCACATCCATCTCGACCGGCGGTCCATTTGGCCAATCGGCTAACTCTAATTCCCTACAAACCTCCAATCCTTCGCCCTTTGGACTGGCTGCATCTAACAATACCGCTTTGGGACAGACAACTTCATCGCCTTTCGGGAACAGCGGCTCTGCTTTTGGACAACCATCGTCTTCACCATTTGGACAGAAAGCAAGTGCAACCCCATCTTTCAAACAGTCTCAGATTGAAGAAGTACCTACCAAGTTACAAGATCTTTCGGAATCTATTATTGCGCTATTTAAAGCCGAGTCGTTTAGTCTGGGAAATGTTCCAGACATCCCTCCACCTCTAGAAATGTGCTAGGCATTGCTCTCGGTGACCTTACGATAACTCTCTGTTAGAATCCGCGGACTACGACTCGTCAACGCGTATGCTTCGCGGTACATGGATCCAATCTCCTGCAATACTTGGTCCTTATTCGTTGCTCCATCGCAGATGGCTTTCAATTTAACCTCCAAGTTCTTCCGCAAAAAAGGCTTAGTCAGAGACATACTATCAAAGCCAATTTGACCAAATCCCTCAGCCAGGGCGTATCCTAATTCGGTAGGAATGAGAACTTTGGATTTGGTTTTTCCGCGGCCCTGATCCTCCTTGGTCACATAGGATCGCTCTATAATCTTTTCAATGTGCTCTGCGATGGTTGCATCAGTTCCGATCCCGTTTACATCCATCAAGGCAATTAGTTCCGGCTCTGTGAGTGGTCCTGGAGGTGAAGTCTTACCTGACAACATTTGAGCAGAAGTCAATGTGACTTTATCTCCCGGCTGAACTTCAGGTAACTTAGCTTTGGATGACTCCCATGTATTATAAACATAGACCTCCAAATAATTCAATTCTTTCACCATTAATCCTGATGCATTGAAGGTCTCAGTTCCCCATTTCAGCTTTAAACTTGTCCTCAGTCCTGTTGCATTTTGCGAACAGCATCCCAAAAAACGTCTCACAACATATTCGTACACTTTGCGCTCGTTTGCGTTCAGAGACTCTCCGCTGGTGAATATGACAGGGTGGATCGGAGGATGCGCCTTATCGTCGTGAGAACCCTCTCGGGGCTGTCTAAATTTTGATTGATCGTTTAGGAGCGTGTGGGCATAAGCTCCCCAAGCTTCAGATTTAGTCTGATTCTGGATTAGTTTCTTCAGGTCCATATTTTTCGGAAACCGATCAGTCTCTGTTCTAGGATAGGAGATAAACCCCGAAGTGTACAATTTTTCTGCTATTGCTAATGTCTGCTTTGCGCTCATCTTGAAGAATCTGGCACAATCTTTTTGCATCTCGACAGTAGTCAATGGTAATGGGGCCCAATTGGAAGTGGGACTCGTATCCAACGATATTACCGTAGCTTCGTTTCCATCAATGTTGACACAATTTTGATAAATGCATAATGTTACAAATCGGTCAAAGACATGACCCCTAGACCAGGTCACAGGGGTCGTTCCTTTGGCCTTATCGTTTTTTCTTTTGAAAGACAGACTCAGGTACCAGAACTCCTCCGGTTTGAAGTTTTTGATCCGCTTGTATCTGTCAACCACAAAGCCCAACGTAGGAAACTGGCACCCACCGTAGGAAACCACGCTATCGAGTTTGAATGTACGTCTGAAAAGATCCGTCAGAAAGCGTGTGAAGCTGGATCCGGTTCTCAGATCCAGTTCCATTCTCGTCATAACGGCATCGATCGCTTTGGTGTCTAGTCTCGTGGTATTGCATGCTGCGCGGATGATATGAGATCGCTCAAGATGAGAAAAATGCGCTCGATGCGTCGTATCCAGCGTGATGGATGCATTTTTCTTTCTTGCTTGTTCCATGATTTCAAATCCAATGTATTCCCCCTCTCGATCACAGTCGGTCCAAATCATAAGGATGTTACTGCGGGCGGCCTCGTCAGTGATGTTCTTCGCTATGCTGACCGAGTTTTTGCCGTTGTACTTGGTGAAAAGTGGAGCATCAAAAAGAGTAGAATGCTCGCATTTTCCCCAGCCATAATTTTCGGGAAAGTCCACAGAGGTGATATGTCCTGTCACCGCCGTCATGGTGACCTGACAACTTCCAAACTGGGGGAAATTGAATTCAAAGTCGTAATTTTTGATCCAGCCAACTTTGGTCTGTCTAGTTGTAACCCTTCCCCCTCCTAGGGTCATTGCTACAGCCTTGGCGATTGCTGGTTTTTCAGCTACACAAAGCACCTTCATGACGCGTAGGTGAGACAAATATTTTGATCTGATTATGTAAAGTTTTTTTTCACTTTTGGTTCTGAATGTCCTGTACCCGTTACTCGCCCAAAAGTCTGAACTCAAGTCTCAGTCACTTGTTTAATCCAAATGTTATCTCTTACATGACTGGAAATGAACAGCAACAACTTCTAGTGGACAAAATGCTAGCAAAAAAGAAAGAGAAAATACCCAATACTAACCACACTATACTGTCTTTTCAGTTCGAGCACACATACACGGGGGGTAAACGAGAGCGCACACAAACCTCGGTGGAGGCCAGAGAATTTATTCAAAACATTAAAAATGCTAGATTTGTACAGACTTCAAGGGGCGGCCAAATCACCTACCATGGACCAGGACAACTGGTTGTCTATCCTATTTTGGATTTGACCGAATTTAGAGGACTCAAGTCCAAATGCTATGTGTCTCTGTTAGAGCAGTGTGCTATAAAGACTCTTCGCGAGCCCTGGATAGGTCTGAATGCCGTCACAACAGAGAACACAGGGGTATGGATCGATAATAATGGATTGAGGAAAATAGGATCGATAGGTGTCAATCTTCAAAGATCAATCACTTCTCACGGTATATCTATTAACGCACAACCGGATCTTTCGTACATCAATGACCCACGGATAGTTTTGTGTGGACTAGACCAGTTCAAACAAACCTCGATAGAGCAGGAAACGGGCAGGCGTGTGGATATAGCTCGCCTCGCAAACACGTTTGCAACACATCTTGGCGATGCTCTGGGGATGAACGTGAATGAAATTAAGAGAATTTAGCTCCAACCCAGGGAACCAATTCAGGATTGTATTCAATGAACCACGAAATAACCATGGCCAATACCATAACAGTGGCCGCTGAAACGGTGATAGCTGTGAATCTAGATTTCTTGTCAATATTATCTGGTTGTCTGTTCACGTCGGATAATTCAACCTCAACCGACTGATCCACAGATCTAGGTCTCACGGAGTTCAAGGCTTGATCGTCAAGATCCTTCAGCTGGCGGGTCAGCTCCTCGACTTTAATATTCAAGATGTAACTCTCCTTTTGCGCTTGTATCTTCATCGACTTTTCCATCTCTATCTTGCCTAACGCGTCGCTCAATTTTGCCTGTACCGCTTCAAGCTCAGTCAAAATTACTGAATGGCTGCTTTCTCGTTGCACAAGCTCTGCCTTTGTTTTGTGTTCTTCAGCGAGTGCAGCTGCAAGTTGTTTTTTGACGCTAAGAAGTTCTGTCTCCAGAAACTTTGAGTTATCATCGTCTAGGGGCTTCCCCAAATCTTTAACCTTCGGTATAAATTGGGAGTAATTTTTCATAAACCTAGAAACTTCCCTAAGTCTCTGTTGCTGAATATATTCGTTGTTGATGGATAATATGAGCTTGCGGACCAGTTCATCAAGTTTAGCTGGGGATTTGATGTTAAGATTGGGCACAATTTTTTCTTGAATCGCTTTTGGAGGTATTTCCGACTCTTCAATTTTTGAAAGGTCATCAACCAGCGACTCCAACACCAAGTCTTGCTCGTCGTCCGCAATATCACTGAATATTAGAGCATCTAAGGAGCTGTTGAATAATTCCAACTTCTTGCTTTCCACACTTCCCTGGCTCATAGTTAGGCTGATAACATTCTCGTAGTCTTCAAGACTCATGTAGTCCAGTTCAACCACTTTGCAGGTAATTTTCTTATGGGCAACCTGTGATTCTAGAGTAGTCCCAAGGTCAATCTTGTCGCCAATCTTGACCTCATACTCTTTATGGGGCTCTAGTTTATCGTCATTGATAAAGGTCCCGTTGGAAGACTTGAGGTCTCTTATGTACAACTTATTTTCCTTGATGTAGAGCTCCGCATGGTTTCGGGAGAGAACCCTCGAATCAAAATACCCATCTGTTATCTTGTTAGTCACCTTTGGGACGTTCTGACGGCCAATTTTAAGCGTTTCAGGCGCGAGGGGAACGTTCAGTATTTTGATGAATTCAGAGGGCGATTGATCCGGAGATACCAATTTGACCACATGTGCAAACTTTTGCAGATTTGGAGGCTGCGAGTCCAAGATACTATCATCCAAGGGATTTGATGCTGCCGATCCAAGAGAAATTCCGTTGTTATTTATTGAATTGTAGTTACTGTGTGTTTTAGAGGCGGATCTTTTTCGCTGGTAAATAGGAGGCTCTGTGCGTTGTGCCTCAACAGACAATTTGTTGACCTTGGCCGACATTATGAAACCAAACCGTCACGCGAAATAATTTCACTAGCAGCAGAGCAGCCTGATCTACTCCTCTGAATTTTGACTGGAAACTGATGGCCCTATTAAGATTTAGTGCGTGCACCGGTGTTTCGTGCTGATGTAATGTATTATGTAATATGCTTAGTCCGCAGCGGGTCTGTACTCTGACTCTGCCCCGATTGCGAGACGACTGTTTGCAGTGCACAGATATGGTACTTGTAGCTAACTGTTAGGCGGTTATTTGGATCCGGGTATAGTGGAAGGCATCGGTGTTTGCCACCGTTGTCCTGGCAATTCAAAAAGCAGGAAATATAAATTACTGAGTGCTATCTAGGTATTTATCGATACACCAGTGGACCATGAGGTGATGGAGACGGTCAAATCTGAAAAAACGAGGCACAACCTTTGCCTAGACTGTTCCGTATTGACTTATGTGCCGAAACATGCAGAAAAACTTAACTGGTTCTGAGATCGGCGTCGGCTTTCTGACACCGGACAAGACGATTGCTGCCAAAATTAAAACCCCATTAGGGTAGTCGTGTGCTATCAGACGCAAGATTCACCTAGACAAGGTGAGATCAGGAGCTTGTGTTTCATCCACAAAGAGGCCCACACGGGGCTGGTTCACATTTCAAAACCAGGACTGGTTATGACGGATCTGTGTGTTTGTGGTTAAAACCAGTGCAGTTGTCTTTGCCCCAAAGTGCACTCAGGGCCCGCATTTCGCACAGGCAGAAACACAATTTGAATTAATTAGACTTCCTAATTAAGGAAAGAAAATCTGTCAGATTGGGAAAAATTATGTGAGTCCGTATCCAAAAAAGATATCCCATAGATAAGAGGCAACTATATAAAGCCGGTTGCCCACACAAATCTTGAATAAGTTTCCTTTACTTAACGGCTACCATCAAATGAAACTCTCTCTCGCTACTTTGGCTCTTGCTGCCACCACTCTTGCTTTCAACAGCACTGTTACCTCCACCGTTACCTGCACGGAGGCAAAGTGCAGTGCTTCCATCTCCACCTACGAGGATGGCGCTCCAGCAGTTCGTGTTGGTGCTTTGGCTGCTATTGGTGCCGTTGCTATGTACGCTCTTTAGACATGCTTAGAGTCGTCCTATATATCGTTTAATGTATTTATACTGCTTCTTTATATCTGCTCTGCTGTGTACGGGTGTCTGAATTTATATCGGGAAATGGTGGTTTTCAGGGTCCCACAAATTAACAATGTTCATGCAACTAAACAATTGATGGTCTGTTTATTTGTATAATCCCCGAAAAGTGCGGGCTGCTGTTCTACTCAAGCCAATCAGCTCCGAATATAGGCTCTTGTGTGCGTAAACAGGCCAAGGCTTCGTCCATACCGGAGAACTCGACGTCTCAATTTGGACATGTTACTCTACTTCTGGAAGCAGTCTCGGCACTGGTTAAGCCTATATAAGCCAGGTCCATTACCTCTACCTGCTGCCTAACTGTCCCTACTCAATGCTCTCGCTCAAATCCTCTCTCGTTCTTGCCGCTGTTTTTAAGCTCGCATCTGCAGCTCCCCAAGCCGATCCTTTCGCTTTCGCTAAAGCTGTCGGACTCCCAGTCGCAGCCGAAGCAAGCTATGCTTGTCATGCCAGCTGTGGTTATGCTATTCTTGCTGCTCGTGAATGTTCGCCTAATGGCTCGGACAGTGACTACAACGAAGACTGTTTGTGTGCTTCTGGAAGCAGCTTCCTGTCTTACGTCCCTGACTGCTTGGACTGTGGTTGGTGTCTATGGGACGATTATGGATCTTTCCTGACTTCCGCTTTGGCTGAATGTTCTACCAACACCGAGCCAACAGGTACTGCCTGCGCTTCGAGCACTTCAGCTCTCGAGTCGTCAACCTCCACCGCTGCCGCTACCACTACTACTGAGGCTAGTTCGTCTGCTACTGAAGCAGCAGAATCTAGCTCCACTGCCGCTGCTCCGGAATCAACTTCCAGCACCACTGCTGCTGCTGCTGCTGCTGAAACCACTACTAGTGCTGCTGCTGAAACCACTAGTGCTGCTGCTGAGTCCACTGCTGCTGCTGAAGCTGAGACCACTAGCGCTACCATTGCTGCGGAAGGTGCGGAATCCAGCTCCGAGGCTGTGAGCAGCTCCGAGGCGGCAGCAGAATCGACTACCAGCGCTTCTGACGAGGCCTCTGCATCTCCAGCTGAAGCTTCCGGGGCATCCAGCTCAGACTCAGTCCCTGTTGCTTCTAGCTCTTCCTCTGAGGTTTGGGCCTCCAACTCCAATCCTGGTGCTTCTTCGACCTCTAGCGTCTCTAGCGTCTCTACTTACACCGGTGGAGCAGCCAGCGCTGCCATTGGTCTCGGTGCCGGCTTGGTCGGCTTTGCCGCTATGCTTATGTAATCATTGAAACCCTAACAATAGCTGATTTTTACGACATGTAAAATGTAGTGCTGTGGCGTTTTTTTTGCAATTTTGGCACCTGCGCAAGTAGCGGAGCCACAGCTGCTGCCACCTCCGCAGGCGTATCCATAAATATCTGGCACCGGGCGTTTTGATGACTCCTAGTCATATGATCTACCATTTGTTCTAAAGTATGGATCCACACAAGAAAGCCTCATTTTTGGACGAATTCGATTTCGACTTCTACTCTGGCGAGGATAACAATCATTCCGCTGATACGGATTTGTCGCTGTTCTTCAACAACGAGTTTCGAAATCTAGACAGTCATGAGCAGTTGACTGTTTCGCCGCAGGAAACTAGTTTGGATCCTCAACTTACCAACATGACTCCACAGAACCAGATCAGTAGCCAGGAGAAGAGACGAAGAAATACGCTTGCTTCGGCTCGGTTCCGGATAAAAAAGAAGCAGAAGGAAAAGGAGATGGAAGAGAAGTTCGAACGTGCTCATCAGCACATTGGCGCTCTTCGTATTAAAATCAAAACGCTGGAGATGGAGAACAAATGTCTGAAAGAGCTGCTACTTGCTCCGCAAGACTCGAAGACACCAAGTTCTGCCTCGTCTTCAAATTACGCTCGTCTGTTGATGAACAGACAAGCTTCTGACTCTTTCAAGGTCACCACTGTATAATATACGTTTTAGAATGGTGTGGTTTGATGTTACCTCTCATCAAACTGAAACTACGCTTAAAAAATTGATTCCGATATATTGATTTAAGTTTAATAGTCTATCAAACGTAGTACCACATCATCCAGCCACTGTGGAAAACCAATGACGATGCAAAAAAAAGGAAAATGGCAGTTTACTCAAACCTGCTCAGCAATTGACTCTATGTTCCAGATGTTCTCTGCGTATTCGGTAATACATCTGTCACTCGAAAAGAAGCCCATGTTCGAAACCGAGATTATAGATTTTCTAACCCAGTTGTCTTGGTCTTTGTACTCCTCGTCAATGGTTTTTTGTGCCTCCAGGTAGCTTTCAAAGTCATCGCTCACAAGATAGTGGTCGCCGTGATACTTCACGTTTTCCACCAAGGAGCGATATTCCTCAAAGTTTCCAAAGAGGCCCGATTCAATGGTGTCAAAAACCAATTCCAGAGAATCAGGGATTGTCAGCCGACCCATACTATGCTCGTGACGGAGCTCCTCCACATCCTCGGACAAGTTTCCAAACAGGAAGATCTGATCCTCGCCGATCTCTCTTGTAATCTCCACATTTGCTCCATCAACTGTTCCAATGATAAGTCCTCCGTTCATGACAAATTTCATGTTGGATGTACCGGAAGCTTCAGTTCCTGCGGTAGAAATGTGTTGCGAGATGTCGGAAGCAGGACAAATGATTTCGGCCTTGGAAACATTGTAGTCGGGAATAAACACAACCTTCAGTAAGTCGCCGATCTCAGGGTCGCTGTTCACGACATCCGAAACTGCATTCACCAGCTTGATGATCTTTTTAGCAGTGTAGTATCCAGGAGCAGCTTTACCACCAATGATACACACTTTGGGTGCCCATTTTGCTGCTCTCTCAGACTTAGGAGTGGCTTTAATCTGGAGGTATCTCCAGATAACACCAAAAATGTTCAACTGCTGACGCTTGTACTCGTGGATTCTCTTCACTTGAATATCAAACATACTGTTTGGGTTGACCTCAATTCCGGTCAATGTCTTAATCAAGCTGGTCAATCTTGCTTTGTTGAAACGCTTAACTTCCATCCAATCCTTCTTGAACTTATCGTCCTCCAGGAAGTTTTGCAACTCCTTGATCTTGTCGAAATCCTTCAAGTAGTGGTAGCCTCCCAGCTTGGACGCAATTAAATCACTCAGTTGAGGGTTGGCCTGTCTCAGCCATCTTCTAGGAGTGATACCATTAGTAACGTTCGTGAACTTTTCTGATCCGTAGATTCTCACAAAGTCCTTGAAAATGGTAGTCTTGATCAGCTCTGAGTGCAACTCTGCCACACCGTTCACTTTGTGGGATCCAATAATGGCCAAATGGGCCATGCGAATGTTCTTAGGCGAAGATTCCTCGATCACAGAGACTCTAGAGAGCATGTCTCTTTCATTAGGAAACATTTTCTCAACCATTTGGAGAAACTCAAAATTGATTTGGTATATGATCTCCAAGTGACGTGGAAGCAAGTTTGAAAACAGCTCTAAAGGCCATTTTTCAAGTGCCTCTGTCATGACTGTGTGGTTGGTGTAACCAAACGTGTCTTTAACAATTGACCAAGCTTCATCCCAGCCAACCTTCTGCAAGTCAACCAAAATTCTCTGAAGCTCAACAATTGCAATTGTAGGATGTGTGTCGTTCAATTGGATAGAAACGCTATCCGCGAATTGCGAAAATGGTTTGTTGGTTTTCAAAAACCGTCTCACGATGTCGTGAAGCGATGCAGCAACCCAGAAGTATTGCTGTTTGAGTCTCAGCTCTTTACCCTGATAAAAATTATCGTTAGGATACAGAACCGCAGTAATTGACTCGGCTCTTTGTTGCTGAGAGACAGAGTTAGAGTAGTCACCCTCGTTGAACTTTTGGAAATCAAACTCTGTGGTTGGTTGAGAGGACCACATTCTCAGATTGTTGACATTCGAGGTCTCGTATCCAGGAATAGGAAAGTCATAAGCAACCGCAAGAACACGCTCACCACCATGCCATTGTTTCACCATGGCTCCATTTTCATCTTTCACTGTGGAGACATATCCATAGAAGTCCACGGGGATTCTAATTTCGTTTCTTGGAATTTCCCACGGATTTCCAAACTTTAACCAGTAATCTGGTGATTCCACCTGGTAGCCATCGACAATTCTTTGAGCAAAGATACCATAGTTATATCTCAGGCCATAACCCCAGCCAGGAAAGTTTCCTGTGGATAAAGAGTCCACGAAACAGGCAGCCAGTCTACCGAGTCCTCCGTTTCCAAGTCCGGCATCTGGCTCAGTGACAATCAGGTCCTCCAAGTTAAATCCGAGCTGTTCGGTGGATTTGCTACACAAATCCCTGATATCAAGGTTGATCATGGCATTATCCAGAGCTCTGCCCATCAGAAACTCAAGAGAAAAATAGTAAACACGCTTCACATCTTTGATAGTGTGCAATTGCTGTGTTTTGTTCCACCTCAGAATCAACTTGTCCCGGATGGAACTTGACAGAGACTGGTAAGCTGCCAGGTCGTCACAGTTGTACATGGAACGGGCCAACGTAGTCTCGACATGGTCAATGATGCGAGCTTCTAGCTCCTCTGACGATTCAAACTCCTTTGTACCGTATTTCTTCCATGCTTCTCTTGCTTTCAAGGGAATTGAGCTATCAATTGCCTTGATTTCGGTGGGTGTGAATCCTGTCAAAGATCTCTTATGTCCTCTCGACGGAATGCTTGTACTCTGCATAGCAATACAATATTTAAGACAACCGGTCAATGGATTTCTTTCTTTCTTATAATTATACACAAGGTGAAAGCGACTAGAGTTGCTATATAATATGAGATAGGGATCTATTCGGCACTTCCGCCCCTCATTTTATATCTACATGGTTGCATCTGGTAAATGCACACCCAAATCAGTTGATCCGTTTTTATTAGATTTTACTTTATGCAGCTGTTTATATGATTGCTGGAGCGCGTATCGTGGCATCTGAATACGATTCGAGTCCTTCCCCCGCGTAGCTAGTCAATGGACTGACTTCGATTTCTTCCCCGACTAGAGTAGCACCATTTTCTGTCAGCCACTTGGCACATCTCTTAAGCATGTTGGATTTGCAAGTTTCTGGACTGTCATTGGCACTTCCGGGGGCATTCTTCAGCGGAGAAAATTCTTCCGTACGTTCCACTTCCAGACAACCAAACTTTTCCATCTCCACGGATGAAAAAACGTCAAAAATGAATTGCTCCATTTTAATTCCGTTAGGCTCCGTTGGTTTGATCAATTCTCTAGACTCCGTGTCAAAACAACCAATCTTCTTTTTGGCAATATGATAAGGTAAATACTTACGATCAGAAATCCATTGCGGAATCGTGGTCTGCAAAAATGAGACATTGTAATAGTGATTGACAATGTTGGCTGCCCTGAAGAGTAACAATCCCTGATCATCGGTTTTCTCTCTTAACTCCTGACTTATCTCTGAGTATTCAATTACAGCAGGTCGCTTAGATATGGCGTCCATCACGATCAACCCCACACTTTCGTCGGCACTTCTTTTCCGCACGACCTTGGTAGCTATATCGAGTCCTTTCGAAGAAGCGTATCCGATAAACACAGGGTCACCAACTTTGACTAGAACGTTGTCAACGCAGTACATGTGAATGTGCTCAATTCCTTTTTGGGCAAAATCCTCGAGTAATTTGTTGTCGTTAATCGCTTTATAAAGTCCGCCATTTCCGTCAGGACTTTGAACAAGAGAACTGGACGATTCCATCAGTAGCTTAGATCCATCTAACGAAACAGCAGGAAGCGTTCCCTGGTTGAAAAACACTACCTGATCTGCTTCAAGTCCGAAATACCCGTTTTCCTGGAAATATTTCTCCGTAGAAGCTCTGGTTGGCCCTGATGTCATGATGTACAAGGGAATGGGAATTGTGGTTTTGGAAAGCAGCTGCAACTTTTTCAGTCTCTCACACTGTAATTGAAAAAGAGACTTTTTAGATGGCAGTCCCACGTTGTAGCATCCCTTGGGGGCGGACGATCCTAAGCGGCTCCCTTGTCCACCCGCCATAAGGATAACGCCTACCTTACCTTGAGCAATTAGATTAAGGCCAGCTGCCCTCCAAGCCAAAACATTAGATTTCAAACTCTCATCCAAAGTAGATGCACAGGCTTCCTTTGGTAGTGGAATAAATGTCCTCGACTCAGAAACTGAAGAACTATATTTAATAGCATCTTGGACTTCGCGCAGAAAACGAGAAGGATCAGGCAGTTGTTGAAGCTGATCAAGCAGCTCCTGCTGCTTTTGAGAATCCAGCTCGTCATATTCTCTCAAAACATGCTGTTGTCCTGCAACATGGTACGCATCTCTGATTTCATCCATCTGGCAAAAACTTTAATGATCTGTACCTGTTTTATTTATATTTTACCACATGTATCAAATAATCGATTTATCACTTACACAGCCATGATTATTCATTTTCCCAGCTGTTGCAAAATGTATTTCGCTTCTCTCTGTCCACTGATGTAGGCTCCATGAGCGTTGGAGTGTCCTTCGTAGCAGTAAGACTCTCCGGCAAAACGAAGATCTCCAACTCCTTCGAGCAGTCCGTCATTCACCAGGACGTCCCCCACAGCATTTCCGGACACCGAACCTCTGCTGAACGGATCTAACGACCATTTTGTCGAAAACACTAACTTGGGCTTGGGTAATTCGCTGACCTCCTTATTGGAGAGTTTGGCTATCACAGGCTCTAAAAGTTTTGGACCAAATTTATCAACATCTTCCTCCAGAAGATGAGATGCAGGAGCAGGGACCAAAAACATAAGAGCAGGAGCACCTTTAACAATTTGTAGATTTGAAATCACTATTGGAAAGTCAAAGGCATCCATCCCTGCAATCTCCTCTTCACTAGGCCTCTTGTCGTAGTCGACAGTTGGAAAGTTAGAGCTTGTCATCACAGACTCGTCCGGCTTAGGAATGATAACGAATTTCTCGGTTTCAGGCCAGAAAGCCTCTTCGTATTCGTAAATCACTTTAGCAAGAGCACAGAAATGAGTTTTAGCAAAGGTGTTCGTAATGGACACCGGTAAACTTGGAACAAATTTGATCGCACCTTTTGCTTCAGGATCGTCCACGGTCAATTTGAGAACTGACTGCGGAACTGTCACAACTACAAATTTGGAACTGTATGTCTCACCAGATTCCGTGGTAGTACAATACCCTTGATCAGTTTTTTCGATCATCTTCACCACAGTGTTTGTCAAAATGGACTCTTTCGGGTATCCTTCCAACTCATTTTCAATGATTTTTTCGTATCCTCCAGAAACAAAAGCATCTCTTCCTGCGTATGAAGGTGAAGCCAGTTTAGCCGATATCATGTCCCAACGCATTCCGTTAGGGATCTCAGCGACTCGAAGTAAGGAAGCTGCCCATTTCTGTTGGTCTGCTGTCATAGTGTGGCCCATTTTTTCCAGATACTCAGCACACGCAGTCTTCAGGTTCACGTCTTCTCCATCTCTCGATTGGGCATAGAGTTTAATCTCCTCAACTACAGGGCCAACGTTGGATTGCAAGGGTCCCTCAGGGCCCACCACGGCAACCGAATTTTCGTCAAATACGTACTCCACGTTTCCTTTTTGAACGGCATTCTGAAAAATTGGGTTGTTAACTGTAGCATGAAACCAGCACGCACCTATATCATAGCCGTATTTTGATTGGGGATGATGGTAGGTGTACAGTCTGCCTCCAATCCTATCCCTTGCCTCCAATATTAGTGTCTTCACTCCATTGGCATTCAATTCTGTTGCAGCCTTAATTCCTGCAATACCTGCACCGACTATCACTACATCAACATTAGTCATGGTGGAGTATTTTAAATCTTAAAAAAGTAAAATTCCCCGGCCCCCAATTTCTCGAGATAATAAAAACTGCTTTACCATTTAGGAATCATCATATACATTAATTAATCACAATTTTTCAGCGCTCAAATCGGCTTTAATTCTGAAAGGCTGGCCTCTCCAGTCAATGCGCGAGCCCAAAACAGCAATGATCCAAATGGGTAATGCAAGGAATTCACGCCACATCCAGTTGACAAGAAATGACTTAATGCTCTTCTCAGAACGTCTATGGCTCTTCGAATTCACAAAAAATGGCACGTCAAGATCCCCGTCGCTCACACAATCAAATAGGTGATGCATTTGGGAATAATCTGTGAGTATCCATATCGTAAGATGGAACAAGAAGAACGGCAAAGAGAAGAGAGAGTTTCCGAAAAGAACTCCAACAGCAAAGCTACCATACACACCGCAGAGCAAACACTCTGTCGTGGGCTCTAGCAACGTAGCAGCAAGTACCATATACTTACGCACACGTAGCCATCTGATTCTGCGTCGACAGTAATCTATCAAGCCATTCGAGCCACCCAGAGGTTGGATAACACAGTCTCCTGTCATGCCTGTGCGCCCATTTCCATAATCCCATAAGGCTATGCCAATCATGTTGTCTTCTCCAATGTACCTTGCAAAAAATCGAATACCCTGGCCGCTCTGCAAACTGTAGAACTTGGCATCTTCTGAAACGTTTCCGCTTTGTCCGTCAATGCTAGCAGTCTCAGCGATCTGTCCCATGCGGGACACAGCTCTGTCAAGATCAGAACGTCTATAAACATTTGATTTTCCATTCACGCACGGTGCAACAGCCACCTCATTAAATGAAACGTAGAATTTCGAGTGTGAGGTGGCCAGGAACACTTCATCTAGACTTGCACCCAAAGTTTCCGCTGAAGAGCTCCCAAGCGAAACAGCCAGTGGGGCGTGATGAATTAAATTAACTTTCCGGCTTGTCCGGACACCATTATTCAGCGACTTAACAAGCGAAACAACAGATCTTTGTAGTGTATCGGGATGCGACCACACGTTTGAATCCTGAACCCAAAGGATATCGTGTTTTGCAGCGTGGTAACCTTTTGCTAGGTTGTTCACCTTTGGGTTGGGTCCGTAGCTGTGCTTTGCATCCTGATCTGGGTCTATCAGTAGTTTGGCATCCAGATCTGGGAATTCATCTATCAATTTCCGAACAACTGGAATGGAAGGATCATTTTCATCTTGAACACAGAATATGATCTCCAGTTTGTCGCTGGGATACTTCTGAAGGAACGAGGAGCGCAGACAGGTCTCCATCTCCGGATCGACACCTTTCAGAGGCCGTAAGATAGTCACGCCTTCCAAGTTGGAGCGTTCTACTTGTGCATCGATCTTGGCCCTTGACTTTCGTGTAAACTTTAGTCTGATGCTAATTACTCCAATATATGCCACGACAACCACCACGATGTACCACACAAAAGCCACACATCCCAAAATGAACAGTAGCCATGAGACATCTGTTGAGGTTGAATATCGGTCCATAAGATTTGAAAGAATGAATACAGGTCAGATCTGTTTGGACATGCACCAACGACGTTTCCTAAAAGAAAAAAAGGTTCCGTGTTCCTTGAGAAAAGGGTCGGGTACGGTCGATCGGCGCGTCGCCGGTTACTGCACCGGTGACGGCTAATAAGAAAATAACACGGCTAGTTCTACGATACGAGGAGTTGAACAGTCATCTTTGACTTGGAATCCTTACCAGTCTTCAACAACATGGCTTGTCGGTTCGAAATTACTTGACTGCTACGAAATGAAAAGATTTTAGAATTTATCTCAATTTTTCAACCCAGTCATAATAAATTGAATTTTCACATGAGCGACCACCACGACCAACATTCCCCATTACCACCGTCTCCTCTTTCTCGTCCGATTACCGCGAGCGATAGAGACTCTGATACCCCTAAAACTGTCGTTCCCTTGCACCCAAAGCCTGTGCGAGAACCATACTACAAGAGGTTCAACACTCCTCTCAACACGAGACCTGCTTCTCCATACACTCTGAACCCACCTATAGATTCCGATGGTCTCTCGTGGCCTTCCCTAGGTGCCAGATCGCGAATCGAATCTACTGAGGAAGAGGCCAAAGCTAGAGAAGACAGAATAGCAGATGCTGTCAAAACGATTTTAACCGAGCTTGGCGAAGATGTTAACCGTGAAGGACTATTGGAAACACCTCATCGGTATGCTCGGGCCATGCTTTTTTTTACTAAAGGATATGAAGATAATATCAAAGATGTGATCAAGCGTGCAGTCTTTGAAGAAGATCATGATGAAATGGTGATCGTCAAAGATATCGAAATTTACTCTCTATGTGAGCACCATCTGGTGCCTTTCTTTGGAAAGGTGCACATCGGGTACATTCCTAACAAGAAAGTTTTGGGATTAAGCAAGTTGGCAAGATTGGCAGAAATGTATGCCAGACGTTTCCAGGTCCAGGAAAGACTCACCAAGCAAATTGCCATTGCTCTTAGCGAGATTCTTCAGCCAAGAGGTGTCGCTGTCGTTATCGAAGCTACGCATATGTGTATGGTCAGTCGTGGAGTGCAAAAGACTGGAGCTGTCACATCGACCAGCTGTATGTTGGGATGCTTCCGTGCTCAACAAAAGACGAGAGACGAGTTTCTTACTCTATTAGGAAGAAGATAATTTAGATCAATATTTATATGCAATAATGTACATCTCATTATTTCTTCTTTTTCGACAAACTCGATCCTATGGTGATATTCACCTTTGGAGGAACAGAAAAACCAAATGACTTTCCAACTTTAACCAAGTCTAGTTTATCCACCTGGTACACTGTTTTAAGGTGATGGGACGCATAGGCTTGTAGATATGCTCTGTAACCATCTTTGGCAGACTGGTGCAACCAGTAGTTGTTCTTCACTAGTTGTTCCAATTGTGATTGCACATTGGCTATTTTGTTCGAAGGGAAATCGTACTCGTTCAAAGGCACCTTGGCTGCTTTGAGATATCTTAAGAAACCAAGCTCTGAAGGGGTTAAAAACATAAGCGACTTTCCCTTCCCTTTGCTTCCTCTTGCTGTACGTCCGACACGGTGGATGTAGTCACGTGGATCATCAGGAGGATCGAACTGGATAATCCAGTCGACCTCTGGAATATCCAAGCCTCTGGCAGCCACGTCTGTACAGATCAAGATTCCCTGTTTGGCGTTGCAGAATTCGAAGAACGTGTTTGTACGTTTTTGTTGTTTCTGTTTTCCGTGGAGATCCAAAACTGGCAAATCAATATAGTTAAGAAGCTCGCTGTAATACTTCACACAATTGCAAGACGACAAGAAAACAATAACCTTTTTCTTCAGGTTACGCTTCAGAAACGAAAACAGCAAAAGGAAACGCTTGTCACTGTCGCAGACAACGTAACCTTGTTCTAATCCATCTGCGGTGGATGTGTTTCTATCTTGGTGAACATTAATGTATAGGGGTGCTTTGTTGAGAGACACTCTGGCCAAGTCTTCGACCTTAGTGGTCTGAGTAGCAGAGAACAGCATGGACTGTCTGCTTTCGTTAGGTAGGATCTTGACAATTTGCTTCATCTCATCTTCGAAACCAATTTCCAGGATTCTGTCTGCTTCGTCGATGATCAATGTTTTCAAGTTCTTGAATATGAAACCCTTGGTATTTTGTAGATGATCGAGCAGTCTTCCAGGAGTGGCAATCAACAAGTTGACTCCCTTGGCAAGTTTCTCGGCTTCTTGACGTCTATTGGCTCCTCCAATGACAATTCCTAAAGTCTGTGAGTGATGGGCCATAAGCTCACGAGCAACACCAAAAATTTGGAGAGCCAGTTCTCTTGTTGGTGTGATCACAATAGCACCAACTCCATTACGAGGCTTAAATTTGAGCGAGTATAAGAGCTCGATAGCAGGAATCAAGAACGCAAGTGTCTTACCTGAACCTGTCTTGGCAGCTCCAAGAACATCCTTACCAGCCAAAAGTGGAGGAATGGTTCTGGATTGAACCTCAGTCATTGAAGTAAATCCCATTTCCTTGATACCCTCCATGGTAGGCCCAGAAAGGTGGAGGTCAGCAAACTCTTTGGGATTTTCCATGATAGGTGGTCTCGATGAATGATTGAGTTCAACCTCTTTCTCTTGACTTTCTTCCTCTTCTTCTTCTTCTTCTTCTTCTTCTGCTTCTTCTTCTTCGTCTAGCTCCTCTTCGCTCTCTTGGCTAGCATCCTCCTGTATAGCTTCTTCTTCTTCCTCTTCCTCACTGTCACTAGCCTTCTCTAAAAGAGCTTCAACATCATCGTAGTCATCGTTGATCTTCGAGACAAGAGCGTCAGTATTTTCTTCAGGCTCTTCCTCTACAACACGCTGTCTTTTGGACTGCTTTGGGCGCGGCCCGCTGTTCTTGTGTGAACGTTTAGCCATCTAGATCAAAATAATTTCTAGCTAAAAAAAATTTTTTAATGCATGCTTAGCTAATGGCAGCAGATCAAATCATTGAGCTTGATAAAGCTATCGGTGTATGTTCTTCTGTTTAGTATAATAACTACAGATTTTAATCATTCCCAGATTGAATAGTGACTTTTGAAGAACTTGAAGTGGATTTATACAGGAGACGAATGGATTAAGACAGACCACAAAATTTTGAAGTCGTCAAAACTAATATAGTGAGGATATAATAAGTATGCTGGAATTTTAAATTTACAATCGTAGCCAGGTTTACTAGCTAATCCACAGATTTCTCAAGTACAGTGAAATTTTGCACTAGCCATAAAATTCATAATATTTTTATACAACTGAAGAAAAGTCGTAACTTCGCCTCCTGCGCCACATCAACCAAATACGGGACCCCGGGTTTGTATTGCTTATATAAATTAAATCAATTTCATCTTGCTTCTTCCCAAACATGTCAACCAACAAAAACTTTATCGTAAGTCAATTCGTGCAACTATGGTCTACTAACATCCAGGTTACCTTAAAAGAGAATTGCTCAGACCCTGCAATTGCTAAGTAAGTAGTTGAAGATGTGTTACTAACAGTCAGATTCAAAGAAGGGATTAAAGCAGTGGGAGGCGAAATCCAGCACGAGTACTCCTTGATCAAGGGATTCTCGTAAGTATTCCAAACTATCTATCTAACCAATAGTATCAAATTGCCTGCTATGCATGCCGACTCTCTTTTGCACAAAAACGAGAACGTTGCCACCGTCGAGGAAGACCAAGAGGTGCACACACAATAAATCTCTAGGCAGATCACTTTGAAGTCTGCGGCTTTTTCTGTTGGCTATCGACACGACTTCAGAAGCGATATTGCTCTTTTTTTTACTATACTTCATCTTACATAATCTATGATAAAAAATGACTTGGTTCAATTAATTAATTTAAAGTGACTCTTTCGCGCGCAGCCAGGGACAAATTCCCCCGTGGATTAATGATTTTACCGCGGCGAGTCATACATAAATATGACTGGGCCCACGATTTTTTTTTTGGTTTAACAGACTTACTTTCTGTTCAAAAATCAAATGGCTGACGTTGTTTTAGGTGCCCAGTGGGGTGACGAAGGTAAAGGAAAGCTTGTGGATTTGCTCTGTGATGACATTGAGGTTTGTGCCAGATGTCAGGGAGGAAATAACGCAGGACACACTATTGTTGTTGGCGACAAGAAATACGATTTCCACATGCTTCCTTCCGGACTTGTCAATCCGAAATGTGTGAACCTGGTTGGATCCGGTGTGGTTGTGCACCTGCCATCTTTCTTCGAGGAGCTGAACAAGATCGAAGAACAGGGCCTCAATTGTGATGGACGTTTGTTCTTATCTTCTAGAGCTCACTTGGTGTTTGACTTCCACCAACGTGTGGACAAACTTAGAGAAGCCGAGCTTTCCAACAACAAAAAGTCTATCGGAACCACCGGTAAAGGTATTGGACCTACCTATTCCACCAAGGTGTCTAGATCTGGTATCAGAGTCCACCACCTGGTCAGTGATGAGCCAGATTCCTGGAAAGAATTCGAGACCAGAGTGCGGAGACTTGTTGACACCCGTTTCAAAAGATACGGCGAGTTTGAGTGCGATGTCGAGTCCGAGTTGGCCAGATACAAGGAGATTCGCAACAAGATTAAGCCGTTGGTTGTTGACTCCGTCCAGTTCATGCACACCGCTTTGAAGGAGAAGAAGAAGATTTTGATTGAGGGTGCCAACGCTTTGATGTTGGATATCGATTTCGGTACTTACCCTTACGTCACCTCTTCTAATACTGGTATTGGTGGTGTTTTGACGGGTCTGGGTGTTCCTCCACAAAGTATTAGAAACATTTATGGTGTGGTCAAGGCTTACACCACCAGAGTGGGAGAAGGTCCATTCCCTACAGAGCAACTGAACGAGGTTGGAGAGAAGCTCCAGGACATTGGTCATGAATACGGAGTTACTACCGGAAGAAAGAGAAGATGTGGGTGGCTCGATCTGGTGGTTCTCAAGTATTCTTGTCTCATCAACGGTTACACCTCGTTGAACATTACCAAACTGGATGTTCTTGATTCATTCAAAGAAATCAAGGTTGGTGTGTCATACAGCTACAAGGGTAACAAACTGGAGTCATTCCCAGAAGATTTATATGTTTTAGAGAAGGTGGACGTTGAGTACGTGACCTTTCCAGGCTGGGACCAGGATATCACCAAGGTTGCGTCCTACGACGAGCTACCAGAGAACGCCAAAGCATATCTGAAGTTCATAGAGGATTTCGTGGAGGTTCCTATCCAATGGGTGGGAACCGGCCCAGCTAGAGATAGCATGCTAGAGAAGGATTTGTAAACAGGGCGGTGTAGATTTTTTGATAATTATGAATTTTTTTGAACTTGTCACGTGATGACACATAATAAATCTAGTTCGAATTGCTAAACATAACAGCCACTGTAAAGAAACCGCCACTGCAGTCCTTGTTATGACACTTGTTACTATTCTTTGATATCCCTTGGCTCAAACTTTTTAGGAAAGTCATCTTAAGGCATAGCATGCAACCATCATGAGCGACAACTCATCAGATATTCAACGGTTACTTATCGAGGTGATCAACTCTTCAAAGCCCAAAGCATCTCCAAATCGTGCAGTGCGACTTCCGTCGGAGCCGATGACCACAGAAGACATCGAATTTCTCAAGCTAGCTAACGAGGTGGTAAAAAAACACCAATACCGTATAGACCCTACGATCAGAGACATCTTGAACCGTCTTCAATACGAAAATTCACCTCATGGAGGACTTCCGATCGCGCGAGAATACCTACAGATGCAAGCATCTGGTCTTATTGGGCAACGACCATTTGAGGAGATCACCGAGGTGCAGTCCCGAGGCAGTCAAAGCTCAGAGACCTTCCCTCAACTTGGGCATGATGTATTCAAGCGTCAGCAGCAGCACCAGCACCAACAACAACAACAGTATCCTGATTCATTGCACGATTACCAAGCAGAAAGAAACAATTTTGTTCCCCAGGCTTCAAGCATCAGCCAGAATCCTAACTCACAGCTTATCAGCCAACTTACATTAAGCATCAAGAGCATGGCTCCTCAGGCTCAACAGGAGCTTCTCCAGAAACTATCAACTGTTCTAGTTTCAAATGTATCTGCAGACTCTTCCAACCTGCTTGCTCTCATTTCACAGACCCCGGCTTTTGGAGGACTAAACAATTCTCAAGGTATCAGTAATACTACAATCAATGATGCGGGTCATTCATCCATCCAGTCTACAGAATCCACGCCAGAGCTTGTAACTAAATCCCACGTTTGCAAAACTTGTTCTATGACGTTTAAGCGCTCTTCAGACCTCAAAAGACATGAAAAGATCCATCTGGAAGTCCCTCCCAACATCTGTCCTCAGTGCCAGAAGGGCTTTGCTCGTAAAGATGCCCTGAAACGACACATCGATACGCTTACATGTAAAAGAAACAGAGAACGATTGTTATCGAAGTTGAATGGGGGTGATTCGAGCGATTCGGAGTAAGCCAGTGTATAGTATAAATAGTAAAGCTTGTGCTACCGAAAACATTACACTTGGGGCAAACCCTGGACAGGGTTACATAACCCTGAGCATTCGTCGAAAAATGTCGATTTGGAAAAATTTGAAAAATTCCTAAAGAAAGCTGAATCACAATGCCAATTGACCCAGAAAAGCTTGCCAAATTGCAAAAAGCCTCCGCCAAGAAAGTTGGTGGACAAAGAATCAAGGCCAAGAAGGTCAACAAGAGTGCCGAGGCTGACGACACCCAATTGCAAAACACTTTAAAGAAGTTGAACGCTGAGGTTCTGACTGGTATTGAAGAGGCCAACTTCTTCAAGGAGGATGGAAAGGTTCTTCACTTCAACAGAGTTGGTGTTCAAGCTGCTGCTGCCTACAACACCTACACCTTCAGCGGTTTCGCTCAAGAGAAGAGTTTGCCTGAATTGCTTCCAAACATCTTGCCACAATTGGGTGCTGAGAACCTCAACATGTTGCAAAAGATTGCTGAGCAAATTCAACAATCCCAAGGCGGAGCTGCTGCCGCTGCTGACAAAGAAGAAGAGGACGTTCCTGAGTTGACTGAGGGTGAGAACTTCGAGAACGATGTCGAGTAGAGAAGATACATAATGAATGTATGACTACCATTTACTGCACTGGCCATTATTCCGAAATACGTATAAAGAAAACGAACGTAGAATCTAATCAAGCAAGAGCCACCATCAAGGCAAGCATAAAAGCGTATGTCGATTGGGCTGCGAGACTGAGACCTGCTGCACCGGCAGAAAGTTGGGTCTCAATAGCAATCGATGAGACGTTTGGCATGGTTGGAGTAGAAGCATTGCCTGGGACAGAAGTAAATTGTGGTGTCGAAGGAACCAATGTGGTCTTAGCTGGTGTAGGAGACACAGGAGTAGCGGTCGAAACAATTTCAGATGAAGATGGAACAGCCGGGCTACTCACGGAAGCAGGTGGAGCGGAGGAGGCTGGTGGAGCGGAGGAGGCTGGTGGAGCAGAAGAGGCTGGTGGAGCAGAAGAGGAAGGAGCTTCAGTAGAAGGAGTCTCAGTGGAAGGAGCCTCAGTGGAAGGCAAAGGACAGTAAGTTGTGAAGACCGTGGTGAATTCCTCAAAAGTTTGAGTTGTCACAACGCATCCAGTAGTAACAGTAGTTCCTTCGGTGGTGATGACAGTAGTCCAAGTAGTTGGAGGAGCAGTGGTAGTGGACTCTTCGCAGTCGGTGGTCTTGGTGCTTGTGGTTGTTTCATTCTTGTCACCACAGTCAGTAGTAGAAGAAGTGACTGAAGATTCAGTCACTGTGACGTATGCAGTGCTAGTTGTCTCAGATTGCCACTCTTCGGCAATAGGCTGAGCAGGAGCAATAGCCAACAGTAACGCGGTAGCAGCCAAAATCTTGTATCCTAGCATGATATTAAAGTAAAATGATTGAAGTCCATCAGCACAATATCTATCAATATATATGGTGATTGGAAAGTTTCTGCTGTTCTTTTCTGGGCTGTTGTAAATCGATTTACTGTGAATTCATCCGGGAGAATAGTGATAATTCATTAGTCTGTAGCACCGTTATTTTCTGCAACCATGAGAACAGAATTTTTTTGACTCCTAAATTGCACCATCCCACGATTTGGTGGCAGAATTAAAATTGAAGTCTGCTCTTGCGTATGGCAAACTGGAACAACATTGGCCGCTGAACAACAGACTAATACTCTCAATCCACTAGACCACCCTTCTGGATCCTCCCTGGTGCCAACATTCCAGTTAAATTCTCATACTGTAATAACCTCTGTATAGTCGGCCATTTTGATGGTATGTTCTGCACCATGCTACTAGCCGAAAATAGCCTTGGAAGCGAGCGGAACCAAAATTTGGGCTATTTCCGTTTCGTCCATGTTGTCAGGATCCACAGCTAGTACCTTTTCGGTACAAAATTGCTCAATCAAGTCGTCATCACATGAAATGTCTGAATCGTCCAGACGGTTCTCAAAGTCGTACTCGACGTTCTGTAGCAGGGCAAATTTCTTGAAACTACCCTGGTAATCATCTTTAACGGAATCTAGTCTATGATAAACGGGCGATTTAATCTCGTAAACACAGGGATTTGCCAATTCAACAATCTCGATGTTCTTGCCTGTCAGCTTGCTGATCGTGCTGATGTCTCTTTTGTGCCTTTCCAAGATCAAGAGGTCCAGTAGCCGATCGTGTAATTTTGAGGTAGTCGTCGGAACCAGCTTGTAATTATCAGGATCCGATGTGTCGACGCCGTGGAAAATCAGTGAATTGTGGTCCTTTGGTAGACTTTCAAATAGATCCAGGCGAAAATCTATCATTTCCTTGAGATTAGATTCCCTGGAGTGCTTGATCCCCTTGAAAAGAAAAATGTTGTAATCAAGGACAAAATCAGACACTCTTGCCAGCTTTTCCAGGGTTTTCGAGTTCAAATTTACAACTTTAGGTGGAGTGTCCAAAAATGACATTTTTGTACAAAATTAATTAATATGGTGTCTTTTATCGTCGATTTATGGGATTCGGTTTTCCAACCGGGAGCCACCCCTACACTCGTGAAAGCGACACATGCATCTTTTGTCTGCTTGGTGGTGTCCTTGATTGTGATGATCTTCCTTAGTAGGTCGATCCACTTTGTCAACTTATTGGTGATCTCGCTACTATTATGGGGATCTGTTACATGGTTCATAGGCGAAATAGCTCGTGAGAAGGCAAAGTTGGAGAATTCAGAAACTCAATCATCTGAACAGACAAAGGCCGCGAAGAAAGAGAACTAAGAGTGGCAAACCCGTCCATCACATCTTTTATCTTGTATTCTTACCTAATAAATTTCCACCAATAAATAAATTCATGAGTAAGCAGTTCGATCCAAAAACGCCTGTGAATTTGGCTCCACCTCGAGATGATCCCATCTCAATGGCAGATCTGGCGAAGTGCGATGGTATGTGCTAACAATTTACATGTCTAACATTAAGGAGAACAAACAGACAAGATGTATATTGGAATCAAGGGCACAGTCTTCGATGTGTCTGCGAATCAAGCCGCTTACGGGGTTGGAAAAGGCTACCACGTCTTTGTGGGCAAGGATGCCTCCCGGGCTCTGGGAAAAAGCTCCTTGAAATCTGAAGATACTGCTCCAGAGGTGAGCTGGGACTACTCCACATTGACAGATAAGCAGCAGCAAGTCCTCAATGATTGGTACACTTTTTTCAGTAAAAGATACAACATCGTTGGTCAGGTGAGTGATCTCCCAGCTGCAAGACAGCCTTAAGCCAGCAATGCATGATCAAAACATAATGCGCATGGGCTGTTTCAAGAGCAAATGTTGGAAATCATTAACACCCGTGCACCGGAAAAAATGTGCACTTAATTTCCCGTACCTTCTAAGGGGCAGAAAGTAAAACTAAATACACGAGAATAGCTAATTTTGTTTTGATTCAGAAAAGTTTTGTTTTGCACTAGCCCTCGTTTATCAAGTGCAAAATGGACCAAGCTATGCTTGCCAACGGCCGTCGGCCTCAGAACATCGTGGACGGTATGCCTAGGAGTAATATGAATAGGGCATTGGGACAGAGTGCATTTATTGATGTTAGACGGGAGACTCCGGTTGGAATGAATAATCGTTCCACCCCGTATCAGAATTACGGACCTCAATATGCACAACCTGGGCAGTATCAAGGATCTTTCCAGGGCTATAGCGGCCAACCACACCCCCTTCAAAGACATGACTATTATATGAATGGACAATCACAACCAGAGCTTTATGGCAGGCCTCCTAATATGCCCCAGCCGAGACGACTCGGAGACGGAGGCTCACATTCGAGAAGAAGTTCTTTAGCCTCGACTTCTTCGAGTTCAGTCAACAGATTTTTCAAAAAAGGAATGAAATTTGCAAAGGACGACGATGATGGAACCGGAGACGGAGACGGGGAAGGAGATGATGTGGAAATGGAGGCGTCCACTTCCACGGTATCCTTTGATGATTTACAGCATATTAGAGGAGGAGGAAGATATGGTCATGGATCGTCTTCTCTTGACACCCAGACTTATATTCCTACTCTATCGAACAAACCAAAGGGCCCCAACGGTCAGTTATCCAATACCCAATACCGAAAACAGAAGACAATCCAGAAGAAGCAAATGGCGGCTCAGTCAACTAACCTTTTGCAGGGCCCCCCAAGGGCTATGAGTATGGAAGGAGGAATGATGCGAAATCCAAGGGCTATGTCAATGCAGTCCACTGGCTCAGGATATGCGATTAGTGCTCCTAGACCAGGGTACGATCCACGGGCTATGTCGATGCAGTCTAGACTATCGCCTTTCAATCCGCAGTATGGAAACCCTGACATGAACAACTATTTTCCTCCGAAGACTATGTCCATGACATCAAGACATTCAAACGCACCATTTAGACCACCTCACGGCGGTCCACAACAATTGATGGGTCCAGGAAACCAGCCACAGGGCTATGCTCCAATTCCTCGTTTTGCCGGCGGAGTGCCGCCACCCCAGCAGATGCAGATGACGAATCCAAATTATCAGGGCCCCCCACAGCATTTACACCCACAACTAGGTTACCAAAGCGGACCGATGATGAATATGCCAAGAGCACCAATAAGTGAACGAACCCAGAGCCTTGTTCAGCGTAATGTCAACTATGCTCCAAACTCAGACTCAGGTGACACAAGCTTGAATTCTCGACAAAATCTGAATTTACCAGTTGCATCAAAGCATCCATATGCTCCAACTTCGTTACCAATACAACCTCTTAACTCAGATAATGCTAGTGCAGGTCCAGAAAAATCTGGCGATGTGCTTGCCTCGCTTCCACTGCCGCAAGCGAATGACCAACCTGAAAAACCGAATACGGAAGTCAATCAGGAAGCAAGAGATTTAGCTGGTGAGCTAAACGAATCTTCAGCTTCAATGTCAACGGAACCCTTCAAACCGGTGAAATCCAACAAAGGAAAATTGAATAGATACGTTTTTGCAGATAGTGACGATGAGAACGAAGAAGAGGAAGAGGAAGAAGAAGAAGAAGAAGAAGAAGAAGAAGAACCTGTCTACCAGCAGACAGAAGTGCAGGATATCCCTCAAGATCAAACAAGCTGTTCACCATCGAGCGAACATGGTTCAAACGAGCCTGGCTCTGACGAACAAGAACAGCTTTCGCACAACGAGAGGAATTCCAGAATTTATGGTAGCGATTCAGGAGATACTGCAACTGCTCAAGATGAATTGGTTAACTCTAATTCAATCTCGAGTGGCCCGCTGAATAAATTACAAGTTTCTGCGGATGTCGCCTACACCAGACAGTCTTCTTATTATTCAGAGCAAGTCAGATTACCTTCAGAAAGCGAGCCTGCTTCGTCTATGTACTCCAATATTTCTTCCCCTCAAAGCACAGAGAAGAGAAGAAATATCAGTGCTCAAGTTTACCAACTAGCAAACGGTACGTCTATAAGATCAGAGGACTTTACAACTGCCACAGAGCTACCGACGAGCGCGATAGACAGTCCATTGGATCAGCCTCGAACTTTGAACTTTGAAGGTGATTCCGAGCCTTCCAAAACCGAATCAAATTCCACCTTGAATGACTTTGAGGCTCCTCAAAATTTAACAACAGGAACTGGGGACTCTTTTTCCTTTGAATCGATGTCCAAAACTCCAGATCACACCGTAATTTTCCATGATGGTGCCGACGAGAAGATAGAGAATAAGGAGGAAGTTCTTGGCACAGCAAGTGAAGCACATAATATCAACCGGGATGGTATTTTCAACCAAACAATGTCGAACGTGAACTATCCTCAAAGCTCACCACATGTTGAAAGTCGTAATTCAAGATATTCGGAAACAAATTCTGCCACAACTGCTTATCCAAATAACTTTGACTCCGACACTCAGTCTCCTGAAACAAGTTCTCAAACAGCGCCAAAATCTAACAACCAATCGCCATCTGCACCTACTCGTCCTTATAGATCGATGTTACTACCTGTTGAAGACGTCAAAAAAGAAGAGTCCCCATCAAACTCTGTTTCCAAGTCATCATCATCTTCCTCCAATGTGCGTTCTAGAAAACCTCCTCCTCAGCCGGTAATTACTAACAGACCTCCGGAAACTGAACCTGTTAAGAAGTCACCTTTCATCGGTTTCAAAGAAGCTTTCTCGAAACCTGTTTCTGCCGGAAGCAGTCCTAAGCTACCCAACGCAAAACATTTTTTGAAGAAGCTTTCAAGAAAAAAAGCGTCCGAGGAAGAACCTACTACTCCATCATCCCAAGGTGATACTTCGTACAAAGTGATTGGTGCATCTTCGACATCCATACAAAACAGTGGTTATGCTCACAACTATCATGGACTGACAATCAATTTACCTCTGAAGGAACAACCAGCGACCCTGAAAAATAAGAAGCTACCAAAAACCCCAATAACACCGTCCGATTCGCTCATGAACTACAGATTAACCTTGGATTTGGCAAATGAGGAAAATGATTACCGATTGAGCAGAATAATAGATATGGACATTGATGAAAATGCTTTCGGACACAACTCTAGTTTTGACTCAGAGAAAGCCAATCCACTTGCCAACTCAAGTACTACACTTGACTCAAAGGACGAGCACAATTTTGAGAAGGAATTACCAGTTCCAGACTTGAAGATTCTTGATTACCAAGGCAATCATGGAATAAGTTCTCTGCCTGCAGTCAAAGGGGATAACGATTTAACTTATAGCGAAGCTGGTCATCCCAACAAGATTTCAAGAGAAGAGCTTGCCAAGGACCCGGTGTACAAACCTCTTGTGGGCGTTGCCAGTCAGACAAAAGAGTATCCTTTGAAAGATGCGGGTCAGCACTCACCAAGAAATGGATACATAAACGACTCGAGGTCCACTGTTAACGCTTTATCAAATCAAAATTATTTGGAGAAGCAGACATATGACAAGTCTCCAGTTTTCACTCCCGACCAGCTCGAGCTTTTCAATTCAAATAAGGAATTATTTAATGAGTTGCAAATTGTCTCAGGAGAACTGGCTGAAAGTATTTCTCGAGAGATCAGATTACAAAGTACACTGGAGGCAAATCATATTACAATTGATTCTAATGTGATTTCAGAACGCACTAAAATAGACGCCCTGACACGACAATTGGTGGATGAGCGAAGAAAACGATTTGCTCTCGAGGACTTCCTTGCGAAGCAGTACAATAGTCACTTTGACACCGAAGATTTGAAGCAGCGTGTGTATAACAACACTGATATGAGCCATCAAGTCTTCAAACTTACCGAGGAAAATAATGTCAACAAGTCCAAGTTTGATATGGTTCAGAGAGAGAATTGTGAACTCAAGCAAAGAATTGAGTTTCTGCTGAAGGAAAACAAGGACCTAAGCGAAAACACAATCCCTAGGTTGAAAAATCAGCTTGAAATTGCTGAAAACTCTCTTTCAACGTCCACGAGTAATTCTCTCGTCCAGAGAATTGAGGTTTTGAAAACTGAAAAGCAGCAGCTGAAGGCAATGCTGGATTCCAGAGGTAATATATTAGAGCTTGAGTCTCAAAAGGAAGATTTACGTGAAGCTCTCAAAAACGTCAAGGCTCAGAAGGATATGGATTTGAGAATGAGCGCTGAGAGAATCAGATCACTAGAAGCAAAGTTAAACAAACTCTCATTAATCAATGAGAGGTACTTGAAGAATTTCGGAGAGCTAGAAGCAGAGGATTAATGGTTTGAACTATAAACATTTAATATCATTTAATTTAGTAGAGAACTTTCATGAAAAATTAATTTTCCTAATTCAATTGGAGATAAACAAGGATTGTTTTTTGAGACAACATGGAAGAACCACCCCATAAACGGAAGAGAAGTGATTCTGACGATGAAGGCTATGAACCTTCGCTAGGGTTCCAACCTGGTGGTGCAAGCAAACCTGTTCAAGATGGGTACGGCAATAGTCAACCAACTGAGACATGGGCGAAAAGACCCAGGCGTTCTATGTTGCCTCGAGAAGTGGAGCTTGCGAAGAATATATGTGCTGAAATCAATCGCATTGGTGAATATGCCCAGCAGCTTTCGATGGACTTGGAAAATGTGTCCACATCTATCGCTCAAGAAATTGATTCTGACGACTTCCTTCGCAATTCATTGCTAGAGTTTTTGCTGGCCTTGACCCTTGAACAACCTCAGAAGGTATTTATCGTTGGTGCATTGGTGCAGCTGACGAATATCAAGAATCCCAAGGCTGGACAATACATGTTTGATTTTCTTCACCTGGAAATCCAAGGTTTATTGGATCAGATTAAAAGCGAGTATGACCAGGAGTCCGAATCTAGTTATTGTGGACCGGTTACTAAACTAAAACTTGCACTAAGACTTGTTTCTGTTCTCTCGCCGATGATGGTTTCGATTGAGCCGATCATCAAGACTTACGAGCAACTACTAGAGCTTGCAATCCAGCTTCAGGATGCCTCAGAAAATCGTGTCCCTTTGGCTCAATTACTGTACTTTAACGTTCTGAGCTCGGTTCCTTACCTCTTTGCGGTACAGAAGAATGAAGAATTCCTTGAAAATATGATTGCCCTTGGGCAAAAATTCAAAATCGTTGATGTACCAAAGTTGGCTCTTGATAAATGCAAACATTTCAGGTCTAGCAATGGGCCTTACGAAGCCAAGGAGCTTGTCCGATTAGTTCTACCGTCTCTTCAAACCCTCGATAAAGAACTGCCTTTCTTTATTGATCTGCGTCAAGTTGTCGAATCTGCCGAGGTTAGCGAGGTCCAGAAACACCAATTCCAGCAATTTAGTATTCCATCCGTTGAACAATGGTCTGGTGTCAGATTGCAGGGAAATATAGACTCATTATGGATGTATCCGCGCTTTATATTAGAGTGTTTCCTGCCTTCTGCCACAGGCTTTGATACAGTTCCACCTGTGGAGTCTTATGTTTCTATTATTCTTAGGGACGTGACCCAAGATATCGTGCAAAACATGGAATTTAATCGAATTACAGTTTCCAGACAACTGCTCTCGCTCTATGTGTTTTTTAACGAGAAGCTGTTCGCCAAGCCAAACTCATCGATAGACAAATTGACAATCCTCAACAACTTGAATTCTGGCGTTGACTTAATTAGCAGCTTGGAAAATAACGAGGAGCTGGATCCCCGGATCAAAGAGTCGATGATTGAATCGGCTACTTATGTGCAACAAGAATTTGATCAGGGCTTCACATCCACCTGGAAAATGGAGCAAGTGGTGACGGAGGCAGTTTTGGATCTAATGTTACACCTCCCAGAAGCCCCAACCCCACAAGTATACTACCAAATGCTACTAGCCGATACATGTGGCAGAGATTGGGCTAATGTGAGACGTTTGCCCAATTCAGAGGACAAAGTCACTTTCGCCAAGGTTTTGGGCGCTGCCATTCGCTTCCTTTACTCGAACGTGAAATATCTGGATTTCGAGCTCCGTGAACGGTTTGTGTACTGGATGACGGCGCAACTCAGCAACTTTGGATTTGACTGGCAATGGTCAGAGTGGATAGACGACCTGAATGCTCTTGATAAGCTATTCTACCATCCAACAATGTATCTTTTCCGAAACATCATTGGAAGAGAGATCAGACTCAGCAGTCCACAGACCATCAAGGCTACCCTGCCATTTGAGTTTTACCGCTTTTTGAAACTTTCGTTGTTAGACAAGAGGCAGGTAATTTCGTTTGACAGCAAGCTTTTTGGCTCCAAGTTGGCCGAGTCTGCGTATGAATCCACCAGCGCTGCAGAGGAAAAAATTGAGGATGTTCCTGCAGACGCCGGAAATGCTGAGATCTACCATCTGGTGGAGCAGTACTTGTTCAACAACCAGGATCATCCGTACCATGAATTGTGCCACAGTATTTACACCAACATCCAAGAAGGTGAGTCGTTGCAACAATTTAACGACTTAATTGTTCTTCTGAAGGATCAAATAGCCAAAGGAATGGCCGACCACCCAGGAGCGGAAGAATACACAGTGATTAATGTTGATTGCTACATTGTGACTCTCGTGATCCAATCTACATGCATTATCGGTTCTCGTTCGCTGTCTGTCGTCGAAGGTGGAGCATTGGAGCTTTGCGGAAGCAAGCTACGCAAGGTTCTGGGATTACCTGCAGAGGAGGGAGAGCACGAGGATCTCGAGAACGACCAATTCCCTATTCTCAACGAACAGGAGGTTGCAGAACGACAAAGATGGCTCATTGATGGTGTGCTTCGGTTGTGGAATAACGAGCCTCGAATTGGCTACCTGATCTTAGAGAGAGTGAAAAACAAAGGATTTATTAACTCCACACAACTGGTGGACTCCTTTTTTGCTAACAACGATAGCCTGACTCTGGTGGGCCAGCTCTACGCCAGTGAATTGTTCGACCGCTTAATTACTAGTGCAAAATCGGATGAGGAAGCCAAGGAAATATTACAAAGATTTAGCACGAATTTGATAGAGCACGTCAACCTTCTGATAGAGAAGCTTGGCGACGATCGTGAGGAAATGATTCTGGGGTCCGTGGTAACAGAGGAGACAGCAGATCAAGATACTGAGCTGCGGTGGGGTCTACATGGATGCTTTGAGCTGTTCCGCTCCAAGATGCGCAAGTTTTCGCGCGTCTGTGATCGTTCGCATATCGACGGGCTTATCCAGGAAGGCGTGCGTTCTGAGGTGGCCAGAAAGTTCATTGCAGACGTTCTGGATGGTATTATTTTCTAGCCAGGATGTGAGTTGTTTTTCGTAAATTTTTTATGTGCAACAAACAATATAAGGTGCTGCAAAACGCGGTTGAAAATTTTCACAACAATAGCGCAAGAAACAGAAAACACACGCGCTCTGAAATTGTTCCTTGAAACGGTGTCCGGTGGGCTTGGAAGCTTGCTCTTTGAGTTTTGCAAAAATAAAAGTGACTGGCTATTTTTAGTACAGGGTTCAGATTGGCCAACGAGGCTAGTAGGGAAAGAAACGAGAGTGTAAAAATCTGTGTAGAGGCGAGATTCATAGGCTACCATTGGCCAAGCTCGCTTTGTTCGCCGTCTTGAAACAGGTGTACGGGCTGTTGACTCTCTGCAGCTAATAATAGAAGTATAGTACAGGCCTACAGGAGCTTTGCCCGCTACGCCACATTTGGAGGCTTAAGAAACGCGACAGAAAAATAATACGCCCTGATGTGGCGTGTGAAATTTTGTTTGGATCTGGTACCGGATCCAAAGTGAAGTTGTCCCGTTTTATCTTTTAATATTTTTAGTTGTTAACTCTCTGATAATCTCGTTGGGTGTTCATTTTTGATCAACACCATAGCAACAAGAACTCTATATATAACTGGGTCTTTGTGTTGTATATTTGAGTTAGCCAAGGGATTCCCTTAGAGTTACTCTGGCTAGATTTTCATTCGTTTACAATTAAGGTGAGTACCGTTCTACATTCCGAAAATCAGTCAAAACGCGATCAGAAATCATGCGAAACATAAGTTTGCCTGCTCGACAACCATATACTATGGTCTCGCGTGGATCACCTTATACGAAGGTGTTACACAATTGTTCTGCTCCGGCCGGGAAATATTATGTAATGGCCAGCAGAAAAATTTGTTACGGGAGATTCGTGCAGATCAAAGAATTCTGCCGGGGCAAACTTGTTTCTTCCGTGCCACTCGGTTTCAGCTGAAAATTAGATTTGAAATCATTTTACTAACTTCTTTAGTAAATAGGGATGTCGTACCACGATAATACCTACCAAGACCCGAATGGGGCTAACCAGGCTCAGGGTGGCTATTACCAGGAGAATTATAGCCAGTCTGACGAAGCCTTTGCCCAGCAAGGTCAACAGGAGTACTATGATCCACAAGATCCGTACTACCAAGGGTACGCACAAGGATACGACCCTCAAGACGCTTACTACCAACAAGGATATGAGCAACAGGGGTATGACCAACAGTACGTGTCTGATCCAAATCTGAACCAACAAGGTTACTATGATCAGCCCGGATCGCGTGATGCAGAGGCATACTCCGACTTCAGCTACGGTCCAGGAGGTGCTCCAGGTACTCCATACGACGGCTATGGTACACAATACACTCCATCTCAGATGAGCTACGGTGGTCCAAGATCATCTGGTGCTTCTACTCCGGTTTACGGTGCCGGTCCGTACGACCAATCAGGAATGGTTGCTCTTCCAACCGACCCATATCCCGCATGGACTGCCGACAATCAAGCACCTGTCACGATCGAGCAAATCGAGGACGTCTTCATTGATCTTGCCAACAAGTTTGGTTTCCAAAGAGATTCCATGAGAAACGTTTTTGATTACTTCATGACCATGCTGGATTCGAGAGCTTCCAGAATGTCGCCTGCTCAAGCTTTGCTTTCCTTGCATGCCGACTATATCGGTGGCGATACTGCCAACTACAAGAAGTGGTATTTCGCTGCCCAGCTGGATCTGGACGAAGAAGTTGGATTCCGCAATATGGCTCTCGGAAAACTTTCGAGAAAGGCCAGAAAGTCCAAGAAGAAGTCAAAGAAGGCACGGAAGGCTGTTGAAGAGAACGGTGAGGATACCGAGAGAACTTTGCACCAGCTAGAGGGAGACAACTCTCTTGATGCCGCAGATTACAGATGGAAAGCAAAAATGAATGCCATGACTCCTTTGGAACGTGTCAGCCAAGTCGCATTGTGGCTTTTACTTTGGGGTGAGGCCAACCAAGTCAGATTCACCTCTGAGTGTTTGTGTTTCATCTACAAGTGCGCTCTAGATTATTTGAGCTCTGAAGCTTGCAGACAAAGAGTTGACCCTGTTCCAGAAGGAGACTATCTGAACAGAATCATCACTCCATTGTACCGTTTCATCAGATCCCAGGTTTATGAGGTTGTTGACGGCCGTTATGTGAAGCGTGAAAAGGACCATAACAGTATCATTGGTTATGACGACGTCAACCAGCTCTTCTGGTATCCTGAAGGTATCTCCAGAATTGTCCTTGAAGACGGTACCAGATTAGTTGATTTCCCAACTGAGGAAAGATATTTCAGACTGGGAGAAGTCGAGTGGGGCAACGTGTTTTTCAAGACTTACAAGGAAGTCAGAACCTGGTTGCACATTGTCACCAACTTCAACCGTATTTGGGTTTTGCATATTTCCATTTACTGGATGTACATTGCCTACAACGCTCCTACCTTCTACACTCACAACTATGTTCAAGTGCTTAACAATCAGCCTCTGCCATCTTCGAGATGGGCCTCTGCTGCCTTAGGTGGTACTGTTGCGTCTGGTATCAATATCTTGGCCACCTTATTCGAATGGATGTTCGTTCCAAGAGCTTGGGCCGGTGCACAGCACTTGTCCAGAAGACTCACATTTTTGTTATTGATTTTGGCTGCCAACCTGGCTCCAGTCATTTTTGTTTTCTACTGGGCAGGTTTGGAAACATACTCGAAGGCTGCTGAAGTCGTTTCCATTGTTGGATTTTTCATTGCTATTGCAACGATCGTTTTCTTGTCGGTCATGCCACTGGGTGGTCTGTTCACCTCTTACATGAAGAAGTCTACAAGAAAGTACGTTGCCTCTCAAACTTTCACTGCCTCTTTCCCTAAGCTGGAAGGTTTGGACATGTACCTCTCTTGGTTCCTTTGGTTCTTGGTTTTTCTTGCCAAGTACACTGAGTCCTACTTCTTCTTGATTCTCTCCTTGAGAGATCCAATGAGAAACTTGTCCACAATGACCATGAGATGTCACGGTGAAAAATGGTACGGAAACATTGTTTGTAAGCATCATGCCAAGACTACTTTGGGATTGATGATGACTACTGACTTGGTTT
Organism: Ogataea thermomethanolica; assembly: GCA_030674565.1. NCBI lineage: Eukaryota > Fungi > Ascomycota > Pichiomycetes > Pichiales > Pichiaceae > Ogataea > Ogataea thermomethanolica. Next base: position 653,681 of record JAKTYW010000001.1, read on the forward strand.
TGTTCTTCTTGGATACCTACATGTGGTACATTTTGGTCAACTGTCTGTTCTCGGTCGGAAGATCTTTCTACCTCGGTATTTCTATCTTGACCCCATGGAGAAACATTTTCACCAGATTGCCAAAGAGAATCTACTCCAAGGTTCTGGCCACCACTGATATGGAAATTAAGTACAAACCAAAGGTTTTGATCTCTCAAGTTTGGAATGCTATTGTGATCTCTATGTACAGAGAACATCTTTTGGCTATTGATCACGTGCAAAAGTTGCTTTACCATCAAGTTCCTTCTGAGATTGAAGGAAAGCGTACTTTGAGAGCACCAACTTTCTTTGTTTCCCAGGATGACAACAATTTCGAAACTGAGTTTTTCCCAAGAAACTCTGAGGCTGAAAGACGTATTTCCTTCTTTGCTCAATCATTGGCTACTCCAATCCCAGAACCACTGCCAGTCGACAACATGCCGACCTTCACTGTTTTCACTCCTCACTACTCCGAAAAGATTTTGCTTTCCTTGAGAGAGATCATCAGAGAAGACGACCAGTTCTCCAGAGTTACCTTACTTGAATACTTGAAACAGTTGCACCCTATTGAATGGGACTGTTTCGTGAAAGATACCAAGATTTTGGCTGAAGAAACTGCTGCATTTGAGAACGGCGAAGAAAAGGAGGATGACAATATGAAGAATGAAATCGACGATTTGCCATTCTACTGTATTGGTTTCAAATCCGCTGCTCCTGAATATACTTTGAGAACGAGAATCTGGGCTTCTTTGAGGTCCCAGACTTTGTACAGAACTGTTTCCGGATTCATGAACTACTCAAGAGCTATCAAGTTGCTTTACCGTGTTGAAAATCCAGAAATTGTTCAAATGTTCGGAGGAAACGCCGAAGGTTTGGAGAGAGAACTCGAGAGAATGGCTAGAAGAAAGTTCAAGTTTGTTGTTTCTATGCAACGTTTGACCAAATTCAAGCCAGAGGAACTTGAAAATGCTGAATTCTTGCTCCGTGCTTACCCAGACTTACAAATTGCTTACTTGGACGAGGAACCTCCTCTCAATGAGGGTGAGGAACCTAGAATTTTCTCTGCTTTGATCGACGGTCACTGTGAAATCATGGACAATGGAAGAAGAAGACCTAAATTCAGAGTCCAACTTTCTGGAAACCCAATTTTGGGAGATGGTAAATCTGACAATCAGAACCATGCTATCATTTTTACGAGAGGTGAATATTTGCAATTGATCGATGCCAACCAAGATAACTATCTTGAGGAGTGTTTGAAGATCAGATCTGTGCTTGCCGAGTTTGAAGAGTTGAATGTTGAACACGTGAATCCATATGCTCCTGGTCTCAAGTCCGAGATCAGCAAAGTCCATCACCCAGTTGCTATCGTTGGTGCTAGAGAGTACATTTTCTCTGAAAACTCTGGTATTCTTGGTGACGTTGCTGCCGGTAAAGAACAAACTTTTGGTACCTTGTTTGCAAGAACCTTGGCTCAAATTGGTGCCAAATTGCATTATGGTCACCCTGATTTCCTGAACGCAATTTACATGACCACTAGAGGAGGTGTTTCCAAGGCCCAAAAGGGTCTTCACTTGAACGAAGATATCTATGCTGGTATGGTTGCATTGTGCAGAGGTGGAAGAATTAAGCACTGTGAGTATTACCAATGTGGTAAGGGTAGAGATCTCGGTTTCGGTTCGATTTTGAATTTCACCACCAAGATTGGTGCTGGTATGGGAGAACAAATGCTTTCCAGAGAGTACTACTACTTGGGTACTCAATTGCCATTGGACAGATTCCTTTCTTTCTACTATGCTCACTTGGGTTTCCACATCAACAATCTGTTTATTCAATTGTCTCTCCAATTGTTCATGTTGACCTTGGTTAACTTGAATGCCCTTGCTCACGAATCTATTCTCTGTCTTTACAACAGAAACAAGCCTATTACCGATATTCAGTATCCATTGGGATGCTACCAATTGATGCCTGCTATTGACTGGGTTAGACGTTACACGCTTTCTATTTTCATTGTCTTCTTTATTGCGTTTGTTCCACTGGTCGTCCAGGAGCTGATTGAAAGAGGTATTTGGAAGTGTGCTTACAGATTCTCCAGACACTTTTTGTCCTTGTCTCCATTGTTTGAGGTGTTTGTCTCTCAGATCTACTCCTCTTCCCTGTTGAATGACATTTGTGTTGGTGGTGCCAGATATATCTCCACAGGTAGAGGATTTGCCACTGCAAGAATTCCATTCTCTGTTCTTTATGCCAGATTTGCTGACTCCACCATTTATGTTGGTGCCAGATGCCTGGTCATGTTGTTATTTGGTACCGTGGCTCATTGGCAACCTGCACTTTTGTGGTTCTGGATTTCTATTGTTGCTTTGATGTTCTCTCCTTTCATTTTCAACCCTCATCAATTCTCCTGGGAGGACTACTTCATCGATTACAGAGACTACATCAGATGGTTGTCCAGAGGTAACACCAAATGGCACAGAAACTCTTGGATTGGATTCATCAGATTGACCAGATCTAGAGTGACTGGTTTCAAGAGAAAGGTCATTGGTGATGATTCTGAGAAGGCAGCTGGTGATGCTGCCAGAGCCCACAGATCGAATATTTTCTTCTCTGACACTTTGCCATGCATTGTTTACACAGCCGGTTGCTTCATTGCTTACACTTTCATGAATGCTCAGACAGGTGTTATTGAGGCTGATACTGTGAACTCGGTGTTGAGATTGGTCATCTGCTCTTTGGCTCCAATTGTTATCGATATTGGTGTTTTGTTCGGATGTCTGGGTATGTCTTGTTGCGCAGGTCCAATGCTTGGTTTGTGCTGCAAGAAGACAGGTGCTGTGATGGCTGCAATTGCTCACGGAGTCGCTGTTATCGTCAACATTGTCTTCTTCATCGTTATGTGGGTCCTGGAAGGATTCAACTTCTCTAGAATGTTGATTGGTTTGATTACTATGATTTACGTCCAGAGAATGATTTTCAAGATCATGACTCTTTTGTTCCTCACCAGGGAGTTCAAGAGCGACCACGCCAATGTTGCCTTCTGGACTGGTAAGTGGTATGGCTCGGGCTTGGGATGGGCCGCATGGACTCAGCCATCAAGAGAATTCTGCGCTAAGATCATTGAAATGTCTCACTTTGCAGGTGATTTTGTTCTGGGACACGTTCTTCTTTTCTTGCAATTCCCAATCATCTGTTTCCCGCTTGTGGATAGATGGCATTCTTTGATGTTGTTCTGGTTGAAACCAAGCAGACAAATCAGACCTCCTATCTATTCCCTCAAACAGGCTAGATTGAGAAAGAGAATGGTGAGAAAGTACTCCGTTCTTTATTTCACCATCCTTGTCATCTTTGTTGTTTTGATTGCTGCTCCTGCTGCTGTCGGATCTATGAAGGGTGTGAACATCCAAAAGTCTGTTGGAAACTTGCCAAGCTTTGCTGCAGGTCTCTTCCAACCAAGACACCAAGACAACAACGATACTGGATATGGAACCAGTGGATTGACCCACCACTGGACCACTACCACATCATTGGCCACTTGGTCTACCAAGGCATGAAGCATTGAACGAAGTACAGGACATATTAAAGTGTACAATAGTTAGACAGTTCAGATCCTTCCTGAAAATTATATATCTGCGTTTGGTTATATTTTGAAACACAAGTTCTATTCTATTTTAGACACTAAAGTAAGTTCATTGAAAATAATACTTAATGATGGAATAATCTGATAGGGTTCTCCACGTAAACCATATCATAAGAATCAGCTGCGTCAAACACAGCTCTGTCCATAACGGAACCGGTTGGTGCTGCAAGGTATTTAGCTCCCGATCTAGCAGCTCTGTGGACATTATCTGGGAATGGGAAGAAGGCATCGGAGGACAACGACACGTCAGTGAGCTTGTCGAGCCATTCCTGTCTTTCTTGGGCAGACAGTGGAGATGGGATCTCCGCAAATTTGGACTCGTACTCGGATTTTTCTGGCTCTTGCGTAGGAATTTGTCCAGTCACAAACAAATCAATAGCGTTTGACTTGTCTGGTCTCTTAACACCCTTGGCCCACTTGAAGCCCAAAACTCTTGGATGGTGTCTCAACCACCAGTTGTCAGCCTTGTCACCAGCAAGTCTGGTACAGTGGATTCTTGATTGTTGACCAGCACCAAGACCAATGACCATTCCGTTCTTAGCGTAACAAACAGAGTTGGATTGAGTGTATTTCAAAGCAATAGTGGCGACAGTCAAATCAATGGCAGCCTGCTCAGTCAGATTTGTGTTCTGGGAAACAAACTCCTTGAAAGAGGAGGAGTTAATGATGGCATCGTTTCTCTTTTGTTGGAGAGTAACACCGTAAACTTGTCTGGCCTCAGTATTCTTTGGTGTAAAGTTAGGATCGATTTGCAAAACACAGTACTTTCCACCCTTCTTCTTCTTCAAGATTTCCAAAGCAGCCGGTTCATATCCTGGAGCAATGACACCATCACTGACTTCCTTCGAAATGATGGATGCAGTTGGCACATCAACAATGTTTGAAAGAGCAATAAAGTCACCAAATGAAGACATTCTGTCAGCTCCTCTGGCTCTGGCATAGGCGTTAGCCAATGGAGAAAGGTTCTCAATGTCATTGACAAAGTAAATTTTCTTTTCCAGGTCGGACAACGGGAGTCCAACAGCGGCACCAGCAGGAGACACGTGCTTGAACGAAGCAGCGGCAGGCAAGTTCAAAGAAGCAGACAGCTCTTTGACCAATGGCCACGAGTTCAGTGCATCCAACAAGTTGATGTATCCCGGAGATCCGCTAAGAACCTTGAATGGAAGTTCTCCTTCAGTGACATAAGCCTGTGCTGGCTTCTGGTGAGGGTTGGCACCGTATCTCAATGGTAATTGGGAAACGCCCTCGGAATACTTTCTTCTGAAGAAATCTGAAATCGCAGTGTCGTAATCAGCAGTGTGCTCAAAAGCCTTCAATGCGAAAGTTTGTCTGGCTTCAACGGAAACCTCACCTTTAGAGGCAAGTTCCTCCAAGAAGAGAGAGTAGTCCTTAGGATCAGACAAGATAGTCACTCTGGCATGGTTCTTTGCAGCAGCTCTCAAAAGAGTAACACCTCCGATATCTATTTCCTCGACAGCCTCATCAATGGTGACATTGATTTTGGCGACAGTTTCTTTAAAAGGGTACAAGTTGCACACGACGTAGTCCACCTTGTCAATGTTCTGTTCAGCGAGATCTTTCTCATCAGATTCAATGTTTCTAGCAAGAATACCACCATGGACAGCAGGGTGAAGAGTCTTAACACGACCGCCCAACATTTCTGGGGCGTGTGTGATGCTGGAAACATCCTCCACAGGGAACCCAGATTCTCTAAGGAGTCTAGCAGTTCCTCCGGAAGCCAGAAGTCTCACATCTGCAGCAACAAGTCCCTTTGCAAGATCCAGAAGACCTGTTTTGTCGTAGACAGAGAGAATAGCAGTTTTGGATTTGCTCATGATTAATTATTAAATTGATTAATTATTCAAATTCCTGTAAATTCATTAATTATTTTTTTGGCAGCGAGAAAAGGGGTGACCATTTGAGGCCACATGACCAGCGGCCTTAACGAATTACAAACAAATTAGATCTTGCTAACACTTTATTCAATTAACATACTTCGAAATATAAACAAGAACAAAGCCCTAACAGAAGCTTGGATACCCAGTTCACCGAGCTTATTTTCTGTATCTCCACAGAGACAAGGTGTTGTGTTGCTTCCAGGTGTGTCTTCTTCCCTTTCTGGTCTTGTTGTACAAGTGACCCTTTTGGATACCTCTGGACTTCTTGCCAATAGCGGTAAGACCTCTGGCTTCTCTGTGCTTGTGGACAGGGTTGCAGATCCAGTTGTATCTAGCGTCTCTTCTGATAGCAGTGTGTTGTGGGTCAACACAGATAACTTCGTAGTACTTGTAAGTGGAGTCCTCGTTGATCCAGTAGGAGTTCAAGACTCTCAAGTTGGCAGCCTTTCTTCCAACTCTCTCCTCAGCAGTGGATTTGAGAGACTTTTGGTACTTCAATTGGTTCACACCCTGGTTGGTTGGCTTACCGTAAGTAGCACCCTTTGGAACAGGTCTCTTTCTGCCACCTCTTCTAACTCTAATTCTGAAGATGGCGAAACCTTGCTTGGCCTTGTATCCGAGTCTTCTAGCCTTGTCTGGTCTAGATGGTCTGGAAGCTCTGTGGATAACAGTCTTCTGTCTGTACTCCCAGCATCTGACTCTGAGAAGGAATCTCATGACATCAGATTGCTTCTTTCTTTGCAACTCCTCGAGATATTTGTAGGCACCCATGTTTAATTAGTGGTTTGGTTAGATAAATTTGAGCTGAAAAATTTTGATGAAAAAATAGAGCTTGGACGAGGGTTGGATCAAAAACAAAAGTCACGTGATGAAAAAATCATTAAACTCGTTCGCAGCCCGGTGGTGGTGCAGGGATGTCATAATATGACAGACGCACGCGACTTTTTTGAACACGTGATAAAAATTTGTTAGCTTATCTACCAAAATCGATCTTATCATACGATCAACGCATGCTGATCACCCAGGTGGGGAACAATACCAGGTTTCCGTGCATGATTGAGCCCAAAAACTAAATTCAGAGTGCCAATTCACATACATGGGTCAAGCACTGCGACTTTCTCGTGCTTCCATTCGTCCTGCCCTAATAGCAATTTAGCTTGCAGCAGCAATTTAATTCGTGCACAGCCTGAAACGCTCCTGATAGGAGCCTCTTAGCAAATAATAACCTATCCACAATTTGTACTAAGAAACAAGGAAAATGTAAGTGTTTTGTTACGAATGCTGACAATTATAGGTCACAAGAAGCCAAAGCCACTGCTAACGATGTTCAGGATAAAATGAACAAGACCAAGAAGTCTGCAGAAAAGGAGGTTGACTCTTTCGCTCAGCAGACCAAGTCCAAAATGGAGGATTTCTCCCACAACATCTCTAAGAAGGTGGACGAAATCAAGGATGATTTGCCCGAGCAAGAGGCAAAGTGTAAGGCCTACATGAAGAAAGCCTACAATTCGTTTGTGGGAGCCACAACTAGCTTCTATACCTCTTCCGTGGAAACCATTAAAAAGAATCCTGTCACTTCATCACAGCTTCTTCTTGCACTTGTCGGTACTGCTGGTGCTGTCATCACTCTTTCTACCGACCCATCAACATTTGATAGATGGGCATCCAAGAAGGAAACCAAGATGCTAGTCGGCGGAATAGCTGCTACATTGGCCGTTCTAGACGGACTGTTTATTTCGTACGTCAAGCAGAAGAAATAGCTTCCGATCGGGTCAGCTTATAAGGCGAATATACTTTTATTCAGTTAGTGTAATTCATGCTTTAATTGGGATCTAGATTTCTCATTCTTTCGTCTAGAATTGATTCGATATCTCTACCATCATCTTTTTTCTTGAACATTCGCGAAAGGGTGTGTTCGTTGTTTCGGTGTCTAATGACCTTACCGCTTGGCAAGGTTTCTTCACCGAAAAAATCAATAGAGTCACCAATCTTGGCACTGGATGGAGATCCAGGAGGGAGTTCCTTTGGATTCACCAATGTTTGCTTCCGCTTTCGTGTAGCCTTGGATGGATGGATGGAACCCTTTTTCAAGAAAGATCTGAACTGGTAAACACCACGCTTGAACTTGGAGTAATTCTCAATATCCTGCTCCACCAATTGGGACTCATGCATCCATGTCCAACTCTGCTTCAGTTCTTCGAAGGCATCAAGCTCCATTTGTTTGCGAAGTTCTTGGTCTCTTTCCAGAACCTGAAAGGCATCTGTATCTGTAGACCAAACGCTCACTCTGAAAAGGTGGAACATCATGTCGATAGTCAATCCTAAAACGATAAGAACAAGAATGCTAGCCCAAAATGTAACGTCTTTACCAAAATGCTCGAACAGACCGTGTGCCACGTAGAATATTTTGCTATTCTTGTCTTTGTAAAGTCCAACTAGAAGAACACACCACAGGAGCCATCCGAAAACAGAGACCACCACAGAAATCAACGAGAGTTTGGAGATCGAGTGCATTTCAATGATGTTACACTTCAGATTGATGATCACAATTAGAACTGTGAACATGACCACACCCAGAGGGTATGTGGTATTATCCAAAGTATCGGGAAATCCATAGATATACCACACACAGAAACACAGGGTAGTGCTTTGAGAAGCAGCGAGGAAAGACCAAAAGAAAAACAGCTTGAAATTGAAAGATTCATAGTTTCTTCCTTTAGCATAGAGCTCGGGAACAGCTAACAATGTAGAGGGCCTAAGATCCTTATCGAACATTCCAACACACAGAACGGGCAGGGACGTAAACAGGGTATTGAACATTGACAGGGACCAAGACTCGTACAACGAAGAGCCAGTGAATAAGGTGTACCTTTGATACAAGAGCTGTGTCAAGTAAAAAAGGAGCTCTTTGTAAAAAGTACAAAGAACAAATTTGGATGTACGCACATAGTTGTAGCGACCGTGGACCAACAGAAGCTTCTGAAGATACCTGAACTGTGCAATTGAGTAGTCAGACGTTCTTGCAGCTTGCAGTCCTTCTTTACCGGTGATTCCGATACCCACGTCAGCGCTTTGAATCATTGCAATATCATTGGCACCATCCCCAATAGCCAGGGAAACCTTGGATTTGTCTAGGTTCCTCACACTCGAGACAAGCTTTGCCTTCTGTGAAGGTGATGCACGACAACAGATCACAGAATCGGATTTCATGCACAACGAGATGAAAACTGTCATCATGGTAGAGTCAGCTTCGACTTCAGATAGAGTACCACCGTCAATGACAACAACACTATGAGCAACGTTACCCTCTTCAATTTCCAGCTCGGCTGCAGCCATGATGGACATCAACCGATCGCTTCCCTCACTGATGGAGAGGATCACCACATTGGAGTAATCTTTGATTAAGCGACAAGAATATCCAATATTGATGGCGGTTTCTCTCTTATCACCGGTTAACATCCAAAGCTTGATACCTGCTCTTTTGAGCTTCTCTATGGTTTCAGGAACACCCTTTTGCAACTTGTCTTCAATAGCAGTGGCTCCCAAAAGGTCTAGGTTTTCCTCCAGTAAACATCCAACTTTCTCAACCATCGCTGAACGGTTAGTTAAAGATATCTTAGCCTCGTTGTACTTTTGCTGCCATTCTGAATAAACCTCTTCGGGCAAAAACCTATACGAATATAGCAAGGTTCTAAGTCCTTCAGTAGAAAATTCATCAACATGCTCTATGGTCTTTTCCAAAACGTATTCATCGTTTGTCATCAATCTATCTGAGGGAATGTATGAGATTTCCTCATTTAAATTATACTTTTCTGTTTGCTTCAATTGCAAAGATCTCTTTGCTTTGTCCACAATATCATCTAGTTCGTGTCTCTGGAATTCTTCCGATAAAACAGAGTCAATAGTTTTAGCTGCGTGAACTGCCCGGCTGGCACCAACTCCCTCCATGGATGAGCGCGAAAGATTCAGGCTAGGTCTCGGGATGGAGGAACTCGATTTTCTGGAGGCAGGAGAGGCAACAGAGTCCATCGATCGTCTTCGAAGAATCATCTCTGCTTCATATTTCTTTCTTTCTGTAATTGTTTGAGACAGCTCCTCTTGCTTTGACCTAGCAACATGGGAATTTTTCAGCCGTTCCAAAATCACATTATCTGCTCCTTTACAGAGCAACACAATCCTAGAATCTGGCAGACGTAATATAACACTCATACGTTTTCTGACCGAAGAGAACTCAACGACTTCCAAAACCTCAAAAGTCTCATAAACAGGCTCCTCTTCAAATCCATTCGGGTAGGTTTTGATTTTAAGAATCTTCTGCTTCCTCTCGTAAAGTATGAATCCCATCTCACTAGCTGCCTGCACTAACGCCAGCTCGTCTGGCGAGGATGCCTGATAATCAATGGTCTCCTGCTCTTCTTCCACATTTTCTAGAGACTCGATATCTGGATCTGACTCTGGCTTATTCATCTTCGGAAGACATGAATGACATAAAGCCAGAGAAAGCAGGAAGAATTTCACTTGTTTGGCATAAGATGATCCCGGATTGGTTTGAATGTATCTGATCAGTTCCAAAGACGATTTTATTGCTGGCTTAGAATCTGGCTCCCGGAGTCGTGCTGTCTGTGCAGTAACTAGACTTGGGTTCACAGATGCCATACTTGGATGCCCAGTAAAAGTGGTCGACCCCGCTCTAGTTGGACTTCTGCTTGTCTCATGGTGTTCAAGTGAGAGCTGACTAGACAAAGGAAGCTGAGAGGTTTCACTCTGTGTAGATTGCAAAAGATCAATATCATGGATCCAAGGAGTTCCTCCAATACTAAATTTGCGAAACAACATCACGTTGTCAGTCAGAGTACCCGTCTTATCGGAGAAAATATAGCTAACCTGTCCTAACTCCTCCAATATGGTGGCTGTACGAGCTTCAGCAGGCGTATTAGACGGTGCATGGTACATGTCTATATCCCATTGTAAAAGAATCATCTGAATGACTTTAATGATCTCCATTGTCACGTAAAGCGACAATGGTATAATGGTATTGTACATGATGATGAAACCCATAACAGTTGGAGCTATACCGACATCCGCATCACTGATATACCAGTAAGTGTCCTTGGTCTTGTTGAGGTTTATTCTTTCACCCATCAGAGAAAACAATGAAAGTGATGCCACCAAGAGCACCATAAATGCAACAATCATATTGATTGATCTCTGAAGTTTAGGAGCTTTAATCCTTGGGTTTTTGATAGCGTTCATTCGGATTTTCGTTTCCTCTCCGCTGAAAATCACCAATCCCAAACATGCCTCAGTGTTTCTCACAATGGAACCTCTGTAAATGATATTTTCGGGGCCTAGTGAATATTTTTGGATCTCGTGAGTGGTTGAGTCTTCCATTTCGAGGGAACCCTCAAAGTTATAAAGATCAGAGTTTGGGTCCTCACAGTGAATACTGGCTTTCATGTGCTTTAGACCGGCCACTGAGTTCGAGAGTTTGTGTAGCTCCTGGTTTGGTATTTTAGATTTTAGATTTGTCTCACCGTCTAAAGCCATTGTTTCCACCAAGGTTTCACCCATATCGCTCGTTGACGTGAGAAGAATAATGTCTGCAGGAACCCACTCATCGCACTCGATTCTGACTATCTGTCCCACTTTTATGTTGTTCCATTTTGTTCGCGAAGCCACAATCCCTTCTTGATTTAGCACTTGATTATCCGTGAATGAATTCGGCTCATACATCAAATTCTCGTCTTGTGATTCCAGATCATCAGTATCAAAGGACTGAGAGTGCGAGCGCAGATGCGAGATAGATGTGGCGCTCTTGCTGTAAACAAAATGTGTGTTGTATAAATCTGCTGCTTTAAGGACTATTGCTCCCTGATTGTTTTCAGACTTGTCTAGCTTGTGTCGTCTGTAATCATCGTAACCCTCTCTAAGTATTGAGATCGAGATGAAAATCGACAGAGGGATAATCGTGGTAGACGTACCTGTCGTAGACCACGAGGGTATGAGCTGGAGAATTGCAACAGTCATAAAATAACAGTTGGCCAGCTTCGAAAACTGAGCAATAAGTTGTCGCGGAAGGAAGCTCATAAAAGTGTACTTGGAAGAGGTTATGAGGTTACTCACATATGGCTGGTCTGTACGTGAATCGATCAAAACAATTTCGCCCTTCTTGTTTGCGATGGTTGGCTCGGGACTTTTTTTCAGATTGACTGTGATGGGAACTCGGCGACCACCTTTAGATTCGGGGATTCTGGTGATACCCATGAATGCATTCATCATATCTCTGATCTTCATAAACTTTCTTTTCGACGACGACGTTGTGGAAAAGTGGTAGCGAGGTTCGTCGTTGAGATCAATCATGGACTGGTTAAGAGACCTAGTAGTATCATAATACCCCGAGTCATTGACGTTTGTGTCGTCCTCGTGCCTAAAGACATCTAAGTCATCTGATAAGTATGTATTGTCCACAGACTTGAGTTCGATCTCTGGCACAGACAGATGGTTTTCTGCAGATTGAACAATGTTTTTGTTGAAAAGCTGGGATCTCAAACTAAATCCCCGTTTTCGAGTCTTCACTGGTTTGGAAGGAGGCTGATGCGACGGAGTTTCTTGTTCAACCCTGATTTCGGGGATTCCATTCGGTCCTGGCCACGCTGGTTCCATATCTAAAAGATTCTTCCAAATCGGCTAGAAAAGTAGTCCAGATCAAAGTTAGCTCGCGTGCCTCGGAAAGATAATCTTTATCACTGATCTTGTATATTTCCGTTTGCTTGAAGAAATCGTGCGCACACGTTGAATATTTATTTCTGTCACTTTAATGCACGGTGCACCACCGTTGAACAAAATGCAAGGACCCAAACCCAAACAGTCAGCTCTTGCGTTGTGGTCCCTCTTTAGGAATGCCAAGTTGATGTTCATGTTTGTATTTGCCGTTCGCTTGCTCAACTCACTCACCATCAAAACCTTTTTTCAAGCAGACGAGTATTGGCAGGCTCTCGAGCCGGCTCACTACCATGTCTTTGGATATGGATACTTGACGTGGGAGTGGAAGCAAGGAATTCGCTCGTTTTTGCATCCCATGCTGTATGTTCCTGCTTATCGGTTGTGTCAATGGTTCAACTTGGATCACCTTTATGTGCTTTACCTACCGAAAGTAATCAACTCCCTGATCTGTGCAGTTGGGGAGACCTTTCAGTACAAGCTGGCGAGGAAATTAACAAAAGACGAATGTCTCTCTGCTATGACTTTTCTATTGAGCCTACTTGCACCATTCAATTGGTACTGCTACTGCCGTTCTTTTTCTAATTCACTGGAACTGGCACTCACAACTATAGCTTTATATTATATGCCTCGCCGGCTGAATGTGAACTACATTTATACCATGCTTTTGGCTGGAGCCTGCTGTCTCATAAGGCCAACGAATGCACTAATTTGGGTCTACTATGTACTGGAACTAATGGCCCATGGGAATAAGTTGAAAATATTTATCCTTACAAGTCTCGTGGCATTCACTGTCTTTGTGGTTGATCTTGGAATCAACTACCACTTTAACGGACGACTCGTGATTCCTACATGGAAATTCCTGGAGTTCAATGTGAAAAGAAATCTTTCGTCTTTCTATGGTGTTTCCAGACTTGACTTCTATTTCCTTCAAGCCATCCCAGTATTGTTGCTTACATACGTGCCGTTCTTCTTGATTGGGTTATTTGTCACAAAACAAACGCATATAAAAATCGTTCTGTTACTGAACTTGATTGCATTTTCACTGATTCAACACAAGGAGTTCAGATTCATATATCCCCTGATGCCATTCTTGCTTTTAATCACCACGCACGGTGTTCATCATGTTTCTCAAAGAATGAATTTCAAAAGCTTCCGGGCTTTGTGCTGTCTGATTGCACTGGTGAACATATGCATTGGTTTCTATTTCACACAGATACACGAAAGAGGTGTCATTGATGTCACTCAATATCTTAGAGACCAAATTGGGAGCCATAATAGTTCAATTGGATTCCTGACTCCATGCCACTCTACACCATTTCAAAGCCATCTACATTTACCTCCAAGCCAAGTTGATATTTGGTTCTTGACCTGTGAACCACCATTGCATTTGGATTCTTCCGAGACCCTATCAGCTTATCGAGATGAATCTGATCTATTCTACGACGATAAAGTAGGCTTCCTTCAAGAAAACTTCCCTCCTATAACACCAAACTCGCGTGGTGGAGAAACTATTGACAACTATGCGCACTATTGGCCTGATTACTTGGTGTTCTTCGAAGATCTTGAGCCTTTTATGAAAGACTATTTACGTTCAAGCAGGTACATTGAATTAAAACGATTGTTTAACAGCAGATTTCACTGGGATTCTCGTCGAACGGGAGACGTTATTATTTACAAATATCTCTAAACATCCCATAATGATGACGATGTCTTCTTGGCTTCCAAATCCCCTGATTCGTGTTTCGTCAATAAATCAAGAGACTTTTTCCTAATTGACTTCAAATCCAAAGACACACCTTGTTGAACCGCAAAGTTCGTGAGTTTGTCCAAACAGTTTCGTGCCGACTTCCAATTCGCTTCCTTTATATTACAATCAAATAAGCCGATCATACAATCGGTATCACCTAGCTCTGCTCCCAGCTCAAACCACTTCTTTGCTTTGTACAGATTGTTAAAATAGTTCAATTCTAAGAATCCAAGAGATTTAAAACTCTCCTTAAAACCTTGTGAAGCGGCCATTTCTAAATGATAACGAGAGCGGAAGGGATCAATTTCATAGATTAGACCCAACATGTAATGAGACTGAGCAACTTTCGAGACTGGTGCTAGTTTGATGGACTTTTCAAAAAATAACTTCGCTCTCAACAGCATCTTTTGCTGGAAATGTATCATACCAAGCGCTTTGTAGACGTCTGCTGCTAAAAAAGAGTTCTTATCCAACTTAATAAATTTCCAATATTGATCTAGAGCTTCCTGAACTCTTCCTTGTTCCAGATCATGATCTGCTCCCATCTTGAAAACCAGCGGATGTTCAAGTTCCTTTAACTTTTGTATGAAAACTTTAGCTTGTCGCTTGTCATCTTCTGTAAATTCTGCATTTTCGTCTTTCAATGCTTTGAAGGAAATGATAGTCAAAGCATCCCTGCTTCCCAGCTCAGCAGCTCTTTCAATGAGCTCGTTCTCAAGTTGTAGAACGAATTTGTTAGACGTATGTGTTTGTTGCCGAATCTCATTCAGCACTCGTTGGAACAACAGCAGATCCGACCCTTTAACCTTTTTTGGCACGTTTAAATGATCTTGACCGATACCGTCATATATTTGTTGTACAACCGGCAGATACTTTCCCAAATTGAGCCTTGCATCAAAATCAAACAGAAGACGTTTGATTAGCTTCCTTTGCGGTAAAATATCTAACAAAAGTGGCCGTGGAGTTGAATAACATCGATGGAGTATCATAGCACGATTTAGTTTTCAAGTTTTTTTAATTTTAGCTGATATTATTAGTTTACTAACAAATATTGTTAATGCAAGAATCACCGAAACTTAATTGTGTTCCTGAGTCAAATGGTTCTGTGCACCCAATTGAATTAGTGGTTCAATCATTAGTCGAATCCCCACTGGAGGTACTGAATTTGAATCTCACGTCATTATATGAGTCTCAAGTGATACTTTCTAGCATACTACGCCAACTTGAAGGAAATCTCACAAGAGCGGGGGAAAATCTACAGCCAAATGAGTCTCCAGAACATGAAGAAACAGAGATCTCGCTGGACGGGTATCTATCGCGCATTAGTAATGTAAAGCAGCAGCTCAAGAATATTAGCTCCAAAATCGATATCATCGAGAAGAGAGTGGACACAATCATCAGCAACATGGGTGCAGATTGAAATCACAAGTGTTACAATTTAATTCATATGCATCGTATCAAGTACATAATTCGGATCATAGTTTCAAGAGCCAGAATGGGTACCCACTGTTTTTCGAGTGGAAACAGACAACCAAAAAGCTGTACAATATGAATAGAGCTAGTAAAACTCCGATCGAACTCATCATTCTCACTTTGGAGTTTTTAAGTTTTCCCAAAGTGTCAACCAAAACAACCATGATCACACAAAATAGACCGTAAACCACGGAAATGATTTGGGTTTCCACACCAAGCTGTGCTTGATGACCTCCCATGAAATACACGTTGGAACCGTCTCTGGCAGTTCGAATGTATGGAGTGTTTCTGATGACATTGAACATATAGCCACCAGTGAATAAAAGAATGAGGACGATGCACAGTCCTTGCCAAATGCGTTTGCTTGTCACAAAAATCAAAACTTTCTTGAAATTGAAGGCCAAAATGAATGCAATTCCAATTGCAGCCGTAATAGAAAGAATGAGCTCAGTGTAATTGACCTTCACAATAAGTGCAAAAAGTTGGGGGGTCAGATGGGTTTTGGAGACAAGGAAACTCGTCAGGGATGCCACGTTATCGACTGCAGCGAAGACAAATTCGTCGTCCTGCTTTATGTTCGTCTTTGGAGACGCTTTGTAGTAATATAGTTTAGGAACATTGTTTAATGCTAGTTCTTGGAAGAATTTCCTGGAATCTGGGAAATCAGAAATAGCGAAGACCAATTTTCTATCGTCTTCTGCTTGACCTTGAGCTTTCAGATTCTGCTGGAACGAGTCTGCAAGTTGTGTGTACAGTGGTTGAAACTCATTACAGAGAACACATCCGACCTGAGGATTCGAAGCGGTTAAGAGTAAAACAATGTCGAAATCTTCGTTTTTCAACATAGACTTGTAGTTGGAGTCATTGATTTTGAGGAGCGAGTTCTTGTTTTTAGTAACCAGGCTTTCATATCGCACACCTAGACAGGTCTGGACAAGTATCCCGACGGATAACAATAGAGTAGCCAATTTCATTAAAGGAGCACTCAATCTGTTTAGATTTTTTTGGGTTAGGTACGTGTTTTAATTATCGAGCTTCGACAAATTAAGGATCGGTCGATCGTCCTGAGAGACTTTTGGACTCGCCATATTTAACATTTTGCCCATATTTTTTCACACCAGACTTTGTATCCTTTCACAACATGCCAATTAAATCCCTTGAGCCGTATCTGTTTGATATCAAAACAGTGGCAAATAGTCCTATGGATTCGCTTAAAAATGCAACAATGGGAATTGAAGTCGAGCATTACCTTTCAAGACTTCTCACACCGAGAAAAGAACCTAACCTTGAGGCAATTGGCGGGTTTCCGATGACATTAATGAATTTGATAGAGTCAGACTTGAAGCAGTTTGACGACTTAGAGATTACTCCAGTTTTTGTGTTTCCAGGTTTGAAAACTGTTGATCAGTTCGAGTACTCCAAGGAACCTGAACTGCTTCAATACGAAAAGAACTTCAAGAAAATATGGGAAGAAAAAGTCACAAGAGATCATTATACTGAAAGCTTTAGAGACTCCAACACCTCCATGGATATAAGACCATTGATGGGAGAACTGATGTCATTTTTTGAATCGAGAGGAATTACTTATTTTGTGGCTCCTTATTTTGCATGGGTGCAACTGCAATACCTATTGAACGAGGGATTTATTCATTGTATATTTGGTTCAACAGATGGAATTCTTTTGGAGGGAGTTGAGAAATTCATTTTCAGTATGGAGTTTGAAAATAAGCAATTCAAATACTTAGAAAGAGCCGAGGTCTTACGAAGACTCAATTTGAATCCAAAGCAGCTGAGAGATTTGTGCATGTGCGTTGGAAATACATTTCAGCCATACTGCATCAACATTTTCCCCCATGTTGCAACATCCCCAACATTCCCTTCTTTGCATGAATTCATCTTGACTGGAGGATCGATTTACAATTCTCTCCTAGGGCTACCAAACGGAGGTAGATTGATGGAGATTTATCAAAGGGGTTGTGCCTCGCTGGAATATACCCCGGTACTAAAAGTCAACGGAAGAATTGAACTATTCCAAATGGACAGTGACGCTTCATTTCTTTCTTCAGTCGCTAGCCTTTCTTCCGCAACTGCCAATGAGGCCGCAGAGTCACCATCCGATCCAACTAAACGCATCCCTGATGATCTTCATGAAGTCATTGGCCAAAGATTGCCTGATGAGCTTTTCTTTTACCAGTCGGTGGGTCTCATTGCATTCGAGACTTGTGAAACACTAATTCATGGGACTCAGGTTGAGAGACTTCCTTTGGACATGTCTGTGACTCCACTGTATCAGAAACTCATTTCAGAAGAGGAATCATTAGAAGTTAGAGGAAAAATGTTGAACTTATTCACCAATTCGCTGAACAGATATTACCAATTCAAGAAGCTCAAAATGGAAACCCTATTCAATGGCCGCCAAGAATATGAAATTATCCAAAGGATATCTCCTCCACTTTACTTGAAGGTGAAACCTCTGCTTGTCAGACATACAACTGCTCGGTCATTTCAGTTAACGGCTTTTCTGTCGAGTGTTAGTCCTGCATTCATAGAGGATAACATTGTCGCTAAAGACGAAGAGGATGGAACCAAGATCTCAACCAGCTATGAAATTATATCCACCTCTTTACTTAGGACATTGTATGTTTTAGGCTTCTTTGTTGATGATCAGTATAGCCTCAACAAATGGGGTGAACTTCTTCCCCAAGTGTCTAGATCTGTGAATGTTGAGACACTTCTTCTGCTGCTGATATTTTTCAAACGTTTCTCAAATTTCAAGCAAGATTACGTCACACAACCTACCGACTTCAAGACAACCAATGATCATTATAAAAATGCATCCATCTTCATAAGCAAAATACTATCACTGCAACCTTTGTCGAAGATAAATCCAACCAACTACACTTATAAGGTTCGCAGACCTCTTTTACAATTTAGATCAGTGATGTCTAAGTTAGCGTCAATGGTCAGAGACCTTATTACCACCAACATTGTTGCACTTGAGTTATTGAACCAAGATGACACTGATAAATTCCAACGTGACAATAAAGCTTGGAGAAAATTGGCGTCGGAGATACCTTTCGAAAAATCTCTTCCCAACGTCCTCATGGGAATCATTGCCCAGGAATATTTGGAAACATACCTTTTGGAATTTGATTCCACTAAAGCAGCAGCGACTGTTGACGAATCAGCGTTGAAATCAGTGACAGACTCACCATCCCAAGAATTCTTGAAAGGTTTGAGGTTTGTTAGCCAAGTAATCAGTATGATCCGCTTGCTGTTGAAGAACGAATTAATCACAGTCGATGCTTCATTTGTGTCTATGATAGATGTGAGTGAAGAGCTGATTGCTAAGATTAAAGGTTAACTATATGACTCAGAAGACTAATGCAACTGAAATAATTCAAGACACTGCTCCATCAGCTCGCAAATAGTTTCAAGTTGAGTTTGAGCGCCGTTCCAGTCTTTTGCATCGATAGCATCACGTATTCCTGGAAAAGAATCGAAAGCAAAAGATGGATTTTCAGATTCAGGTGGCCGAAGTTCATTTCCTGCGAGTACGTTTTTGTGCCATGGTCTTTCATAAATTCCGGTAGATGATTGTAATATTTTCTCTAAGAAGACTAGTTTCGCGTTCCAGTCCCATCTGTTCACAGCTAAAAGGTTTGGCTCAGAGCCTGATTCTGCGTTGACAATCTCTGTCCATGTTTTTATAAAAGCTTGTTGCTCCCTAGCAATCCCCTTAATTTTTATCAACGACGTATCAAATCGGGTGAAGTCTAACTTGGCATCTTTATCGGCGTAATCCAAGTAAGACCTCAAATCTTTCATGTTCTGATTAATAGCAGAAACCATGGTGAATAAATCATAAGGAATGATGGGTTTGTCTGTAAGCTGCAAAATGATTTTGGCAACCAAACGAGTTAAAGCTTTGTGAAATATCATTTCTTGGTCTATCTTTTTGCTTTTGAAGTTTTCAAAAGTATCCAAGCAGCTCTTTCTTGGAATCACACTGTCCTTGAATTTGAGTTCTGCAGATGGCATCCCGAAGTGGGAAATAAATGGTTGATAGTTTTTGGTGTTGTCTCTAAATGGTTTAAATTTTCTATCCCATACTTCAGACAAAGACTTATTCGTTATGGGGTCTTCGACTAAAGATAGAGTATCCTGAATCAGCGACTGAAGGACCGGATCGGCAGAGATCTGCAAGTTAGAACCGGAAATAGCGTCACTTAAATCGATGTAGGTGTATCCCTGACGGTTGAAGTGCTCACTTTTACTTTGAGCAAAAAACGTGGATCCAGCCATATTGTAATCAGTTCCAGAAAAGGAGACAAAATATATGGATCTCAAAGGCTTCCATTTCAACGTGCGCATCATACCAGAGAATAGTGATATTAGTTCCAGCAAAATTGCAGAACCGGTGCTTTCAATGGCCCCAAAACACGGGGAATCTCTTGAGGCGCCAACGACTATTGCCAAATTGTTTTGTTCGGAGCCCGGGATCCTGCCCACCACATTCCAGACCTCCTTGTTCATTCTCTCCACCACTTCATTGCCCATGTCCAGTTTGAAGCCTTCATCTCCTGTCCATAGCTCGATATGTTCATCATCAAGCTGGAACTCCCATTCCTCTAGTCGTTGACCACGTCCTTTCAATGAAGCCATCAAATTTTTGAAGCTGTCCCATGAAATAGGTATACTCGGAATACGCGGCGTGCAGTTGTTCGAACTCCACAAAATATCCAAATCAAAATGGTCTGGAATGCGGTCTATAACACCTTCACCAGGACTCACCATATTACCTGTGTAGAAATCTGGCAGGGCAACAGGCTCTTTTTGAATCGAATGCATGGTATATGCGGAGGACTGCTGAGGGTCACTGATGAATATAACAGCAGCTGCTCCATGCTCATGAGCATAAAGCAATTTTTTGGATTCCATCAAAAGTCCACCATATTTAAGAAGTAGGATTGACCCTTCAATGTTGATACCTTTATCTTTCAATTTTTGATAGTCGGTCAAAGTCCCGTAGTTTGCATAAACAAGTGGTCCTTTCGCAGAGCCTCGTTTAGAACCTGGATTGAATGCAATTTGATGTATACCTGGTGTTTCAGATTTTTGCAAATCCAACTCTTCTGCAACATTGCAGTCGTATATAACAATATCATTCTGATAGAGCGTGACATGTGCGTTTTCTGGATAGTTGATGTATGCTGTAAATCTTGAGTTTCCATCAAGCTGGAGCGCGGAGTCTGAGATAATATCTCCGATGTATTGAGCGAGAGCAAGGTCGCCGGCAGTACCGGCCATATGTGGCATGGAAGAAAGATATTCTAAATTCTCTTCAATTCTATTGACATCAACATGAGCGTCGATGTATGTCAACAACTTTTGAGCATCATAAAAATCTCCATACAGGTTCCCAGCACCATCCGGATAGAGTCCCGACATGGATATGACATAAACTATTGATGCGATAAATAAAACGTAAGCTAGCCTTTTAATGATCAAAGGATTCCCGATTTTGGACATGTAAAACTCGGCTTTGTTACCTATGAACCTGTAAAGCTCATATACCGGGTCCAATGCATTATTGATCGGGCGGAAGATTCGCTTGTTAAAATTCTTAGCAAAATCTCCGGCTTTAGTGAACAACTCACGGGGGCTTATCCTTGGTCTTTGGACTGGCTCATCAATGTCAAACTGCTCAAACGGCTCAAAGTTCTGGGAAGAGCTCTCCACCAAATCATCATAAGATGGAGGGTCTTCCGAGGGCGCGCTAGGAACTTCCAGGTAATTCCCCTGGTTGGTCATGTAGTTTTAAAAGGTTGCCTTTGAAAAATAAATATAGATGTTCTGTGTGATATGATTTTTGCACTGCCGAAAAATGAATTTGAATATTTGTTGTACCATGAAGTCATACAACATCGCGTAGGTATTCATCTCCTTCTGAATCTGAACTCAACTAATCTCATAGCATGATATCGGATTTTTTCTACCCCCAGCCAGGAGGTATGGAGCTCCATATCTATCACCTCTCACAAAAGCTGATAGCCAGAGGACACTCCGTGGTGGTAATTACCCACGCTTATGACGATAGAACTGGGGTCCGAATGCTCACCAATGGATTGAAAGTTTATTACATTCCATTCTTGGTGGTATACAGGGAGACCACTTTTCCAACCGTGTTTTCCTTGTTCCCAATCTTACGCCAAATACTGATACGCGAGAACATCGATCTTGTTCACGGGCATGGTACATTCAGCTCCATGTGTCACGAAGCTATCCTTCATGCCAACACCATGGGTATAAAGACCGTATTCACAGACCACTCTTTGTTTGGATTCGCAGATGTTGGTTCCATTCTGGGGAACAAGTTGCTCAAATTCACACTCACTAATATCGATCACGTGATTTGCGTTAGTCACACCTGTAAGGAGAACACGGTACTGCGTGCCAGCTTGGACCCCTCATTGGTTTCTGTAATTCCTAATGCTTTGATTGCAGATGATTTTCAGCCGGCTGAAGTCAAACCATCCTTGCGAAAAATTACCGTTGTCGTCATATCTCGACTGTTTCAAAATAAGGGAGCTGATCTGTTAATAGCCATTATACCCAGACTTTGCTCCTCGCTACCCGATATCAATTTTCTCATTGCTGGAGATGGACCCAAATTTATAGATTTGGAGCAAATGAGAGAAAAGCACCAACTACAAGATCGTGTGGAGCTGATAGGAAGTATTCGACACCAGCAGGTTAGAGATGTGATGGTGCAAGGCCACATTTATTTACACCCTTCTCTAACAGAAGCTTTTGGCACGGTGCTTGTTGAAGCAGCTTCTTGCGGATTGCTAGTGGTAACGACCAAAGTCGGCGGGATACCAGAAGTTTTGCCAAACAAAATGACTGTTTTTGCCGATCCTGATGAAGATTCTTTGGTCAACGCTGTTCAATCAGCCGTTAAAAAGCTGAAGGAGAATAAAATCGACACCAGTTGTTTCCACGAAGAGGTTAAAAAAATGTACGATTGGGGAGACATTGCCAAAAGAACAGAGAAAGTTTACAATATGGTTCACGAAACAGAGGCTACATCTTTAGTTGATGTTCTAATCAAGTACTATAATTGTGGGCCATGGGCTGGGCTTTTGTTTATCCTTTGCGTTGTGGTCGATATATTTATTCTAGAGTTTCTCAATTGGTGGTGGCCAGAGAGTGAAATTGACAGAGTCAAGAAATGGCCTAAAAAGATCACCAAAAAGCGCGAGTCTAAAGCCTAATTTAGCTCAGCAGAATATCCAGCATTCTACTATGTAATTTCAATGCATTTGACTTATCTTGCGAGACTAGCGGAACTTCAAAAAATTTGGTGTCAGCCATAAGTTTGTCTATATTGAACTGCGAGTCAATATTTGTTGACAGATCCCATTCAATGGGGCGCATTTCTGACCAGTTAAAATCAAATGAATATGTCCTCCGGGGATGATTAGTTTGATCTAGTTTAGCAACCAATTTGCGTAACTCGGAAATTTCTGTAATCAAATCAGCCTTCTCGATTGTATGAAGTGCTTCGTGTACATCCTGTACCCCACCATGGCCAAATAGCTGCAGCCTATTTTGAGCTTCATCCAATTTCTTGGAAACTTGTGCGTGATTGACTTTGGAACTTTCAAGTTCGTGAAGGAGATTTTCATTAGTGTCTTGCAATTGTGCCAAGGATGCGCTCAACTCCATAAGTTTGAGTTCTTCTGATTGATGCTTACTCAGCTTTGCTTGAAGGGTTGCTACCTTTAATTGAAGCTCGTCGGCCCGTGGACCGCATTGAGAAGACTCAACTTTATCTGATCCCGCGTCATCAAACCACTCTGCAGCTTTAGGCAACGTGACTATATCCAAGTTTGGAAAAGGGATTCCAGAAAGAGGTAGAGAGATCATGTCCTGTGTTATTGACACTTCATGGTTTTTTCTGACTCGAAAATCTAGAGTCAAGAGAGTATCATACAAATCTCTTAATACCTGCAGATCCAAAGATGTTTCGCTCATTAAACCTTGATTTTTGAACTCCAATTCACCAACAGTTTTTAGTTGCTTATTTAATTCGGTCAGAACCGACTCGATACTGTCCTTCAAAGATTGGAACCCAAATCTTGTACCGTTGAGTAATAGCCCATCTTGAAGATGTCCTACTAAAAGAAGACAATATTCCAATGTGTGTATCCCTGCTAAAATAGACCCTAGCAATGTCTCCCTATTTTTCAGCGGCCCTTCGAAAGGATATATAAGATCTAGTGAAAAGACATTATTTTCAAAATTCTCCTCGAATTGGTCAATGAAAGAGGTTAACTGAATTGCAAGGTTCTCTGGAACAAATTTATGATAGACACAAAGCTTGATAATACAGTCCATTTGCAAGACATAATACCCAAGCGTGTAAGCATTTTCAATGCACTGAGATTGGTAAACGTAGTCATCGATATTGGAAACTTCCACTAGATTTCCAACAAAGTAATCCTCAAATTGCTGACAGAGATTCTTAAATCTAATCAATAGGGCCACCCTTTGTAGATGAATCGAACTCTGATCTAACTGACCCACGAAATTTGCATATGACTCGACAGAAAGCTGTTCAGCTCGTTTGAGGACAGTTTGGAACTCGAGTTTTTGCTTCATATTGACTAGCTGGGAGTCTTCATACTTCAGTTGAGATATTAACTTCTCAGCTGATTCATTAGGGTCCTGTTGCTGGAGCTTCCGATTGTGAAGTTGTAGCTGCTCAAGCTTTTCTATCCTGTTTTGAAGATCTTTGATCAAGTCTTCTTTGCTATAGAGCAAAGACTTCAATTCTTGAATCTCGGATTTCAATTCTTGTTCAATTTCAAGATGATTTTGTTCCAGCTCGGCATCCAACTCCAACATGCTTTCTAATTCTTTAATAGTGTCCTGGTTTTTGGATATTTGGTCCACCAGATCCGAATTTTCAACGGTCAATGTTTCAATGATATTTTCCAAGTCAGCTAGTGAAGATAACCTCTGTTCAAGTTGTTCGTTTTCTAAAGAAGGCCGGTCTATATCAGCAATTGTTTTGCCGGAGTCACGCCTTCTGCGACTATTGTGGTCAACAGCCAAATGTCCAGATTCCTTCCTGTTTTGCTGAATCAATGTCAATTGGTCTGACAATGCTGTTTTGTCTATGACTTCTCTTTCCAATGCTTCCTCCAAAGATTCAACCATTAAATTGGATGCCTGGAGTTGTTTGTTTAGGTCGTTGATCTGATTTCGTAGATTTAGTAACTTTCCCTCCAAAGATTTGATCACTGATTTGTAGAACTCTTCAGAGGACATTGGCGTGAGCATTCCGGGTCTTACAAATAAACCATGGTTAGTTTTTGCTGTGAAGTAGCGAACACCCGATACAGAGCCGTCATTCTTTCCTACTGGTTGATCTAGCTCAATACCAATCCATTCTCCAGGTTGAAACTCTGTTTCACCAATAAAATTGATCGTTCCTTCGACTTGATTTATCTTAACTCTATCATAGAGTTTGTGCATGAAGAGAAATAAAACTTATTTACGAAACGCGTATTTTTTAAACAATTTATTTATCTCGAATCATTACATTATGTCGTCGCTTAAATCTGGAAGACAAATGAAGGTGGAGCTTTTGAACGAGCAAAAGCAAGAAATTAGAGAGGCGGTAAGTACTGTTCGATCAGTTTAGTTTATTCTAACATTAGTTTACGCTTTTCGATATGAATGCTGACGGATATCTAGATTACCACGAACTTAAGGTAGCATTGAGAGCTCTGGGTTTTGACATGTCCAAGAGAGATGTTCTTAATGTCATAGACGAGTACGACACAGACAATCGTAAGCTGATCAACTATGAAGATTTTTTCCAATACGTGGGGAACAAGATAATCGAACGTGATCCAATCGACGAGATCCGCCGTGCCTTCCGACTGTTTGATGACGACGAAACCGGAAAAATCAGCTTGCGGAACCTAAGACGTGTGGCTAAAGAATTGGGTGAAAATTTGACTGATGACGAGCTTCGAGCCATGATCGACGAATTTGACTTGGACGAGGACGGAGAGATCAACGAGGAGGAATTTATTAATATATGTACCGAGAACTAGGCAAATGTACGAATAGCAAGTGACCATGTATAAGCCATCGTATTCTTCCCAACGAGTGTAAGATTTAGATTTGGTTGCACCATGTACACAATTCCACTGCCTGAAAATTAGGCGTTGCGCCAAATTTAAGGATCTTTATTTATCCTGTCTAGATAATCACAATCTTAACATGGAGGACGTTGAGAAACAGAGTCTCAAAGAGTATTACAATGATATAGAGGTGTTCGAAATCACTCAATATGTCGAACCAGAGCCGAATCACCCAACTCGACTCGAAAGCCTGCAATCTACTTTGGCGGCAGTTCTTTGTGTGATCCCAGTGGCCATCCTCATTTATTTGAACTGGCAAGACAAAAACTTCATGCTATACCAGCTTTCTCGAACTCAGATGATGGCCAGGTTGTCAATGTACAAGTCATACCCTCCTACGATGGTCTTCATCAATTTTCTTATTTCTATGGTTGGGGTGGACAACTTGTGGGAAATAAGTAGCCATCATTTCATGACACAGGCCTCAATTTACCTAATCGTTATTTGGACACAAACGTCACTGCTCATAGTACAGGCCGTCGGTGTTGTGAGTGAGATGCACTTACAAGGAGAATACTTCTGGACCATGTCTTTTTTGGGCTTCATCTTCGTGCTCATTGCGATCGGAGCATCATATACCCTATATGGAGCCAGCTCCAGAGCCAAGACTGATGCTGAAAACGGTTTGATGTTACTGAATTCTTTTCAAGCCTGGCTAACTGCGGTCGGATGTCTCTTCGAGCTGTGCCACTATTCCACTATCAATTTCGCCAACATGAAAAACTACCACATGGTTTACGCTAGCACAATTTCAAGTCAGAGGACAGTCACCGCTTTGGTGTCGATCCACACTCTCATTATAGTGGTTCTTGGGTCCCTGCTTCTGACCAGCTTCTTATGCGGTTTGTGTTTTGGTCAGGAAACCAAACCTTGGTTGGTCAGCCAAAGGTCCACCTCAATAAAGGTCCTTGTGTGCCCGATGGTGTCCATCTCAGTTTTACATTGTTTGCAGAATGAGTGGGCTGACCTCTTCCACTCTAGATAGTTAGCTATAAATTACATCGTCTTCAACTCACCCTTACACCAGTGCCAAACCTCTATGGGCAGAAGAGATCCGGAACTGAAAAAAAATATTAACCAGTGGGGAGATAAGACACCTTGTGTACTTGAAGTGAAGAAGAATACTTTAATTTTGGTCTTTACAGCACGTTTTCGAATACAATTAGAATACTGCTACCAATAATAGTTCATAATCAACTTCATAAACCGAGAAAACCTGGCAAAATAGTATAAAAACAATGTCCAAAATTGCCCAAACCGCAAAGAATGCCTCGAGCATTTTAAGATCTTCCGTCGGTAGAAATTTGAGAGCCGCCTCTTCTGGTGCTGGTAAAACAACTATGACAGTCAGAGATGCTCTTAATAGTGCCATGCAAGAAGAGCTTGATAGAGACCCTGATGTTTTCCTGATGGGAGAGGAAGTTGCTCAATATAACGGTGCATACAAGATTTCCAGAGGTCTTCTAGACAAATTTGGACCAAAGAGAATTGTGGATACTCCTATTACTGAGATGGGATTCACCGGTCTCTGTGTTGGAGCTGCTTTGTCTGGTCTTAAGCCAATTTGTGAGTTCATGACTTTCAACTTTGCCATGCAATCTATCGACCAAATCATCAACTCTGCAGCCAAGACCTACTACATGTCGGGTGGTAAGCAACCATGTAATATCACATTCAGAGGTCCAAACGGTGCAGCTGCTGGTGTTGCTGCTCAGCATTCTCAAGATTATTCTGCTTGGTACGGATCCATCCCAGGTTTGAAGGTCATTTCTCCATATTCTGCCGAGGATTCCAAGGGATTGCTTAAGGCTGCTATCAGAGATCCTAACCCAGTTGTGTTCTTGGAAAATGAGTTGCTTTACGGTGAGTCCTTCGAGATGTCCGAAGAAGCTGCTTCTCCAGATTTTGTTTTGCCAATTGGAAAAGCTAAAATTGAGCTCGAAGGTTCTGACGTCACAATCATTTCTTACTCTAGAAACCTTATGTTCTGTCTGGAGGCCGCTAAAGTGGTTAAGGAAAAATACGGTGTTTCTGCTGAAGTTCTGAACTTGAGATCCATCAAGCCATTGGATGTTCCTGCAATCATTGAGTCTATCAAGAAGACCAACCATGCTATCACTGTCGAGGCTGGATTCCCAGCTTATGGTGTTGGATCAGAAATCTGTGCTCAAGTGATGGAGTCGGAAGGTTTTGACTACCTTGATGCTCCAATTGAGAGAGTCACTGGTTGTGAAGTGCCAACTCCATATGCCAAAGAATTGGAAGACTTTGCTTTCCCAGACACTCCAACTGTGGTTAGAGGTATTGAGAAAGTTCTTTCCTTGGGCGAGTTTGCCTAGAGGAGGTAATTGTAGAATTACATGAAAAATATATTGATGAGAAGTATTCTATTTTCTGTCTACGCGCGCTTTGACTCTCTCTAGACTCAACTTGACATCTCCTTTCTGGAAATGATCCAGGTTGTAGTATTTAGGTGCCAATTCAATAAGCCACTCGGGTTTGACAGCAGAAACTGTTCGAATGTAGTTTTTGGAGGTTAAAACAAATTCATTGTAAATCAACCATTCGTCTTGCTGCCCTAACACAGTGGACGGGTGAACAAGCACTTCCTGATTGTCCTTCACGGTGATGTACCCTTTTCCAGCGCTCTTTTTCTTAGCCACTTGCATAAATAGTCCAGCAACCAAAGCTTTGCGAACTCTGCTATGATGTTTTGGATCTTCATAATCTGTGTAGTTGAGTTCCAAATCGTATTTCTCCATTAATTTGGAAAGTTGCCAT
This sequence comes from Ogataea thermomethanolica, assembly GCA_030674565.1. Taxonomy (NCBI): domain Eukaryota; kingdom Fungi; phylum Ascomycota; class Pichiomycetes; order Pichiales; family Pichiaceae; genus Ogataea; species Ogataea thermomethanolica. The sequence continues at coordinate 682,181 of JAKTYW010000001.1, forward strand.
CTAACATTTTCTGCAGACTTCAAAGATCTGTGAGATAGGAAATTGTTTTTGCACCATTTGTGTTGACCAATTTCACGAGCTTCATCAGACTGGAAAGCATTATAAACGTTGAGCAATGTTAAGTGGTCTCCATATTGATGGGCGAACATCTTTTTCGACTCATCAGCAGCAGCCTTGGCTGATTTGCCAGAGGGGCGCACAAAAACGGAAGGGACAGAAAGCATTGCAACAATGGTCAATATATCTTCAGAGCATTTAAACTCAGGAGATCCAATTAACAAAACTGCAAGCATAGGGTCCAAAGGAAACTGCGAAGCCAACCTTCCAAGAGCAGTGAGATCACCCGAATCATTCAAACAGTCAAGATAGTTGAGCTCTTCCAAAGCTCTCATCATGGTTTCTGGAGCCGGCGGATCCATGAAATCGAAATGCACAAGATCGTCAATACCAAGTTTCTTGAGTTCGAGAACAGTTGACGATAAGTTAGTTCTCAGAATTTCTGGATAACTTTGCTCTATTAATTCTTTCTGGAAAGCTTCCTCCGTGTATAAACGGAAACACTTTCCTGGACGAGTACGACCAGCTCTACCAGCTCTTTGTTGAGCAGATGCTTTGGAGATGGGCGAGACCAACAGGGACTGCACTCTCACTCTAGGATTGTAAACATTCTGCTTTGAAAATCCAGGGTCAACAACATAGACAATTCCATCAATGGTAAGGGATGTTTCTGCAATGTTTGTGGAAATAATAACCTTTCTTCCTGGCTTACCGTTTGGCTTAAATGGCTGTGGGGCAGGGTCAAAAATCTTCTGTTGTTGATGAGGAGGCAATGATCCATATAGAGGATACACAGCCAGGGGACCACATCCTTCTTCTCTAATTAAATAATCACCTTCTAATGAAATTTTAGAGCAGGCGTCCTCAATTTCTTCTTCACCAGTCAAAAATAACAAGATATCTCCTTCATCTTCAGTAGCATGAATCTGCAAGACAGTACGGATGGCAGCATCTAAGTAATCTCTCTGATATTCCGGCGTGTAGTAAATTTCAACAGGATATGTACGACCAGGAACAGCCAGCAAAGGCGCATCATTGAAGTAGCTCTGGAATTTTTCTGCATCCAATGTAGCAGACATAATAATTATCTTCAGATCTGGTCTTCTGATACTCACCTGTTTCAAAAGACCCATAAGGATATCGGTTGCCAAAGTACGCTCGTGAGCTTCGTCCAATATGATACATCCATATCTTGTGAGATCGTGATCTTCCATTGCCTCTCTCAATAACATACCATCAGTCATATATTTCAAAATGGTCTTCTTGGAAGTCTTGTTTTCAAATCTGATGCTGTAACCAACCTCTTCTCCTAATTCAACATCCATTTCATCTGCAACTCTCGCAGCAACAGACATCGCAGCCACTCTTCTTGGTTGAGTACAAGCAACCTGGGTACCTTTTAAATGTGGCATTTCATCGTAGAGAACAAACTGAGGAATCTGAGTGGTTTTACCGGATCCTGTTTCTCCAACAAAAACCATGATCTGTGTGTTCTGAAAAATTTTAAGAAACTCATCTCTTTGAGCATGAACAGGAAGTTCACGACGCACTTTAAGTATATCAAAATACTTTTGTGAAAATTTGGCTCCTGTAAATGGATTTTTTGACCCATCCTCAAGTTTTTTGGCATACTTTGCAGTGGTTTTATTGCGTTTCGATATATCAAAATCACCACCATCGTACACATCCAAATCTTGGTTTTCAACTGGGTGTGGGTGTATTAAAAGCTCATGCTCAGCCTTTTCTGCTGAGAGCTCTGGAATGGAAGTTTCCTTAGTCTTAGAACGCTTTTTAGGTCTGGATGTATCTCCCATTATCAGATGCTTGATAGTAAAGATTTTTACCAAAATTTTTTTATTTAGTGTAGAGATGTGAAGAGAGTTGATCAAATTAATTATCAACCTTTTTTTCAATTTATGTCATCCAAGTTCTTATACCAGTCCTTCACATTGGCCAATGGAGGTTCAAAAGTGTTGAAGGAGAGTGTGAAAATAATCACGGATAATTGTTCAATTCTCTCCAGTTTGAAGGGAAACGATGCTCTTTATACTGAGGCACGTAATATTTCGCAGAAAGCCAAAAATGAAGCTTCGGATGAGGAGAATCAACAATCAGAGAAGTTTGACATTTTTCAAGCAGCACGTGAAAAGTCCAAAAGCGTGAAACAGTCAAAGCAAAAGGGGAATGATATACAGACTAGTACTAAGAGGCCAAAGAGTACAAAAAAATCCATAACGAACAAAAGAGAATTCAGCACATCAAGAACGTTATTCGATAAGAGCGACTTCAATGCAAAACCAGAGGTTGTAGGAGAAGCTGATAAACCAGACTTTGAGCTGTCCCAATCTGCTGTGCCTTCTTCAAGAATTAGTAGGCTTTTTCATTATGGTACATTAGCTGCTGGAGTGGGTCTTGATGTTCTGCGCCAGAGCGCTGAAAATTATGCTAAGGGAGACAAAACGCAATCTTTTGGCTCTATGATTATGTCTCCGAGAAACATAGAACGTATTGCTAAGAAGTTTAGCAGGATGAGAGGCGCTGCCTTGAAGATTGGTCAAATGCTTTCTTTCCAAGATTCATCTGTTCTTCCACCTGAAATTCAACAGATATTGCTGCGTGTGCAAAACAGCGCTCACTATATGCCTGCTGGACAACTTGAAAAGGCAATAGCTTTTGAACTGGGCGATGATTGGAAGACCAAGTATTTTGCATCTTTTGATGACGTGCCTATTGCCGCAGCATCCATTGGGCAGGTGCATAAGGCAGTGACTAAGGATACTCTCGAGCAAGTTGTTGTGAAAGTTCAGTATCCAGGTGTTGCTGAAAGCATTGACTCTGACCTGGATAACATTTTGGCCCTCTTGACTGCCTCGAGATTATTGCCACCAGGGTTGTTTCTTGAAAGAAGCGTCGCTAATGCGCGCATTGAGCTCAAATGGGAATGTGATTATTTGAGAGAGGCTCAGAATATATCTAAGTTCGGTGACCTTCTTAAGGATGATCCAGTCTTCGTGGTCCCAAAAGTGTACCATGACTTGAGCGACGAACATGTTATCACCATGCAACAAATGAAGGGCATTGAAATCATGAAGAAGAACTGGCCCCAAGAAACTAAGGACTGGATCTCGACTAATATCATGAGATTGACGTTGGAAGAAATAGCGAAATTTAGGTTTATGCAAACCGATCCTAATTGGGCCAATTTCTTGTACAATGAAAAGACTCATAAAATTGAACTATTGGATTTTGGAGCTTGCAAGGATTTCAAGCAAGAGTTCATTACCAACTACTTAAACTGTCTTCGTGCTTCCGTTAAAAAAGACAAAAAAATGGTGGAAAAATACTCCAAGGACATGGGATTTTTGACAGGTTTTGAAACAGAGAGTATGACACAAGCACACGTGGAGTCGATAATTGCTTTGGGCGAGCCGTTTTCTCCAAATGACAATCATGGTTCCTCGTACGATTTTACCGGACAGACTGTCACAGATCGCGTGCGTGGAAATATTAAGTTAATGTTGAACGAAAGGCTGACACCTCCTCCCGAGGAAACATACAGCCTGCACAGGAAGTTGAGCGGAGCTTATTTGCTTTGTGCTAGAATGAATGCTACGGTCCCATGTGAAAAGATTTTCCAAGAGGTGGTGGGCTTGGACTATCAATAAGTGTATATATCTAACGTTAACTAAAAAGTTTAGCACCCTTACATAGTAAGATAAGTCCTAGGACAGAAATTATTGACAAAAAATATCTCCGGGCTGTGTTTTTCCTTTGCCACGATAAGATCAATTTCTATATACAACTTTCTCAGCCTTGCTGTAAATGTCAGGCGGATTCGGGAATCCAGAATGTGGGGACTCATTGGCATTTTTACCCATGGAGCGATCAGATACTGGGCCCACGCGTCCTATATTAAGACAAAACTCTACCATATCCAAGCCTCATATTCACCGTCGAAGTTCAATAATCATGGCTGATACAGGTCAAAAGATTCAGCGCTCTTATTCTTTCTGGGACCAAACACAAGATGAAATTGAGCTTGAGACTCATCTGGAGGAAAATAGAAGAGTGCAGCAACGTAAAACGTTTGGCATTTTAAGTCAATTACGGTGTTTTCTTTCATCTGATCTGTGTAAGGGAGTTTTGAAAGGATCATTGGCTTATTTCATTGCCTCGTTGGCAGTGTATTCTACAACCCTTTCGAATCTTCTTGGTACCGCAGACTCCAAGCACCTCATTTGTACCATCGTTGTTTATTTCCACCCCACGAGGACCAAGGGCTCCATGATTCAATCGCTAATATTTGTTTTGGTTTCCTTATCCTTTGCATTTTCCGTTTCAGTGATACTAATGTCAATCTCTGCAAAATTCTTCGTATCAGAAACTCCAGAGGTAGGCTATGGAATTGATTTAGTTTTCAGTTGTTCTGCTCTTGGATTCATATCGCTGGTGAAGCAATGGGTGAACAAGCCGACCTTTAACACCGCATGTTCACTTAGCGCAATTGTGATAATATCCTGTGTGATAAAGGAGGGGAGCAGAGATGGAAGTGTTGTGCCGTGGGCCAAGATCTGGTCCATTTTCAGAATTGTATTCATGGGGTGTACGGTGTCTGCTCTCACTTGCTATTTACTGTGGCCTACATGCGCAGAGGTGAAGCTAAAGGAACAGCTCAACGAGAATGCTGATATACAGTCTTGTTTACTAAAGTTGATATCCCGAAGATTTTTGAGCTGTGACACCACAGACTCATCTGAAACAGAAGTGTTAGTTGAAAAGGTCAAAGCCAGTAATAGGCTTCTGAAAAAGTATTTGGAGGAAGCAAAATTCGAGCTATATGCGAAGGGAAGAGAATCAGAATACTACTTATTAGAAGATATTGTCGAATCATGCGAAAAACTGTGGATGACTATGTCTGGAATGAGACGTTCTGTTGAATTCAAATGGGAGCTACTAAATTCCCAAGAGAATGTCACAGCTGCTGCAGCTTCTTTGAAGAGCTTTGAAAGTTATGGTAGGGAAGATACTGAATATTCCGAAGGGGACTCAGATGAGCAGGATGCCGTTGCCCTCAACTCAAAGGAACTTTTTGATCTGTTTGTCTATCACTTAGGGCCATCGATGAAAAGTTTCTCTTATACGGTTAGGCAAATTTTGAGTGGAATACCTTTTGACGATTCTCACAAAGTGGAAACTTCAGTTGCACAATACTCGAAAAGTCTTGACTTGGCAAAGGATCTGTATAACGATAGTCAAGTCAAGGCCATCAAAAAATTATATGACCAGGACTTGTTCAAACAGGAAACGGATTTTGTCTCCAAGGTCGATCAGGAAGAGGTTGCTGCTTCTTGTGGAAACTTCTCATTTTTGCTGCTAGAATTCGCATCACAACTTTCTGAGTATCTCCGTGTGTTAGCCGAACTTGATACTGTGATTGCATCTGATAGCTCAAGAACTTACAGATTCCTTCAATTTTGGCGCCATTCCTCCATACTTCGCAGAAATGCTACTCCGCAAAGTAACATCAATGATATGATTTCGAACATACAAGGGACCAGCCAGGAGCACAGTTTAACGTCAACATTAACTTATAAGTTGTGGAACGTTGCCAGAATTTTAAAGAGAGCAGACGTTCAATTTGGTCTCAGAGTGGGAATTGGCTCAATGTTCATTGCAATTTTTGCCTACATTGATAAAACGAAGGATGTCTTTGATGACTGGAGGGGAGAGTGGGCTCTTGTCACTTTCTGTATTATAATGAACAAGTCTGTTGGAGGAACAACAATGACGATCAAATGGAGATTTTTGGGTACATTTTTGGGTGCCTTTACAGCATATTGTGTGTGGGTGTTATGCTACCCGAACGCACTAATCATGGCTCTTATCGGATTTGTGTTTTCCATTGGATGCTTCCACATCATTGTTAATTGGAGTGCCAGTAACGCTTTTGGACGCTTTATCCTTTTGACATACAACCTCACAGTCCTCTATTCCTGGACTATGGCCCACAAGGCGCTAGACACAATTCCAGATTATGATGATGAGTTTGAAGATCATCCCATTATCTTTGAGATTGCATTTCATAGATTTTTTGGGGTCTCCTTTGGTGTTGTATGGGCCGTGATTATCACAATGTCATTATTCCCAAATTCTGCTAGAAGCCGGATTCGCAGAGGCCTCTCAGTTCTGTGGTTACGCATGGGAATTATATGGCACAGTGGACCGTTGGCTTACGAGAAATCTGAAAATCATGATTATATGCTTATCGGAATCAGGGACAGAAGAACAATTCATATGATAATGGGGGAGCTTGAGACTCTTCTCCAACAAGCACCTATGGAGATTCGACTCAAAGGACCTTTCCCAATTACAATTTACGACAAACTTCTGAAGTCAACCTCAAAAATCATTGATGCATTTGAGAACTTGAATTCCATAATTGAAATCAACAAGAGCCTGACTCCGAACGAGCACATGGTGCTACAAAATTTGGAAGCAGAAATGACCGAGTTGGAAAACCGCGTATTCCTCATTTTTTACATGTTAGCATCTGCAATGAAATTAGGATTTCCGCTTGCCAATAAACCTGCTTCCACAGAGCATGCCAAGGAACGAATGCTAGTCAAAATGAGCGAGATCAGAAACAGAAGCACATCAGAGGAACAGGTGTTGTCAGATGAAGATTTTGTTCTCCTTTACACCTATAATCTGGTGACTAATTCGATTACTAACGAATTGGAAGACCTGTTGGCGTTGGTTGCCGAATTATACGGTCGAGTCTCCGAAGAAACTCTTGAGTTGTAGCTGCAAGGCTAGCTTTTCATATGTGCTGCCATTTTTATTTTACGGGTCACAAGACATTAATGTTTTTAAACTTGTAAAAAAAGTAAACTTCCACTTGAATCAAGGACTTGAAGCTGAATTCATCAGTAAAAATCCAAGAGTTTGATTGTACTTTTGACGAGAACTTGTCAGTGCGTGTTGACAAGGAATATTAAACTTGGTTGAGTAAGAATGGCGGGCACCACGGATCGGAAAAACGTGCCTTTAGTGGTTGTGGATCAAACAGACACCTCATACAATGAAGACGAGGATCCAGATTACTCTTTGGATCAAACTTCAGATAGCATGGATGAAGAAGAAAATGAAGAAGAAGATGAAGAAGCAGATACTGATTATGAATCTGAGCTTAGTCAAGTGAGCATTGGCGAACTATCCTCTATTTCATCCGATTTTGAAAATATTGATAAGAAACACATCGGCAATATATATCCAAAGCAGTTATCTCAACATCCAAGCACTGCAGATATTCTTTTAGAAACACATAAACGCTTCAAGAATCTCATACACAAGCATGAAGTGCCGCGGAAGCTATTTCATGTGTCTATTGGCTTCATCACCTTATACTTATACACGATTAATGTCCAAAAGTCGACGCTGGTCAAACCCCTAATGGCCGGATTTTTATCGGTTGGTGCTTTGGATTTGTTTAGATTGAATGTTGATTGGTTCAATCATCTGTATTGCAAAGCTGTTGGGTTTTTGATGAGGGACAAAGAGATCAACTCCTATAATGGTACCTTGTGGTACTTATTGGGTCTCTATTTGGTTTTTCAAACGCAAAAGAAGGATATAGCTGTTATGTCTGTTCTTCTTCTCAGTTGGTCTGATACTGCTGCGTCTACATTTGGTAGGCTATACGGTCATTTAACCCCCAAAATCAGCAAGTCCAAGTCCCTAGCAGGATCATTAGCAGCATTCTTGACAGGTGTTGCATCTTCCTATTTGTTTTATGGATATTTTGTTCCCGCTTACCCAGAGGTGAATGTTTTTTCGGAATACGCTTGGATACCTTCCGAAAGTCATCTTAATTTGCATGCTTTATCGTTTTTGTGTGGTCTGGTGGCTGCGTTTAGTGAGGCAATTGTTATCTTCAATTGGGATGATAACTTTAGCATTCCTGTCATCTCAAGCTGCTTTATGTGGGCTGTGATCAAGGCATGCGCAATAAATTAGTCTTAAGACAGTGGAAGTAATAAACTTATATAAATTTTTTGCGATGAGGGCTCCTTGCCCAATATATTCTATTCATTTAATGAGCTACATGCACATCAACAATGGTGGTTCCTATACAGTGTGTTCAAAAATCATTAGCAGTCTTCTTCAAGTCTTGTTTCAAGATCTCATCCAGCATTCCTGAGGCAGCAGCAACCAATCCCAAAAATGGACGAGATGGGTCAAGAACTTTGGAAATGTATTCAGGATGGTATTGGGTAGCAACGAAGAATGGATGATTTTCCAACTCGAGAATTTCCATTCTTTCAGCTTTCTCATCCTTACCAACAAACTTCATTCCGTGCTTCTCGATGTCCTCTACCATATTTGGATTGATCTCGTATCTGTGTCTATGTCTCTCCAACACAGACTCAGCATTTCCGTAAAGTTTTTGGATCACGGATGTCTTGAATGAAGGATCAAAACAGGTTGGTCTTAGTCCGAGTCTCATGGTTCCTCCCATGTTTTCCTTATCAATTTCTGGCATGTAAACCACAGCGGCCTTTTCTTCAGAAATCTCAGGGAAAAACTCGGAACTAGTTGCACCATCGATGTGTAACACATTTCTAAGAAACTCAATAACAGCAACTTGCAATCCCAAACAAACACCCAAGTAAGGAATATTGTTTTCACGGGCCCATTTGGCCGCAGAAATCATTCCCTCAACTCCTCTACTTCCGAATCCACCAGGAACAAGGATACCATCAGCCTTGCAGACCAACTGCCATGCAGAATGGAAGTCGGATTTGTTCACAAGCTCAGTTTCAGGCTCCAAGTTACTAGATTCGACCCAGACAATCTCCAATTTTCTGGAGCATCTCATAGCACTATGTTCCAGAGATTTGATAACCGACAGGTAAGAATCATGTAGATTGGTGTACTTTCCAACAATCGCAATAGTGACCTTTTCATACGATCTGTCGTGCTGAGTCGTCAATTCAACCCACTTCTTATAAAGTTCCTCACCCTTAGAAGCCATGGTAGGTGGAATGTTCACATGGTTAAGTTGCAATCTTTTGGTCAAATAATTAATCATCTTCTGCTCTTTCAGCAGCAATGGAACGTGATAGGTTGAGTTCACGTCGTGGATAGCAAGAACCTGTTCAGCACCAACATGACAGAACATGGCAATCTTGTCAATCGTAGGTTTCTCCAGCTCGCTAGAGCATCTGCAACCAATCATGTCAGGAGACAATCCAAGTGATCTCAAGTCTTTGATAGCAGCTTGAGTTGGTTTAGTTTTTTGCTCACCGTGGATGACAGGGACCAAGGACACATGAATCAAGGCAAAGTTTTCATGTCCAACTCTAAATTGGAACTGTCTCAGAGCTTCCACGAAAGGAGCAGACTCTATATCACCAACAGTTCCTCCCAACTCGATAATGCAGACATCTGGCTCCATTCCAGAGTTATCCACAGGGATTCTGGCAACCCGCTCAATCCAGTCTTGGATGGCATTAGTTATGTGAGGCACAACTTGAACTGTTTTTCCCAAGTAATCTCCTTTTCTTTCTTTTTGAATGACAGTAGAATAAATCTTACCTGTGGTGATGTTGTGATCCTTGGTCAAAGATATACCCAAATATCTTTCATAGTTTCCCAAATCCAAGTCAACCTCTCCACCATCATCAAGAACGAAACATTCTCCATGTTCCAAAGGAGACATGGTTCCCGCATCAATATTCAAGTATGGGTCGATTTTGATAGAGGTAACCCTTAAACCTAAAGTCTTCAACAGCATACCAGTAGAAGATGCTAAAACACCTTTACCAATACCGGAAATGACACCACCAGAGACAACGACGTACTTCATGATAATCCTTTGAAGAGCTCTGAGAACTACCAGATGAAACCAAAAAATTTTTTTATATTTTTTTTCCGACGCGACACGATACGTCTATCGACTTATTATTACTTATCACTGAATTTTACACCTGCTATCTTACCAGTTGCGTCCTTCATTATCTGTGCTCGATCGCTTTTAACGAGAACATTCAGTACCTTCAGCATGACTGTAGGGCTCATCTCGTAAAACTCTTGCGTTTTTGCGTGTTCTCCTTTCCGTAGTTCGTACAAGGTCAAAACTGTGTTACTTTGTCCTGTGATATCCACCTATTTGTTAGTGATTCAATCGTGGTGACACTTACCCATTCAAATAGTATATTTGCCCATTCTTCCAAGGTATGCCAGTAAATCATGAGACCCGATTTTGGGTTTTTTGGGTCCACCCAGGCTGCTTTGCCTCCAGATATCATGTCGTTGTAAATCTCCAAAAGGAAATCGCTCTTTAGACTGCGATCAATCTTTGAGTTCGTAAAAAGCGAATGTGAAGCAGTTTTCACATCTATCTCACCGTCATCATCTTCATCATCTGAACCTTGATGCTCTGGTGCAGAATCCATTGCTTCGCCTGTCAATGATAAAATCCATATTTTATTGAACTTACAATACTCTAATATTATTCTGGTCCAATGAGCCTTTTGGGTCTCAAGAGTTGCAACATGTACCTGTCTGGTAAAAAAGGGAGGAAAATCATATATCGAAGGAAACCTGTATGACATTGAAGAGAGATAAGATTTCCAAAGCTGAGGAAATAAAAATTATTACCACATTTGCTTTTTGGAAATGTCACTTGAAGATGAGCACGCTGCTGTTTATCGTGAGTTGGTCTCAACAGTGGATCAGCTAATAATTGAAACGAGAAAAGCAAACCTCCAGGAACTACCTGATTTGCTTGACAAAGAATTCGATGAATGTCTGGGCACGATGCCTGATCTGAACCTCGCCCTGTTACATGCTGAAATTACGAATCAGACTTCAGAAGAGACAATTAACGAGTTTCTAGCGAAGATGATGAACATCCGTTTAAGAATTATAGAGCAGCATATGATAACATACCCATTATTACGCGCAATACACGTCGAAGGTGATACAAACGTGACGAAATTGGTCCGAGAACGCGATTTTCTTAGCAAAAAGTATATGACCCAGCTCAGCAAGGTTGATGGATTACACAGTTCCTTGAGCACGTATTCGCAAAATGTCAATACTGATTTGGAGTCACTGCGAGACCTAGTTCAAACCTACTTAAAGTTAGTGGATGAAAACAAGGATTTATCCTTTCAAAACAAAATACGAGAAGAAGAGCAGATTGAAGGTTTGGAAAGACTCAAGGAACGCCAGATCCATCTAGTCAGAAAAAATCTTGCACTGAGCAGCTTCAACATCAGTCTAATCTCTTCGTTATCGAAGTCAAATGTTTACCAGGATACCTACCTCCGCGACACGCTGCTTTTTTGTGGTGACTACGATGATTACGAACTCGAAGAAAAATTGTAGACTCATGATATAGGCAAGGATCAATTCTATGTACATTAAAGACCAATATTGACAAAAAGTCTGTTGTTGACAACCTCCCAATCTATGCAATTCCAAAAGTTCTCTAAATAATCAGCCTTTCCATTGATTCCATAATCTTCTATGTATGCATGTTCCCAGACATTGCAAACAAGAAGAGGAACAGTATGATCTCTTTCTTTATTTTCCAGTTTCTCCTTGTTGGAAATCAATACGTCAAAATCCTCGATGCTAATGGCGCCATTAAGATCTGTGGATTGATTTCTGCTGTAAAAGTAAGGAGTCCCGTCATTGTTGCAAGTGACGATCTTGACTTTTTTCTCTGGAGTTTCAACTAAGAACACCCATCCATTACCGCTCAGAGTATCGGCCTGATATAAAAACTCATTTCTCAAGTTTTCAAAACTGCCGAAAGTATCAGAAATGTGTCTCTCGAGCCGCGACTTGAGTGCTGGTGGATTGAGAGAAGAGTCTTGTAATTGCTCAAAAAATAAGTGGTTGTTGTGACATTGCGAGGCGTAGTGGAATAAATGTCCCTGCTCAGGTTTTTTTGCAGTGAGGAGAGTGATGGCTAGCGGAGATCTGGTCTCATGTTCTGTTCCTATGGTCTTGAAGGTTAAGTTGGTGGTTAGGAACTTTTGGTAGTCAGTCCAGCTTGTTTTGAACTGTTTTGCTGACATCAAACCTTTGATTCCCTCTCTTGACCATTGGTCATGGTTCTTGAGTTTCGGCACAGTGTGAATTCCTCTCGCAAATGCTCTAATTGTACGCATCTAGTTGTTGGTTGCGAACTTTGAAAAATTTTAGATTCTTGAAAAAGGTAGTGCCGGGTTAACCAACTGAGAATACTCTAAATTCACTGAAGGCGAAATACAAATGTATTATCCGTTGGCTCGTTTGAATACCGGCTCGAGATTGAGGCATACGTTTCATAACTTGCTGACTCAATTTCGCAGATATGGACATTCTAGTCGCGGCATGAAGAAGACAACGGGTATTCGAAGACCTGGAGCAGGCTCTTCCTATACGGATTATGTGCACACTCCAAATCCGGGAGGACTCATAAGTCATTCAGACCCTTTGGCCACCATTCTTCAACAGCCCACATTGGTGATTCAAAGACAAATAGAATTCATGAATCTTTTCTTAGGCTTCGAGCAAGCCAACAAATATGTGTTGATGGATTCTATGGGTAACCAATTGGGTTGGCTTCAAGAGCGCGATTTTGGAATCACCAAGGCAATTATGAGACAGGTGTATCGACTTCATCGTCCGTTCACGGTTGATTTACTGGATAATTATGGTAACGTTCTCATGACTATCAAACGTCCATTTAGTTTTGTCAACTCTCACATTAAAGCTTTTTTGCCCAACGTAATTGATCCTAATCACCAAGAGGGCGCTTTAATTGGCGAGTCGGTGCAAAGTTGGCACCTTTGGCGAAGAAAATACAATTTGTTCAAGGCTACTGGAGATGATTCATTTGATCAATTTGGCGCAATTGACTCTGGATTTCTCTCGTGGGAATTCCCTGTTCATGCAGAGAATGGAACGATTATGGGCGCAGTTTCAAGGAACTTTGTTGGGTTTGCTCGAGAGTTCTTTACAGACACGGGAATTTACGTGATCCGTATGGATCCATTAAGTTTTCAGGGTTTGGAAGACATTTACTATCCTGTTGCTAATCAGGGTATGACGCTAGACCAGAAGGCTATTTTGATGGCCAATGCTGTGTCTATTGATTTTGATTACTTCAGTAGACATAGTTCAGGCCCTGGGGGTGGTTTCATGTTTTGGGACAGTGAATGAATAAATAGACAGATTAATATTGAAATAATTTGGATTTACGATTAAAATGACCATGAAAAAGAAATTGTGAATACATATACTATCATTCAAGCAGCAAAGCCAATGACACCACATGCTGGTCTGGCACCTGCATTACCAGTCTTCAAAGAGTCTGGGTGGCCACCCTTACCCAGGTCATCAGTACCAGAGTGGACAACAACAGTTCTACCCAAAATGGAGTTCTCTCCAAAAAGCTTCAAGTAGGAGTCTTGCTTGGCACCCTTAGCCAATCCATTGGCATCAGTAGTGATGTTTCCAAGATCACCAACGTGTCTCTCAGAGTCTTCTGGAGCACCGTGGTTCTTTCCGAATGGGTTGAAGTGAGGTCCAGCGGAGGTACATCCATTGGTGTTATCACCAAATTGATGGATGTGGAAACCCCTCAAAGCATTTGGATCATTGCCAGAAATCTCCCACGAAACAGTGGTTGGCTCAGACTCAGAAGTCTGTTCGAAAGTAACAATTCCCTTGACAGTGGAGTCTCCTCTAACAACAGCGACTTATGGTCAGTAAAAACGTCATGGAAGGCTACCTACCAGCTTTAACCATTTTTGGATGATATGATATGAAAATGAGTTTGTTCGGACTCTTAAATATTCTAGAGCTATCCTATTGGTGGCAATTAGTAATCTGCACTACCCCGTTGACATTCGAACGGGGCGAAAGGAGAATAATGTGAATAGCCGTTTTTTGCAGTTAAACAGCAAGTTTACCTTCTCAAGTCATTTTTCTAGTCAAAATCTACCCATGCCTCATGCGCAAGGCATGTATACTTATATATGGTTGCAATCTTAGCTCTATCGGGTCTAATTTGCTCATCCTCAAACTTGCTCATCAAGGTTTCAGGTGTTTGGATTAGGGCTGTGCTAGTAAAGTCCGAAATGTCCCAAAACGGATATAATCGACAGTTTTTCACCAGTTTCTCCAGTCTATTTGTTGCATGGTGAAATTGGCGATCCCCGGATTTCTGCTATTCTGTAGTCTAATCCTCGCCTCTGTAATTGAAGTAGACGACTCAAATTTTGAAGAACTCGTTTTCGGCAAACCAGGCAAATACTCCTTTGTCTACTTCTATGCTCCAGGGTGCACTCATTGTGAAGCCTTAAACGAGCATTTTGAACCTTTGATCCAACTGTACGAAGATACCAGCCTCCAAATTTTCAAAATTAATGGGCGTACAAATAAAAGAATAAGCAGGAAGTATGAGTTGTTTGGCTATCCAACATTGAAGCTCTTTTCCTCACAGGGTGATGAGGTAGGTGTGTACAGGGGTGCCAGAACGACTTTGAAAATAATTGAGTACTTGGAGAGTGCTACAGGAGTGCAACCAAATTATCCCCCTAATAAAGTCTACGAGATAACTGATGGCTCTATTGACAACGTGATCTCTCAGAATCTTGACAAGGACATATTAGTAGCCTTTTTCGCGCCATGGCAGGAGCATTGGGACAATCCGCACAATTCATTCTACGAAAGACTAGCTAAATATTACGACTCGAATGTCAAAGATGGTACAATATTTGCATCCATTGATGTCTCCAAGGCATCCAATAACAGACTGATGTCCCAATTCCATATTGCAAAGTACCCAACTGTTTTACATTGGACCAAAGATCGCCTCAACAATACAGTATTTTACCAATTAGACCAAGACATCGGACCAGAAGAAGTCGTGGCAATGCTCTTAGGATCAGACGTTGGACAGCAGATGAGAAAAATGGAAATTCCTGATGAAGAAATTGAGGGACAGCTATTAGAAGAGGAGCTTGATGAGGGTGATATAGACGTCTCTTTCAGAGACTTGTGAGTCTCGATTGGTGTAGGGGGTTAAAAAATATATAAGAACACAAAATAAAAAAACATTGCGTGTCAATCGATCAGGAAAACATGTTAAATATATTTAGAATTGCTGGAGACATCAGTCATTTGGTGTCAATCTTCATACTTATACACACAATCCATCTTAAGAAGTCAGCATCAGGAATATCAATAAAGACACACATCTTATATGTTTTGGTTTATGTTTCGAGATACCTTGATCTTTTTTACAATTTCAACTCGATTTACAATTCTTTGATGAAAGTGCTATTCATTACATCATCAATCTACACTGTCTATATGCTTAGAAAGTACTCCAAGACTATTGATCAGACTGACGATGATTTCAAAATTCAGTATCTGATTGGTCCAAGTTTCGTTCTAGGTCTCATTTTCAATTACAAGTTTTCAGTTACTGAAGTCCTTTGGAGTTTCAGCTTGTGGTTAGAGTCTGTTTGCATTCTTCCACAGCTTTTCATGCTGCAGAAGGGAAAAAATTCTTCGTTGCTCACTGTCCATTATATATTTGCCTTGGGTCTTTACAGAGCACTTTACATTCCAAACTGGTTCTACAGATACTTCGCGGACAAGCACTTCGACAGTCTATCTGTCGTCACAGGAATCATCCAAACGTTAGTGTATTCAGACTTCTTCTATGTTTACTACCAAAAAGTTATCAAAACGTTAGGCTTTGATCTGCCTCAGTGATGCAATCCCACTGCTCAATCTCTCTTCAATGGATAGAACTCTTTCCTCACTCCTTCTTTAGTCACAATCAATATTTCCAAACCATCACCAACATGTATATGTCTCTCAGTCGCAGAAGTGAACGCATCTCTGACTAACTGTATAACCTCTTCCAATGACAGATATCTAAGTGGCTTTTTCTTCGTGCCATTGCTGGCAGGGTCCATTTGATTCTTGAAATTCACCTGGTTATCGAGAAATGGCATAATCAGAGATGCAGCAGCTCCTCCAGCACGGCACTGTTCTCTTTCGTAGGATCCAACAGGATCGAACGAGTAAATAGCACCTTTGCCTTCTTCATCCAGTCCACCCAAGATGGTGTGGACGTAGTAAGGGAAAAATCTCTTTCCATAAAGTAGGTGTTGTATAAATCTGGCTGCGCTCTGTGTGCTCATTTCCTTATTATGATCAAAATGGTACCATTCCAGTTGGTTTTTGAAGACCTTAATTAGTTGAGCTGAATCTGCTGCAAATCCATTTGCTGTGAGTAAAAGCTTGTCTCCAACATCAAAAACTTTAGGTTCGTAACGAGAGTTAATACTGTATCCCGAAGTATGTCTAGTATCACCAGCAAGGACAGCGAAGTCTTCTCCTGCAATGCCTAAAACTGTACCACCGTTGTCTAATTGTTAGCACGCGAT
Source organism: Ogataea thermomethanolica (assembly GCA_030674565.1). Lineage (NCBI taxonomy): Eukaryota > Fungi > Ascomycota > Pichiomycetes > Pichiales > Pichiaceae > Ogataea > Ogataea thermomethanolica. The sequence continues at coordinate 698,704 of JAKTYW010000001.1, forward strand.
TGAGCATAGTACATTATACTTACCAGAATATGGGTTAAACCTGTGCTCTATTGGCTCGTGAGCGATCTCATTCGAGTAATCAGATGCTAATGTCGCTGGCTGTGTCATGATTAAATGCGATTTTATTCAATATGTTTTGCCCTCCAAAAAATTAAATCGCCAATTGCAACTGTGTAAGGATTAAATTCAACAAATACTCTGTATATAATTATAGTAGAAGGAAACAACTTGCAAATGCGAATCTGCATCAACGTACTCGTTATTTCCATGAATACCAGAAGTGATTGACGTGAATCCAGGCTGGCCTCTGAAAATGTGGTTAGTCAGGCTCCAATAATGGCGGGTATCCGTGTTTCCGGTCATAATTCCAGCAGTGAAGACCAAGACATCATCCTGGAATTTTTCTGGGTATGTAATGTCCTCGTAAAATGTTCTGAAGTGGCCAGCCAGACTTTTCCAGATCTCATCATCAATTGGTGTGATTGGAGCAACCGGTAATTTGTTATTGATTTTAATCGTGATCGATCCATCAAAGCCAGGTTCAATCAATATTTTATCCTCAACAGTCAGCCCTAATCCATGTTCTTTGGCAACACCTAGAGCTATTCCAGTGATTTTGTCCAAGATTGTATCAAAGTCATTACCATGAGCAATTCTATGGTTGATCAATGCTGTCACATTTTGGGGTAATGCATTGGCTTTGTTGCCTCCATGGATAATATCGGCAGCATGACTGGTTAGAATGTTGAATTTTGTGCTCTTGTTATCTAGAAGCAATTTCATCACTCTCGCATTCGACTTTTTATCGAGATGGGCCCGTATGATATCTTTCTTGAGACCTTCTTCCAAATCTGTGTGTTCTGCCATACATTGTAGCATTTTAAGCGTAGGATTGAAATTGGTCAAAATTGGCTCAAAATTACTGTCTTCGTATCTGGAGATCAACTTCGACATTGTACCAATTGAAGTATGATCAGGAGGAATAGAGGAGTGCCCACCTGGTTGTAAAACTTCAATTGACATATCCAAGTAGCCCTTCTCTCCCGTAGCCATCAAGCCAAAGTTCTTGTTCTGGAACTGGTTAAACACACCAAACCCTTCATCGATAACATGATACATGGAATTAGGACCATATTTCTCAATCAAAAATTCTGCGATATGGGATGCACCATGTTTACCACTGCTTTCCTCATCAAAGCCAAAGGCAAAGATAATTGACCGCTCGGGTTTGAAATTCTTGGCTAGAAGCTCCTCCATTGTTTCCAGAAGTCCAATGAGCAAATTCTTGCAGTCCCCCGCACCACGTCCAAACACCCTTTTACCATCGTAGTATCCACTGAAAGGATCTTTCTCCCAGTTTTCAGGATCTCCAGGTGGCACAGTGTCTTGGTGAGCAGTGAACATTGCAGGCTTGAGCGATGAGTTAGAGCCAACAAATTCCATCACAATTCCATAGGTATTCACCTTGAATACATTTGCAGCATCAAACACGGCTTTGAACTCACTTTCCAAGTACTCGTGAAACTTATCAAACTTGCTAAAGTCAGTTTGAGAGTCTTCAATCCAGGTTGGAATTTGAATTGCTTTACTCAGTCGTTCCATCGATTTGTTTCTGAACCCTTCATCATTGAGAATGAAGGAGCTGTATTCCGGATCGACAAAGTCAACCTTGTCGTATATAGGACACAATGGCTCGTCTTGAGGGGTAGTACTGTCAATGGAATCTGGAGTTGAAGCTCTCAAGTTAGTCACCTTTTCAAGATTATATTGAAGCCCACAGCCTAAGAGAATGACAATTGGCAAAACCGTAAGTAGCCATTTTTTGGTAGAATCCAGTTTCTTGGATGGATAGCGAGTGTCGTTCTTTTCCATCTTGCTATAATAACTTTCTGCAAAGAATTTAATACGAGTGCATTTTATATTGATACGACAATTTTATTTCCCAGTTAGGTATAACCGAATTTAGATGCGATTAAAACAGTGCATGCTTAATTTTTTCAATTATGGGCCCACAAGATATCTCAGCAAGTGAGGGACTTTTTGGCAAGTTTGCTAACCCACGTTGAATATTCCATCTTTTCGGCACCAGCAATCGTCAATTTCATTCTCATATTGGACGTATACCTTAGATATACTTTTGGAACTCTTGAATAATTTATCAATCTTGTTGCGGAGCACCAAAGAGCTTTCTGTGCGATAGTATTGAATGTGAATGTAGCCTGTAAGTTTTGGATCGGAGACACTGACAGGCCAAAATCTTGGCGTGGTGTATGACTTGACGCCTGTGACCTTCAAGATCTCCGCTAGTATGAATCGTAAATCGCTGACCGTGGAGTCCTGTGAAGAGAGCAACAAGTTTGAGGAAGAAGACTTCAAAAGAGGGATAGAAGAGACGAGAATCAACAATGCAATGAGTATAGATGCAATTGGATCAAAAATTTGAAGACCAGTTAGCTTTATTATCAAAGTGGACAAGATAACACCAACTGAGCCGAGAGTATCAGCCAAAATGTGTAGGAAAATGCCTTGCATGTTATCGCTCAATATAGATGGGGAATCTTCGCTCTGACAAGAGGAATCTGAATGTGAGTGTGAATGTGAATGTGAATGTGAGTGTGAATGTGAATGGCCATGAGAACCAGAGGACACATCATGTCCATGGTTAAAGGCAAATATTCCGACCAGGTTAACCACCAAACCTAAGATACTAACGATCAGTAATTCGTCAGTCTTGCGTAGATCAACAGGGTGAAATATTCTCTGAAAGGATTCGTTCAAAATCCCGAAGACAACTCCTAGAAGAAGTGATGCATTTGTAAAGCCTGCTAATGTTTCGATTCTGGCCAATCCAAACGGAAACACATTCGTAGGATGTGTTTGTGAGTTTTTGGCAATCAAAGATGCTAAAAGTCCCAGAAATAATGATGTACAATCCAGAAGCATATGTAGGGAGTCGCTAAGAAGACTCAACGACTTTGATCTGAATGAGTATAATAGCTGAATGAACATGAAAGATACGTTCAGCAAAAGGAAGTTAAATATCGATTTGGTTTCCTGGGAATTGAAAAGTTGGATCATCAGCGATAGGAAGGTGGAATTAGGATTTGTAGTCTCATTCACCTGTTCATTGACTTCTGATACACCATGTGCCTTGGGAATAGAGGCAAAGTACATTATCACCATATTGAACAAAAAGTTCACACAGTTGAGCTTCAACAGTTCACCATAATCTTCAGTATCTGATGTTGTCTGTGACACAAGGAGCATTATTAGATTCAGTATCAGCATGTTTCTTTTATAATTTGACAAAAACAACGTTCTGTTTAGTATTGGGTTGCCAGACTTCAATTCTTTGAGATCTGCTTGACTTATAGTGAACACCAAGAGCGAGCCAGCTGAGATAAAAAGCATCTTAAAATTGTAGGCAACTAAGTTGTATCCTAAGATCAAAACAGACGTGATGAAGAGTAAAATGCAGGAGCTTCGGAGTTCAGGAAAGTAAGGAGTAACCGTGTCAGAGCTCATGGAAAGGAATTGAAACCCTATGAATGGAATGAGAACAATACCATAACCGAGTATGACATGGCTGAGCGGGTTGCTGGATCCACCAGACAAAAACACGTCCATAATCAGTGATGCGAAATAAATCACAAGAAATTGATATCTCTTGAGAAGACACAGCAAACCTCCATTATCGATTGCATATGTCTCTTCCAGTTTTGCAGAGACGTGTGTACTGGCCGGGCTCCAAAGCAACAAAGCACAAATTATCAAATTCATGAACCTTGCTGGACATAAGAATTGATCAGCCAGGAAAACAAGACTGACAGCCACGAACATGAAAACCTGTTTCATGGGCGATCTTTTTGTGGGGAGTTTTTGTTCCACCATTGTCGAGTCTCCATTACTAACTAGTGCGAGGATGGCTATTACTAGCATGAAGAAAGCTGACAAAAATGCACACTGAAGAAAGGACATTGCATAATATGAAGCTGTGAGCTGCTCAACCGGAACAGAAATGTTCATCAGCTTAAGAGACACAAACAGCGTAGGCAAAGCCAAGAATAAGGGAGCCAAATCTATGAGTTCTTGCATTCGTTTGTGGCTGTTATTTCATTCCCTTAGCAAAAATGGCCAAAATTATTCTTTAAGGTCTATCGACGCGAGACGTCCATGAAGCACACACGGCACAGAAATTAACTTCAGTCTTTCAAGGTCTATGGCACCAAGGTCTTCGAGGATTGCAAAACTAGAACCATAAGAATGACCAGTGACCTTATGCGCGTGCCCTCTCTTGTGCTTCGTACTGGTAGTTGAGTAGCTCCAATCTTCATGAATTGGTGGCCACATTTATTCATACTTTATACATGTGATATATTGGATCAAACTATGGCATGCTCCTTAGGAAAGGGATTTTACACACGTCAGCTAGTTTGGACTTTTACCTGTTGTTGTATAGACGCAGAGGTACATTCTATTTTATTCAAGATGTTTTCACTGCCTGGAAAAAAATAACCTTTCATGTTAGGACTCTTTATACCTCAGCGTCAACGAATATCTGTCACGCGTCTTTTTAAAGACTCGGTCGGCTGCAGAATCAACGCTTTGGTTAATAATGCATCTACAAGGGCTTTGAGCTCTGACAATTCTGAGTTAAATGAAACATCCATACTAAAAGAGCTCAAAACGATGATCCCCAAACATGTCGATTATGACTACCAATATCTAGATTTCAAGAAATCTCGACCCGTGAAAATGTATCCAAAAGAGCCTCCACTTGAATTTCAGCACGATTCAATCAATAAATATGCATGCGACCTAGCATTTTGCAATTACCAGTATTCGTTGAATGCTCAAAAATATGTGGAGCAAACACTAATGGATCTTCTTGTCTCCAAAGAACTAACGCTGAAGTCATACAATCAGGTATTAGAGTATTTTGTGCGAAGAGTTACTCCAAATTATTCCAGATCTGTTTGGACACAAATGAGACTCTGCAATATAAAGCCCAGCATTCAAACATTCAATTTACTATTACAAATAAGCTTCAAAACCGCTCAGTCACCCATACACTCTGTAATGGATACATTAAACCAAATGAAGGAGTATGAAATTGCTCCCAATGCATCTACTCTGTATTTTTTCTACCATCATCTGCACAACACACACACTGAATTGTTACACTTAATGATCGAGAAGAATATTCCTTTAATGGACATCAATACTACTGTCGTTTCAAAGATGATTAATGATAAGATAACACCTACTGAAATTATCAACTTCTTGAAGGAGCACAAGATATATGAAGGAGTTCCTGTTGTGAATAGTATGATAGAAGCGTATTTGACTCTGGAACCTGAATCCGTTCAAAATTACATTGATTCTCACACTGCCTGCAAAGACTTTGTTGGAAATGTTCGCACAATTAAGCTTTTCATTGAGTACTTTCAACGCAGGAAAGAACCTCACAATGCCCTATTTTATGCGAAATACCTTGCACGACAATTCAAGGTTGTTAATCGTGAGGAACTTTACATCGACATGTTGAGACACCATTTGCAAACAGGTTTGGTAAGTTCTAAATGGAATTTCCTTGCAAGATACTATTTCTACAAGTCTGGCAGGAAAATCCCAACATCCCTGCATCGTGAGGTTGAACTAGCTATGAAGCGACACAATCCTAATTCTAGTGTTGATGCTTCTTTCAGTGAAAAAGAGATGGAGGAGTTTCACAAGTTAGACCAATCGATGCGCTCAGAGTCCAAACCCTCGTTTCCAATGCTCGAGTCTCTACAGCAGGAATCCCAGTTTCAAGAAGCAGTCAATGCTTACTTTACTTAATGCTCCATCCTAAATACATTTTAGACATTCCTCTCCCCAAAGCTTGACACCTTCCTCGATTTGTGAAGCATTCAGATGACTAATTGACATACGCACTCCACTCTGACTCTTATTTGTGACATTGCCTGTCACTTGAAAATTGTCCTCTGTAGCTAGAATGACACCTCTCTCTTTACACCTTTTAGCAACCTCTTGGACATCAATTTTTTCTGGTAGCACAACCCAGTTGAAATAGCCCCCATCAAGGGGACCAATAGTTGTTCCTTTAGGAAGATATTTCGTTAAAGCAGACTTGAGAGCAGCCGCGCGTACGGAATAAATGCTGACTAGATGACCGATAATTTCATCGATCTCCCCAGAACGTATGAGCTCGCCAACAATGACAGTGTTGAAATGAGATGGAGTTCCTCCAGACAAATGTGCTCCACCACGAGACAGCAGATCTGCAAGAACTGGTGTTGCTGTTTCTTGGTATCCGGCCCTCAATCCCGGTCCAATCAGCTTTGAAAAGGTCGCATTAGAAACAACACATCCGAACTTGTCGCCTTCTGGCAACGTTTCTCTATCAATGTGGACCAGTCGCTTTTGAGGGGCCTTATTCACAAAATCCAGATGGTCATAAACATCATCACACACAATTAACATGTCATGCTGTCTGGCTAATTCAATAAGTTTGAGTCTATTTTCTTGGGTTAATGTTCCACCACGAGGGTTTGAAAATGTGGGCACAATGTATAGAACGTATCTGAAGATCTTTTTAGGTGGCCTGTTAGGATCATAAATGAGTGGGGTATCCACGGCAGGATCAATAATTTCGACAGGTTCTTGTTTGTCGAAGAATTGCAATTTCTTCTGTAACGTTTCAAAATCAATCTGTCCGTCAGGGCCCTCATCAATTGCGGTCATCTTCCCAGAAAACCCAGCATCAATAATTATTGAATTCATCAAAAAGTAAGTTGGGCTAACCACAAATGCTTGACGTGTCGTCCCATTGTGTGAATAAGTTAACTGTGATAAAATATTCATCATTCCGTATGAACTACCAGAGGTCAAATTGATACAGTTCGGATCTGTTTTGTTACTCAATTGGAATTTTCTATCGTGCCAATCAGCAATTAGATCACGAACTTCGAGGTTCCCTAAATCTGGGCCATAATTAAGAGGATGGGTATCATTGACTCCGTCATAATCGTCCATGGAGTTATCAAATCGATGAAGAACACGTCTTGAAGCCTCCAAAATTTGCTTGTTGGGGAGAAGATCCACGGATGGGTGCCCTTTAAAAAAATTGAATTTAGCAGCTGCTTGGTGAGCCATCTTTAGAACCTTTTCTTATGTTATTTAAACGCAGATAAAAAAACAAATCCAAAAGCCAAGATAAGAAGAATTATTCGAAGTCAGAAATTTCTAAAGGTTAATAAATCTTTATCAGGAGAAATTACTTGTTATGTTTTGAACTCTACTTCAAACAATTTTGTTACTCATAGGAATTAAGGACCTCTGAACTTCAAATTGACAGAGAAGCTTTTCGATTACCAGTTTTTGAACTTTATGACCACGCAAAAGATGGAGTTTCATGCTTGTGAATCCTCGCCTGGGCTGGAAGAGCACAGTAAATCAAATCCTGTTGTCCCAAGTAGCGATCAAAATGGTACTTGTGAAAAAGATGGACAAAAACAACAAGTAAAAAAAGAAGAAGAAGAAGAAGATGATGATGAGGATAGTGACCTGTTAGAGCAGGACGATATTGTAGCACCTATAGACGATGATGCTGAATTCGATTCTGATGGCGATGATGATGACCAAGATGACTATGACTAGGACTTTGAATAATTATGGGTGTTTATCAAACTAAAGTGTTGTATTAATAATTACCGTTAAATCCTATTTAAAATCCGTGAAAGGGTCTCCTGCCCAATTCAAGTAGAAAAACAAAGCTATCAAGAAGTACCGTCATCAAGAATCCCAAAACTGAACCATTTGTGATTAAGAGCACCTAGAGCCTTGAGTCTTTTCGAGGGGTCAAATACCAACATTTTTTTGAGAAGGTCAATAAACCAGAACCAGAACTGGTATTCGTCATATTGCTTCTTCGAAATATTGAACTTTGCAACCGAATCCTTCAAGGACAGCGACAAATCGAACTGCATCCCAACTTTTGAGCCTATCAAATTTGCGAGTGTAGGAAGCCGTTCAACTTCATCGATCAATTTCATCGGCGTATTTGGACCTGGAAACAGAAGCTTACCAGTGGTCTTCGAAAAACAATTTGTAATGCATTCAGAGTTGGAGGAGGTTGACTTACGCCGCGAAGACGAGTTGTAATAGTACTGATTGAAACATTCTCTGACAAGTTTCAGATCAACAGGCTGTGCGAGAACTTGCTCCATCATGGCCAAGTGTTGTGAATTCTCATGAGTTTTGAATAACGCATCGCCAGTTACCAACTCAACCAGGATGCATCCTACTGACCAGATGTCACATGGAAATGACCAACCAATTCCAAGGATGATCTCTGGAGCTCGGTAATGTCGCGTGGAAACAACTGAAGAATGATACTCATCTTCAAAGATCGCAGATCCAAAATCAATGGTGTAAATCTTAGGGTCATTTAAAATGTTTCTGTAGGCCATAGTAGTTGAAGATCCAGCAGATTTCATGTAAGGTTTCCTTGTGAACGTGTCATCCTTGAGTAATATATTCTCCGGTTTCAGATCAGTATGGATCAACCTGAGGTCATGTAAAAAGGCCACTGACCTCAAAAGCTGTTTGGCAATCGCCTGAATGTGAGATCCCGGGAATGGAAGGAATTGGTTGCGTTCAAGAAAATCGTATAGTGAAATCTTCAAGATATCAGTGACGATGCAGATATGACCTCTATAATCAAAACACTCTCGAAGGTGGATACATTGATTTTCATTCCCTGAGTCATGTTTTTTCAACATGGTCAGCACTCTTAGTTCAACTTTGGATGCTTCTCTATACTTGGGTATGGCGCGAATGATCTTGATAGCAACTGCACTATTGTTGTACTTGTCATAAGCCTTCACCACTTTTCCAAAAGTCCCTTGACCAAGGAGAGATTGAATTTCAAATCGGTCATTGGCAAAGTTTGAACCAGGCACAATGATATAATGTCCATCCTTGTCATCACATGGAGTGTCCTCGACAGATGTGGCGGATGTGTTGACGGAGTCATATGAGTCGGAAGACGAGTCACTGCTTTTCTGAGTACCACTGAAACCTGAAGGTACATCAGTGTTGAATGAAAACTTCCTATTGATTGTTTTTGGCGAGTTGTAAGTGTAGTTCGTAAATTGGTGTTGTATGAGTGTGGTCTTAACGTCTCCTATTTTCTGTAAAACAGACTTTTTGTCAAAACTAGGTTGATAATCGATTTTCGAATAGGATAGTTGAGGTAAGGACTTGGTTCTCTTTTTCCTCATCTTGTGGCCATGTTGAGATGAGGAGCTAGAAAGCTCCAGGTTAGCCATATTCAGATTGTTGGAGTTGTAATATGAGGAGAACGAGTGGCGTGGTCGGACACTGTGGCTGCTGTTAAATCCCTCATCGCTATCAAGTCCATCCAACGAACACAACTCATTATCATCAAAAGCGGAATAATCGTCAACCATATCACCATCCTTGAAAGCATAATCTTCAGCATCGGAGTCAAGATTTATAATCTCCTGCTCCACATATGACTTACCAGTGAAGTCTTGTTGTTGTTTCTTCCTGAAGCTGGCTCCAGGGACAGCATCGGCTTTCTTTGAGGAAGCAATCTGACTGGAAGATAGTCTGGGTCTCTTTCTTTTATAATTATTGGCTGTCAACATATTGAAGTTAGAAGCTTGAATAAGCGGCAAGTTCAACAACCTATAGGTGTATCACCTATTAAAACACAGATATCTGAAGTTCAGTGGTGAGCGAGATGTATATTAGTGTTAAGTTTTGCTCAAAAACTAATAATAATCTTGCATTCTATGGTAAAATATATATTGCCCTCTTCAGCCTCCTACTTCAGTTGGCCCCCCACGCACTTTGGCAGCCAGCCGCAAAATTAATTAATTCTATCAGGATTTCGCGGTGGACAGCCTGGGTTTCGCGGGGAAAGCAATCAAATTCCTAAATATAATACACTTTTCTTTTGATTAGCACGGGCGCACGATAAGGCCCTCCTGTCTAGTTCAACACACTACACGCAACCCACGTGAGAATTTTTTTGCTTTACAGGGATTCTTCCATGTTTGAAACACATACGTAGTACATTTAAAGCCTAGTAGGATGTATGTTCGGTCGCGATGCCTGGTTTTCGCAGGCACTGCTTCATCTTATCCATTCGGGGAATATTCTGACTATACATTCTGACCGGACTTTCCTGGATGTAATTTCTAGACTTCATGCCACAGTGGCTACAGAGGAGCCAAGCAACCTTGAATAGTCTGGCCAAAGATGAAATTCTATTACCTCTAGTCCCGTTTTTGATGTAGTGTAGCTCATTAATTTGATACAGGACTTACGGAAAATTAGGCATCTGTGCACCAGCTTAGCCACTTTTTTTTTCTTCTAAACTTTTAAGCACCATTTGCCACATTGTTTATTCTGAAATCAGATTCTATATCTCGTCTAGAATGTCTCAGTCATTGACGATGCTATCGAATATCGACTCCAGCTTGATGAATCAACAACCTGTTGGAGAGTCTAGCTCACATGGAGTTGGCTCAAAGATTAACGGAGGAGATTCATCATCCTTAGGTCCACATAGTAATTCTGAGGATGATGAGGATGATGATGATAAGAGCGGTCTTTCGGATGACAAAAAGTATCAATGCAGTCAATGTCATCATTCATTCACTAGAAAGCATAATCTGAAATCCCACATGTTAATCCACACCGACGAGAAACCATTTGAATGTTCCCATTGCAGTAGTAAATTCAGAAGACAACACGATCTCAAAAGACACGAAAAACTGCACACTGGTGAGAAGCCATACAGGTGTGAAAAGTGTGAAAAGAGATTCGCTCGGGCAGATGCGTTGTTGCGACACACGAACTCTTCCTCCGGTTGCGCGGGCACGGGTTCCGGATCAGGTTTAGATCCCTCTATGTCACCAGGGTCTTCCGTGGGACATGGACCAGGACCTGTGTCCAACCTATCCAAAAGAAAATCTTATGATGGTCAGGCAGGATCATTAAGCCCATACAAAAAATCGAAAGATGCCACAAATGCTGAGGCTGCAGCAGCGGCGGCTGTTGCTTCGGCCGTTTCGAACTACTATGTCCAACAGGCAGCAATCCAGACACAGCAAAGACAATCTAGATCCAGATCGACTCAGCAGTCTACACAACCACAGGTTTCAATTTCCTCTAACAATAATTACATGCCTTCTCAAGGATTTACTCAACAGCAGATGAATAACTTTGGAACTAACAATTCGAGCGATGCAACGCTTGCAGAGCTATATGGCACAATAGCAATTTTGGAAGCCAAGGTCAATACCTTGGAATCCAGAATAATGGAACTTGAAAGCAAATTCCCAGGCGCTGGACATCAATAAAAATGTAAATCTATCTTGCTGTTATACTATTTACAAGTGTGTATTTTTAGAGTCAAAGAATTATTTCTTCTCATCTCGGTCTTCTGGAAGTCCTAGATCTTTCCAGTCCACATGATCCATTAAATCATGTTCCATGCGGCATGCCAGGTACTCTTTGGCAAGTAAGCGACAGTTCGGTGCGTTTTCGTTCCTCACCAGTTTCATGCAGTTAAGATATTTCTGCATCTGCTCTTTGCAATCCCCATAATGGTCCAATGGAAATGCCCCACGTTCCGGTGGAGTCGGATTCCAAGTTTGTAGCCGGTTACCAGGGTTAGCAGACATCACCAAAAATATTATAATCAAGTACTGAACCAAAATAATTTTCAATATTTATCTATACAACCGTGCACCAGCTAGTTGAAGTATGCATTGGACATGTAGTTGGCGATGTTGAAACCAACTAGTGTGAAGAACAACCAGATGATCACCAAAAACGGAATTGGAATCAGCAGATACTCGGTTTTTTGCAGGAATGGGAGTGCGTTATAGCCATAAAAAGTGATGGTACAATAATAGGTGGTCGAAATTAGATAGAGGGTGTTCCCCAACAGGGTGGAACCCCAGTTGTTAAGTCTCAGCAGAGGAAGCAAGAAGAACTGCACCAAATAAAGACCTGCCCAGATGACTAGATAGGCATTGCAATGGACATCAAAGCAATATGCCCATTCTAGCATAGACCCAGATGGAAATATCTTGAAAATCGTGCTTGAACCAGAGCTATCGTGAGGCACACCAGATGAGGGAAGTAAAAACTTATTAGCAATTATCCAACCCAATGTGGCCACAATCGATCCAATGAGAAGAAAATCGACAATGACCATGTACAAGATCAATTTGAAAATTGTTGATACACTTGTGGAGTAAACAAGTCCCCATAAGATCGCACTGATCGTTAGAAAAAAGCTGAGCAATAAAACAAAACTAGGATCGTCTCTAGACCACTTATCCTTAGTTTGTTTCTGATAATAAAGGCTCTTGTAGACACGCTTGGGTTGTATGATGAGGTTCAGCATTTCCCAAATTGCCGTTTCGAAATCCAAAGAGCGCACATTGAATAGTCGTTGTACATAGCGAGGTGTGTTGAAGCTCGAATTAAATGACTTTTTGAAGTTTTTGATTTTGTGTTTGTGCTGTTGTCTTTTAGCATACGATGATAAAGACGTTGAAGAAGACTGTAGCGAATTTGCTACACTGGCGAGGTCATCCTGTTGAGAAATTGACGTCCCAAGAATATCATCCTGAGTGATGGGCAGTATGTTATTGGATTTCGACTGGAGTCCCAAGCCTTCAAGCTGCTTCTTCGGCATCTTTTATTTTGGTCAGTGAAGAATTCCTCTACGTAATAAAAATAAATCAGATTTGGTCGTGTATTTTGCGCTTAATTAATCCAGATATCTATCTAACGGTTCACCCATAGTTTGCTCCAAGACTTTCACCAATCCCGTGCGAACCTCCATTTCAACTTCTTCATCGTCATCTTCAAGCAATTCTGCGACAATTGGCACAAGTTGTGGCAAAAGTCCCAGCCAGCTTTCTCCAACTTTCTTGTAGACAACCTTCAGAGTCCGGACCGCCCAGAGCTTTTCTTTCGGTTGGCAATCTGCCCTCATGTGCTCTAACAACAGTTTGTTCATGGTTTTGTTATGTTCCTCTGAAGAGCTGGTAGTCTGAACTAAAGAAGTGACGGCTCTGACCAGGTACTTACCAACTGAATCCTCAATAGTTTCAAATTGAGAGCACAGAACACTAGATATAGGGGTGAATCTAGTATTGGATTGCCAGTATTCATCTTGATCGTATTTGAATGACGATGCAAGAGAAATCAAAACTAATCTTTTCAAATTCGTCTGTTGCTCGTTTTTTAGTCTCTGGAGTAGTACCTCGGTAGAGTCTGCCAAATACGAGTAGTAAGAGGTCACAATCGATTTCAAGTTTTCTTGCAACTTGTTAAAAAACTTGAAGAAGGAAACTAGACGTTCGTTCGAATCGATTTTCACCGTCATTCCTTCCCCGTCAAATGCCCATCTGACAATGGAAGCAAACAGAGGTCTGAAAGTTTTATCATTCAGCTTCAACACATACTGAAGACCGCATTTGTGCACGGAGGCCTCAATTCTATTCACAGTGTTCATATCATACTCAGTAGTAGATCTAAACTCAAGAGCAGATAACAAGAACTTCACAAATGTGCCCGCATTAGCAACGGCGGTTTTCTTGTCGATTTTCTCAATTATAAGCTCCAAGGCAGACAAATGCAAGCCAATAGCCCTCACATCAAGAGTAGATGCAAGCTTCCAAATACCGCAGAAAGTCATTAATAGTGTTTTGCCTTCAACATGATCCACCATAACTGTCAAGATGGATGACCGAACAGAATCAGACACCTCTGATGATCTAAGTACCAGCTTAACCATATCTGCTAGATTTGGAGTGACAAAAAATGGCATCTTTTTGACAAAACTTGACATCAAGATCAACATGGACGTCTGCACTAATGATGCAGAGTTGGAGTCAATATCATCAAATATTTCCAATAAAGGAGGAACAATCTTGGAGAAATGTCCGATCATTTTAATTCCCACAACTCCAACAATGCTAGTGATACAGTTCATAGTTGAAACCAGAATTTCAGGAGCAGGATTCAGTAATCCACATGAAGAAGAGATCACTGTTAATGTTTTCAAATACAGCGAAGAATCAACATGGTCAGTAAACTTGTAGAACAAACTTGTAAGCGTATCCAAAGCAGCTTGAGATAATTGCGTATCTTTTTCGGAGCTGACAATATCCAACAAAAGTGGAACAACACGGTTGACTCCTTCGTGAGCACTAACATCTTCAATATGTTCAGACTCAAATTTGAATGCTGTTAGTGTCGTGACATGGATCAGTGTTTTTAGGGAGGTCTCAGGAGACACCAAAATCTCAGAGATCGACTGGACAAAGAACTCAATAGGCAACAAGCTCAAAACATCTCCCAGAAGTTTATAGAATTTGCCCAAAATTTCCTCTTCTTCAATTTCCTGTTGACAAACTTCAACATTTTCCAAAAGCTCTTTAATTAGCTTAGCAAATGTACCCAGTAATGATTGTGGGTCATTTTCCTGCAGGATCAGCGATGCAATCTTCAACTTCAACCTCGAAATGCCATTAATGTCTTTGGAATCGGAAATAGAATGTCTAATAAAAGAAAGAAGACATTTTCTAAGGTTGAATAGTTCAGACTTATTCAAAGAGACAATCGATGGACCAAAAATCACCCTTGAGGACATCTCAGTGAATTCGGCAGAGTCCTTTTCTATTGGTTCAACAGGCAATTTTTCCCATAAGTGCAAAAACTGTTGTATAGCATAAAGTTGTTCTTCCACTTTGAAATTCTGGAGGAAAGAAGATGCAAAATCGGTCAAAGCAGAGCAATCACCCATTCTGTGTTTTGAGTAGGCATTAGCGTATTGTTGACCACACAAAAATAGAATAAGATGAATTGATTCTCTGCTTCCAAGAGTTGTAGCCAAGATAGTGAAAAGCCTTGCCCTTCTATGGCGTGGGATATGTTGAAAAGCACTAACGAATGAAGTGATCAAAAATTCCACCTCTTGAACCATTTCGGACTCAGTTGCCTCAGCAAGAGCAGGAACAACGCAAAGAATGGTTTGCTCAACAACGTGAAACGAAAATTCGTCGTCTTGTCTGATTGTATGAGCTCCCATGAACGTAAAGATAGGCATCACTGCATGCAAAACAAGTTCAGGAGAAAACGATGCAAGCGAAGCAACGACCAATAGCAGCTTGTTTTGAACTTGAGGAGAGCTGGAAGATCTAATTGCAGAGACAACAACATCCGCTCTTATGGAAGAGAATTCTTCTGCTTTAACAGAACTTTGTTCGAGGGATTTGATCACATTAGTCATACAAGCGGCAAGTGTCTCCTCGGAATACAAAATTGGAAGTTTTCCGTCTGTTCCCAAAGTTTCTAAATCATCAAGAATATCAAACAAAAGTTTCAATAAGGAGAATGAGGCCTTGAATCCAGATTTGCTTTCCTTCTCAAGAACATCGAGAATCATTGTCACTTTCTTCACATGAGTTGATGCCATGAAAGACACCTCTTGCTCTTTCATGGCCTGACGAGTTGATGCAGATGACCTTCTTCTTCTTTTTGGAACACTGGAGTGAGTATCTGCCGAACTGTTCAACGATGAATCCTTGAGAATTTGCACAAAGATTTCATTGCTCAAGTTTAACGATTCCAGGAGTTCAACGGCATCGTAACAAATGGTTGTGTCATCCTCCGCCAATCCTGATTCAATGATACATTTCACCAAATGGATTTGGTAATCGAACTTCAATGTTCTTATGATACGGGTGATTTTCAGAGCTGCATAGTCCGAAAGGCTCTGAAACGAGCTGTTCAAACAAGACTCCAAAAACTTGATAGCAGTTTCGTTTTTCTCCTTTTCGGAGACAATATCAATTATTTGTCTCTCATATGATGTGAACTCAATACCAGAATCTATGCAACGGCGTCTCCAAGACTCAGTGTTCTTAACAAACGAGTTTAGGACTCCCTCAAAAATTTGAGAAGGTAAAAGAGCTCCTTTTGTTACTCTAGCTGCATTGGTCACTAACGATATGAGAGCAATTTTTGCTGTCACCACGCTTATGACATTGGCTTGAGATGCGTAAAATGCTAAAATTATTGTTCCCGTCTTCTTGTCAGAAACAATGTCCTGGAAAATGCTCTGAAATCTAGCACCATCAGTTTCCACGTCAAAATTCTTTTGGAGAATATTCTCAACAAGCGTTTGGCTTGTTTTGAAAGGAAGAGTCGAAACATGAGGTTCAGATCCTTCATATAGCGAGTCATCAAGGAATGAGTCCTTTGCAATAGTTCTCGCGGCCATGACTTTGAAGATTTCAAGACCATTAATGCGGATCAACTTAGATTCGTTGATTAAAAGAACTGACAAAATCGGAATCAAAATGCTGATGCTCAACTTATCATCCAGTGATTGAAGTGTCGATGCAAAAAGCTTCAAAGCATAGGTTCTGGATTTCAATGGGAGATTCTCAAGCAATGCCAATCTCAACAAAAATGTGAAGAGAGAGCTATTTTCCTTGAAACAAGATGAGATAAATAAACTGGTGCTGCCTTGAGTCATAGAGATCATGAATGATTTTTGTAGTAATTTAAATTCGTCGTCAACTTCTTGGGAACATTGAAAGTACGAAGCACAAGAGCTCTGGATCGATTCTAGTGGCTCTGCTTCTTCCGTATGCAAGTTGTTCAGGTGCGACACTGTTGCCTGATCATCTTCCATATCTTCGGTAGATTCAGATAAAGTCGTCTGTAAGCACATCTCAAGTTGATCTAGAGTGAAATCCGCATTTTTCAATATATCGTTGAACCATTTAGGTGATCTCTTCATTATCTCCTTGATTATGATCACGTACTCAGAGCCGTTATGTTTTTGAATGTGTTTGAATATAGATTGACACAGTTCCTGAGATTGTTCAAAATCAAGTTCAAACTTGCAACCAGCGAGAGAAATTTCTTCTGTGAGATTTTCGCTCTCAATTGCTGCACGTATGTAGGAACAAATAAAAGCACAGTCTTTTGGTTGGCTTAGTAAGTGGTAGTAGGGAGATGTTTGAGGGAAAAAAGAAGGGATTCTTCTAAAAATCGATTGAGGCAAAGGTTGTAAAGCATCTGTTTGGATAGACTGATATAGTTTCAGGATCGTCGCAAATGCATGAGTTTGTGGCTTTTTGGAGTCAAACTCTCCATGGATAAGAATGGTTTCCACGGTTGCCAATAATAACTCTTTGGAGAGAGGAACTGCAGACGACAAGACAGACAGAATAGTGTATGCACTAACTTTCGATTCCTGGTCTTTGCAAACTATTAATGATCCACAAATCGCCAAAACATGAGGGACATAATCATTCAGTTTAACTGAGTTGTCAGAAGAAAGAGCAGCCAAAGCTGAAATAGTCATTCCAACAAAAAACACAAGTTCGATGCGGTACACGTTATTCTTAGATATCTCATTTTGCAAGAACTTGGAATATAAGTTGAAGAAGTCCACATCCATGAAAGCCTTAATCATACTATTTCTGGATGGTGTTTTGTTGTTGGACTTTTTGAATGCAGAAAGCCATTGAAATAACACTGGCATTTTGTGAACAACGTACAAAACTCTCTCAAAAACAGGATCACCATAGTATGGCAACGTAGTTAACAACAAATGTTCTGTATTGTGGTAGTTAATTTGAAATCTTCTGAGCAGCCACTCAGTAGCCTTTAGGGTAACTGCAAGGTTCCAGTAAGGAGCCACAAGTGAAAGGTATGCGTTTATGGTTTTATCTAGATTGTCATTTTGTTCTTGCGATTGGACTTGTCTATCAATAGTAATAGAGGTTTCACTGAAAATGGAGAGCCTGAATTTACCAAACCGTCTGTCCAGTTGTTCCAAGCGGTTGAGAGCTTCAAGAGCCTCATAATAGATCGTCTCGTAATCTTGGGTGGCAGCTTCCTGTGAACTGTATAGAAACGAAACCGAGTGTAACTTTGATCTAGTTTTTCTGTCTAAAGCCACAGTTTGGTTGTTCTGGGCAATGGCAGATAACTGCTGTTCCAAAAGAGACATCGGATGGATCTATGGTACAGTGATTATACTAAAATATTTTTCAGGTTAGATTTAAAAATTTTATTTATTTTGCGCACGACTCTCTGTGATATTTATCGTCAACTAGAAAAAATTGGTCGATACTCGAACATGAATACAAGCAAAGGAGCTGCTGACGTACTGAAACGTACTTCAGATTTTCTAAGAAGTGGGCTTGTGAGCGAACAGCCTGCTTGGTATAAACCAGTTGCCTACCATCCGCCCAAACCCGTTCAGCACAAAGTTGTTAGACCCGAAAAATTGTCCAAGTTAGCCAGTCATCGAGTTCCAGCCAAGACTGGTAACTTGTACAAGACCCGGTTAAAGTCTTCTGACTTGAAAATTGACTTGATCAAGCCTCAAAACTTGAAGTTCCTGGAAGATAAAATAAGAGATGTTTTCTACATGCAACATCCTTGGGAATTGGCCGATCCAAAGTCGTTAATTGAGAACGAGCATATCATAGACAACAAGACCCAAAACTGGGCCCATATGAAACAACTAACGAAAAAACTTGACGGAGAGAGTGTGATTCAGAGAACAATGTATTTGATTAAAACCGAAAAGCTTGTGTTGATGGAAGCTTACGAGAAGGCCAAGTACGAGTACTACAGACTCAAAATTGACGAGGAAACAGAGATGAATGTTGCTAGAGAAGAGCAAGAAATGTTTGGGGCTATCTTCGATAAATCGTTAGTTGAGCAAGAGTTTGACAGAGAAGCGGAGGTGATTAAGAAATGGAAGGTTCGTGCCCAAGAGCAAACCCAAATTTTGGAAGCTAGAATGAGCAACTTGTCTTCGGACGTTGGAGCAGAAAGTGACACCAGGATCGCAGATGAGGAGTCCTTGTTTTCCGAGATACAAGAAAAAGAATCTGGTGAATCTTCTCAATAAACCTGTTTATAGTACAAATAACTAAAGTAAACTATGTTCAATATTCTATATACATTAGTACCACGTTCTCGATTCCTTTTGCTTTTGAGCCAACCGTTTCCTGTATCTGGATCCCTTGGACTCAATAATAGTTTCATCAGCCTTTTCCACAGCGTCAGCGATCTTCTGTTTTCTTTCTGCGTATGTTCTCTCCCATTTGTGGCCTTTTGGACTTAGAACACCTTTAAGAAGTGGTTTCGAATCGAACTTCTCATTGTAAAACTTCTTATTATTGTGCAATGCAGGCATGAGGTCAGCCACTCCAAATTTGTAAGCCAGCTTGTAGAGATCGGACTGTCTTCTCAGAGAATATTCTGGTTCCTGAACCTTTCCTGTAACCGGGTGTCTATTCGGAATGAATGGGTTTGCATTGGGTGCATTTGTCAAAGTTTGCTCAGATGCATACTGTTTAAAGGGAGTCGGAGGATAGCGTGTAAAAAAGTTGCGTAGTTTCAAAGGTAGCTTCTCAAAAGCCTGTTGAGGAGTGAGGTTAAACAACCTGGACATCGTTAATTGAATGTTTTTTTTGGAAAATTTTGTTCAGGTGAAAAGTTCTATGTCACGTGAGTGGTGTCACGCCGTAAAGGACCGGAGAGCAACGGTATAGCTCCTGGGCTCAATGTTAACGGTCTTGTGTGCATAATCTGGCATTTTGACCTGTATGTACTGTTGTTGGGTTCTTGGGGACTCAAATTGTGAAGTATAACAATTAGACAGTATTCTTATCAGGCTGTTTTTTTTTCAACAAAGTTAGTCATATTTAGAATGCTTCAACGGATACAACAAATCCTATCCGTTCAGAAACGGAAGTTTACCACTTTCCCGAGTGCTCTAAAGGCATCGTCTGTGTCGGTGATTAAGGATGTCGATCCTTATACTGTGACAACGTATTCTAGACCGAACATAGTTATGGCAAAAGGCGAAGGTTGTCATCTATGGGATCTCGAAGGAAACAAGTACATTGACTTTTCTGCTGGTATTGCAGTGACTGCTTTGGGTCACTCGAACCCTGAACTTGCCAAGATCATGTATGAGCAGGCCACAACGCTTGTGCACAGCTCTAATCTTCTTTATAACAAATGGACCGGTGATCTGAGCAAGCAACTAATCATCAAAACTTTGGAATCTGGGGGGATGAAGGATGCTGCTCGTGTATTTTTGGCTAACTCTGGTACTGAAGCTAATGAAGCTGCGTTGAAGTTTGCCAGAAAGTATGGTAAGACTATTTCGGAAGACAAAATTGAATTCATTACGTTCGAGAACTCATTCCACGGTAGATCTATGGGGTCTCTGTCTGTCACGCCAAATCCTAAATACCAAAAGCCATTTTCTCCTCTGATACCTGGTGTCAAGGTGGCTAAACCTAATGATATCAAATCGGTCGAGAGCCTAATTTCTGAGAAGACTTGTGGAGTTATTATTGAGCCAGTTCAGGGAGAAGGTGGTGTGTTTCCAATGAGCAGTGAGTTTATGGTTCAATTGAGAGAACTATGTGACAAATATCAGGCAGTTCTTATCTACGACGAGATTCAATGTGGTCTTGGAAGATCAGGAAACCTTTGGGCTCACTCCAAACTGCCTGAATCCGCTCACCCAGACATTGTCACTATGGCCAAAGCCCTTGGAAATGGATTCCCTATAGGAGCCACAATGATTACTGAGAAAATCGAAGAAGCACTGAAGGTGGGAGACCATGGTACAACCTACGGTGGAAATCCGTTGGGAGCCAGAATCGGACTATATGTTTTGGAGCAAATCTCCAAGCCTGAGTTCTTGCAACAGGTCGAAAAAAAGTCTGAGCTTTTTAAGGTCAAGCTTGATGAGTTGAGCGAAAAGTTCCCAAAACAGATCAAGGAAGTTAGAGGTGAGGGTTTATTACTCGGAATGGAGTTACACGAAAACCCGGGTCCGGTTGTTGAAAAGGCTAGAGATTTGGGACTTATTGTGATCACCGCAGGAAATAACGTTATCAGATTTGTTCCGGCTTTGAACATTGAAGATTCAGACATTCTTGACGGTCTTGACATTCTCGAGAAAGCATTTGAAGAGAGTTTCCTCAAATAAACTATATAAGTCTTATAAAATTCAATTATAAAGGTTGTGAATTATAGATACTCCATTTGCATCAATCATCAAAGAAACATAAAATCCCGCTAAGACGCAAATGTAAACAAGAATCAAAATCGATCCCTTGAAGTAATTCGACTTGCCCTCAGCATAAACGTACGTAAACATGTACACTGAAATCAAGGAGGCAATACAATCCCAACGAGGGAATATCATTGAAAACAAGTTATTGTTGTCCCCCGGCATAACTTGAACGTTCCTAAATGCTGAATAGACGGTCACCACAGGAATTTGCAACAAGCAGACTTGTAATGCATACGCAGAACCAATTTCCATAGAAAGAGCAACATTCCCATGCAAGGCAAACGAAATGGCATTGACGAATTCAGTTGTGTTCGGAACCAGGGCAAACACAGTAAGTCCCAAAAACTTGGGATCAATAGGAAAAGCACTTAAGACATCATCAACGACATCCACAAGAATTTCGGCAATAATTGCATACAAGATTGTTGCAAGTAACAGGATCGTAGTACTCTTGGTTCTGGACCAGTTTGGGGCATCGTGTCCACCACTCTCCAGCTGTGGTTGTTGATGGGGTATTGGGCTTTGAATTAGTTGTTTTGATGTGCTCTGCTTTCCATTGGGATTTTGAGTTTTTCTAGCATTACTAGGATTATCCAGTTTCAGAGATTTGATGCTTGTCTCCTCATTTGAGGATACATAATGGTCCGTCTTTTTTTCTTTTTCGGCGACAACGGGAGTACTCCATATTAGAGCCGCGTGAGTTTTCAGTGTAAACAGCAATCCAATGCAGTAAGCTAAAAACAGTCCAAGCGCACAGACAGCTGTAAAGGGTCTCAGATAATCAAGATATAGTTTGTCGACTGCAAGATTCGGCTGTAGAAAATGACACTTCTTGCAGTCAGTACCAGATAGTGGCAATTCTGGATCGCAATCAAAACATTGTACTTCATACTGGCCATAGATCTCATAAAGTATTGTGGGAGACAACATGATGAACATAGCAAAAAGGAGCATGGTAGAAGAGACACCTGCAGAAGCAGGATTGTATCTTTGGGTTTTTCTTTTGAAAGCTCCACCACACATGGAGGTACCTGGCAAAAGTAGAACTGCAGCCAAGATAGATCCAATCATCGAACCTTCCACAAGTTTCCCTTTAGATTGGTTCAATGCCACACAGTATAAGAACACTTCAACTATGGTGGAAAAGAAAGCATTTATAACTGCACCAACACCCATTGAAGTTTGAGCAGAAATGGATGCCACGGCCTGCCCAATGAAATATGCCAACGGAATGATAGAAACCAAACATAAAACAAAGATGAAAAGGGGGTCCACTAGACTTGTATGTAGATTCAGGTATTGCTTAAGCAAAAAGAAATCGAATATGGTGAAAACAACAAGGAAAATCAAGTTGATAAAGAAGATGTTAGTACCATCCACCGTGTACTTGTAGTAATGAAACCCAAGACTTCTGTAGGTGCATATGAGAATTGATTCATGTGATGTATTAGAGTTAAGTTTCTTTTGATAGTAATCTTTCTCGATCTCAATTGATAAGGCCAATGGGTGTCTGCGAATATGACGACAAACTGTGAACAGCACCTTCGCCATCGGGATCGTAAAAACTAGGAGCCACAGAATAGCTCCAATTGAAAGCATTATCGGTTGGGCTATTAAGTGGAACAAAACAAAGAATACAATTCTTCCCATGTTCCAATCTCCACGTCCGAAAAACCGTTGTTTGTAAAAGCCCTCTTCGTCCTCTTCGTCCACTATCGTCTCCTCGCTTTGAGGATTACCATCCGAAGTATAAGATACAGAGGTGTTGACCTGTAGAGGTGTGTTCTCGCTTGGGCGTCTTTTCCTTTCTGGAGCAGCGTAGAAGAGCCGTCCTTCTTCTTGAGTTCTCCATCTGGTGAATTCTGCGAGTGTGCTTCCAACATTTGCATCTTCAGTCAAGTAGTTCTTATCAGCACGAAGAAGAATAATCTTTCCAAAAGGAATGAGCAAGTAGGTGCTCAGGCTTAAATAGAGTTTAGCATACCTTATGGAGTCACTTTTTTTTGGATTAGAAAACATCGTGAATAGTAAAGTGATACAGCCCATGAGCAGGGAAAGCAAAAAGAGGGCAGCACCAAATGTGCAACACCAAACGAAATTGCAAAATGCTATCGTAGGCGAGACTTTTCTTGCACGCTGTGGGGTGGAGTGAATATCATTGTCAGCTTCAATCTCGACAGATCTGTTCTTCTTATAAATTGCAGGCTTCCAGATACGAATTCCAAAAGGATGTGTCTCATTGATGGCGTCTTGTCTTCCCCTCAATGTAAAACTTTCAGCCGAAGAGGTAGATGCTGCGTCTGAGTCATCTCGATCATTATCTGGTAAGTCGTGATCAGAAACGCGGGGTCGTAACGCGTACTCTTCGTCACCTTTGAAAATATTGGCTTCATCGGTATCATTGTGGATCGAGTCTCCCTCCTGTTCACGAAGAGCAGCCAGCTCTTTCGAGGTGTTCATCAAGTTTTGAGCTATTTCCGCTTCCATTTCCTGGATCTTGCGGGCCTTTGGATCATTGACTTCAGCTCCTGTCGTTGAACCGGCAACGGTTTTTTTGAATCGATGGCGTAATGCATCCGAATAACCTTCCAGATACTCTCGGTTAAGATCCTCTTCCACTTCATCCTCGTCATCATCAACGCTGAAAATGTATTTTGAACTTGCGGTTTTCCGAAGGTGAGGTCTTGGTTTTCCTGGTAGAACATTCAGACCTATTTGGGACATCGAGGAAACCTTTGGAGAGATTGCCCCGGTGCTTCCCCCAATTGAAGGTGAAGCAGTGTTGCTCTTTTCCCGAAGTAGAATATATTGTCTATGATGCGAAGCTGAACCGGTGAGATGTGGATAGTTCTTTAATCCATGCGAAGGTGGCAACGGAGTTGATCTCATTGATTTAGATGAGCGTTGAGGCCTAGGCCCATTGCTTGTGCCACTTCGAGCACTTAAAGCCGGTGAGGGAGGGTTGGACTCTGCGACATTCGTGTCCAATTGAGCGTTGCTTGTCTTTTTACCAGAATCTGGATTTGACATTGAGCACAAAACAAAGAGTTCAGAGCGTTGCTACTCAAATTGGCTATAATTCATAAAATCACAAGCTTGAAAACCTGCTGATAGTGCTGACAGCCGATAATTATTTTCTTTAATTATTTCAATTCTATTTTAATACACCCCTTACAATTTCAAAACAGACATGATGTATTGATCTAAAAAATGAAGGGAATCATAGCCTTCCTGTTTTTCGGGTACAGGTCGCCGAAAGTTTTCTTGTAATTTCTGTGCTTCTGTTTGGCCCACGTCATCATGGTTAGGGTACCAATGATCAAAAACAGGTAGCAAGACCAGTTATTAACCATGAGCGCATAAACGAGCCATCCTAGACTTTCAAAGAAGTAATTAGGGAAGGAAACCAAAGAAAAAGCAAATCCGAACGGGATCTTTTTCTCCTTCGAGCCGTCACTTCTTAATTTCATGAGTATGTAATGACAGTAGAAGTTCGCAAGCTCGCATAAAGCCCATAAACCAGCATAAATGTATATTTCATCAAGAGATCTGTTTTCAACGTGGAAAATGTATTTTTGCCATCCGTAATAGTACTTGTCCTGAGGAGCATACACAGAGAAGGCAATCAGCACACCGTTGAAAATCCAGTAATGACCACAGTTTCTGAACAAATATTTCAATGGCATGGTATCTGCCGAGAACATGTGGATATTAGCAGTTTCATACTCTCTCTTCCAGTAGTGCAACATGGACATGATGTAGGAAGCAATTTGAGTATAAGTATTCATATCAGCGGAATAAAATCCATAATACACAAGTGAGTGGATCAAAATGGGTCCAAAGTATTCAATAAAATACACGGTCTTCCACCCAATTTGAGGTCCGACATCCTTAGCATAAACTGTGATTGTGTCGGTTGAGGAAAAGTCAAGTCCGTTGGCTTCTAATGTTTTTTCATTCTTCAATGTCTTACGGATAGGTTTCTTGCCCTTTGAAGAATCTTCTTCCATAACAGAAAGCTTCACCCTGTTCGGATTTGCATTATTGACTTTAGAATATTCGTTAATGATAGCCTGAACCTTGGCCTTCGGGTCGGTGTCGCAATTGATCTTCCGGAGGCTCTTAGACCGAGGAACAATAATAAGGTTCACCATGTTGCTAAAATATAGGAACTAATAAATTTTTGGGCTTCATAACCCACAATAAGTTTTCAGACACTGTTAATTTGAATCTTGACAACCTAAGATTACAATGAAGCTAGTGAAGTTCTTGATGAAACTCGGCAACGAGAAGGTGCAAGTGGAACTAAAAAATGGAACTCTTATATCTGGAGAAATCATTTCTGTGAGTCCCTCGATGAACATAAATTTGAAAAATGCCAAGATGACCATCAAACACAGAAATCCAATTAATCTCGAGTTCATTAATATCAGAGGTAACCAGGTGCGATTGGTCATACTTCCAGATGATTTAAATGTGGACAGCATCCTTACAGATTCGATGGTTAAGCCAAAAACTCTTTCTACTGTGACACCCGTTCAGAAAACTAAACCTCCGATTAGAGGTGGTAGAAGAGGCCGAGGAAGAGCGCGGGCGTTTTAATATTATGCATACGTATGGTCCATGAGTGTCTTGCATCGAGCGAAACGCTATGCAGTTAGAATGGCTGGTTACTTCAAATCATCCCGTTCCTCGCACATGCGGTCGAATTCCTCCTGTAAGGAGCTATAGCGTGGACCCAACAAGTCTTGGTCTTCCAAAGTTAGTCTTTTCACCAACCGTGGAAGAACCATGTCACAAAACTTGTTTTTCTGGAGCAAGTCGTCGATGTATTCATCTAAGTGATACTGGCGAGGACTTTGAGTTTCCAGGATGTTCAAATGTCGAAAATCAGCTAGTAGTGGCTCTAGCGTGTTGTATACATCAACGGACTGCGATGTCATTCGGATGTACAAAGCAGCCAGTGCAGTCAGATAAATAAAGTCTGGCTGAGTCAATAAATAGTGTATTATCTCGTCGGAAGGTTGAAGTTGTAGGAGTCTCAAGAGCAAACATATGAACGGTGTGGGTATCGTGCGCCCGCTGTTCTCGTAAGTACCAACGAGGTCCAGTTCCACTGCTCTGTCCAAAATGACCAACAAATCAGCATGCTGGCACTCTCTCTTCCAGTATTGACAGTCAAATATTCGTTCTCGCAAAATCTTCTCGACCAGAAGAATTGGATGAGCTCCATGCACCTTGGTGAGGTTCTTGGTCAAACCGCGATCGATCGTAACTGACATGGACGAAAGTACTGGGAATAAGTAAGCTACTCTATATACTAATTAGTTCCGGGTAATAGGTCGTGGCTGACTACACAAAAAAATTTGTCGAAAAACCAGCGACAAAACAAGGTTGAAGGATTTAATTGTTAGTTCGTTAGACACCAAAGTTTAGATAATTGAACATTCAACGTGGTTGATATCAGAGCGCTAAATCATTGAAAAGTAAGTTTTATTGCGGGAGCGCGCTGAAGGCTGATTTCAAGACGCTAGACATATTTATTAAATTTTTATTCAAGTCTTGAGGTACAAACTACCAAAAACCAGCCTTTAGTCAAGCTTCTTTTTTGTTTGACTAACCATTTAGATGTCTGAAGAACTAAATCAAGCCACACAGGAATTGTCGATTGACGAAAACAAAGAATCCACTGTGCTGGATTCGAGAGAAGAATTTAGTGTGAAGCACCCTCTCAATTCTAAATGGACTTTGTGGTACACCAAGCCAGCAGTGGATTCGAGCGAAAGTTGGTCCGACCTGCTGAAGCCTGTTGTTGCCTTTGACACCGTTGAAGAATTTTGGGGTATTTTCAATTCAATCCCAAAAGCTGACGAATTACCATTGAAGTCGGATTACCACCTTTTCAGAGAGAACATCAAGCCAGAATGGGAAGACAGTGCAAACTCCAAGGGTGGAAGATTTTCCTTCCAGTTCAAAGGAAAGAGATTGGAGCACGGTATCAACGAGATTTGGACTAGAGCTCTTTTGAGCGTTATTGGTGAAACTATAGAAGACGATCAGGATGAGGTCAACGGAGTCGTCCTCAATGTCAGAAAGGTTGGTTACAGAGTTTGTTTGTGGACCAAGTCTTGTGACAGATCTGCTCTTGTGCCTATTGGAGAAAGATTAAAGAAAATATTAATGCTCAGAGAGGGTGAGTCTGTCGAATTCATCAGTCACAAAGACTCCAACGACCGTGGAGCTAAACCCGCATTTTACGTCTAAGCCCTTCCAACCCCAACTACAGCAAGATTTTAACACAAATTCCAAGCTGGATCAAGCTCTAGTTTCGATTTGCATTCATAACCCAATGTCTTGAAATGAATTGATCAGATGCGTTTTATATGCGGTTATGTAGCTGAAAATGCTCAAAGAATAATTTATTTTGATCTTATTATAATACAAAACCTATCAATTACTTGCTAGAAGTGACTGTCACAGTGCGATAGTGTTTCACCGTGCCCACTGTCTGTCCAGAAGTTGCCAGACTTCCTAAACCCACGGTTCCGGACGACCACGATGACACAGTTGAATAGAGAGAGTAGAAAGATTGGGTATAAGTGAATGAATAAGTAGTAAACACCCCATTCAATGTGCCGGTTCTGTATGCGATTGTTAGTGAAGTACTACTAGTTCCCGTACTTGTAGATGTTGTATCCGTGGAGGTCAAACTGGACGTCTGGCCTGTCGTGTCAGTAGTTCCCGTCTCAGTCACAGAACTAGATGTGGTCTCATCAGCATTTGCCGCCGCTGCCGCTGCGGCAACGGGAGTAGTACTCGTGGTGGATGTACCTGTAGTGTCCGTGGCATCTGTTGTTGGTGTTGCTGTAGTAACTGCATTGGCCGGGGTGGTAGTCAGCGTATTAGCTGTTGAAGTTGTGGTTGGGGTTGTTAAAGTATCAGTCGGGGTTGTAGTAGTCGTGGGTGTGGTTTCCACACCGGCTGTTGTTGTAGGTGTCGTGTCCGTTGTAGCAGTGGTCACAGCATTTGGTATCGCTGTTGTTTCTGTACTGCTAGTTGTATCAGCAGCATAAGACAGTATTGCAAAGGAAAGCAACCAGAAAGACAGTCTCATTTTGCCAGTTTAGATAACAGAGGAACTGAATAATGCAGAATGTTTTCAGGTCAAAATATTTTTAGACATCTTCCTGAGCCTCAAAAATGCTGACGTAACGTGTAGTTTTGCATACAAAAAGAATTCCAGATACTCTGGTTTTGCAATTCCGGGACCGTCGTATGATTTACTCTGTATTGAGTCTGATTTGCAAGGGCAAATACAAGAATAATAGGGACCCTGGCTTGGTGTGGACGCTTCGAAATGTGTGCACGTCCAAGCCACCACCCTTTGAGGCGCGCCGAAATTGCTGTCGGTAAGTGGTGTATGGATGAATGAATTGAACGTGCCGATTGTGAGATCTGGCGAAAGTTTCTTTTCGATCGTTTGCACGACTGCAGTCAGAAATTGTTCCGGGATTATTGTTTTGGGTGATGTAAGCAATCGGCATTCAAATTCGGTTTTTGAGATTTCGGCCTCTTAAAAATGCTTGTTTAGGGCTAAGCTCTACATTTTACATTCTTACTTTCCTCCTGAAATTGACCAGTTTTAAAGATGGTCTTCGGTGGAAACTATATTCCCTTTAAGCAGGTGGAAAGCAGAACCGACTTTTCTAAAGTCCGACTTTACACTGTTTGGGCAGCGATCTTTGTGAACATACTCCTGTTTCTTCGTTTATACTATATGTTATGGGGACGGTCAATGCTTAGTAAACCAATTTTAGATTTGAATATTAAGAATTTCGAGTCATTATTGCAGCCAATTGATTTCTTGAATGCGTCTGCTATCTTCAATGAAGTTCACAATGCCTTGAAGCAAAAGAATGCCGACTTGAATCCCATCGGAGTGAGCTACATCCCAGCATACATTCCAGAGGGTACGACTTTGTATCACTCCAACAGTGGAGGTAACATTCCTGATTCATTTGAATGGGTTGCCATGGACTATGAATTCAGTTACAATTTTGCCCATTTCAGTAGAAATAGACCGCAAAGAGGTGGGCCACCTAGCCCTCCTGGTCCTCCTGGTCATCAGAGCCACAATGGGAGTCCGGGTGGACCTGGTGGGCCTGGTGGGCCTGGTGGGCCCGGGGGTAAACATGGCGGTCCACCTGGTTTTAGGGGGCCATCGTCGTTGCTCACATTCCAAACAACAAAGCCACTTGATAAGTTAATTTATCTTGGCGGAGCTTCTGCTGCCAAAACAGACACAGGGGAAATGGACACACAATTCTTACTCTCCCAAATACCAGACTACGAGGATTTTGATGAACGCAGTGGTGCCCGGGAAATATGTGCTTGGGGAGAAAAACATGGTGGTCTGGATGGATTTATCCGCTTGGAAATTGGATTCGAAATTGTTATATGTGACTTCAGCAAAAAATTGGAATTGATATCCAACGTGACTCTGACCAATGTAACAGAGATTCTAAGGTTTCCCCCTGAAACGATCCCTGAGTTGAATGCACGGGATGATCTCAGTGACCAGAGGTCAGGGATTCTAGATATAGTAGAATCCATGACAGGGTACGAACATTACCTGGCTGGGGCAAGAGTCTATGACGGTGACCGGCGACTTATGATGGACTTTTCGAAATTTGTCTCGCCATTAAATAAAACGTTCATTGATCCTGATCCATATCTCAGAAGGATCCACAACATCTCTTCCGACATAAAACAAAACATTGTCAAAGATCTGGAGCACGCTCTCTCCACTCCAAATGATCCATATAGCTCCACTAATTGGCAGCTGGTCACAGATAATATTGTTGGGAAATTTGCTCCTCTTCTAGTGTCACTCAATTCATCTCTGAGCTTATTCGTTCATCATCATGATCATCTTACCCTGGGGTCTAATTTAACAACCTACTCATACAATTTCGTTAGAAGATACTTGAGTGAGCCAGACCACAATCTCATTCCCTCCCTCCGGAAGATGGCAATCTGGGACTACACACATCCTACACATCCTATTAGCAGCCCAGCAGACTTCTTCTTGTGGAATGCTATCACTACTGTGCAATCCAAATTAGTTGACATCGTTTATGAGTGCTTCGATTTAAGCCGAGATCTTCTTTCTGTTTTAACGGGAAACTCGCTTCCAGAAAACATTGATAGCCGCATAGATGCTGTCCACAGTGAACTTGTCAACCTTTTGGATCAATTGAATTGGCCATACTATTATAGATGCTCTAAAAGTTGCAAGGTTGACGAAATTTGTTTTGTTCCAACATGGGGACCTTCTCCTTTGGGATGGGGAAACCACAATGCTACTGGATTTTATGAAGACAACTACGGAAAAACCCGAATTTCAAAGGAATTATCTTGCATCAATTACCAGCTCCTTGTTGATCAGGCCAAACACTGATAATTTTTCGCTTATATCTCGACTTATGTAATTAAAATAGTGGGTTTTTTTTCTCGGATACAAATCAAAGAAATACGTTTCCAATAATTCTACTTTGTCTATACCTCAAAGATGGAACGCGTGGATGAAACAAAAGAACAAGCAATTGCGCAATGGACAAAGATTTGTACCACATACCGTCGGTATCTTGATATGGCCACCCCTCATACTGTGTATAGATGGGCTGCTAGTTACGTGTTGATGTTTTTATTTGCTCTACGTATTATTCTGTGTGAAGGATGGTATATTGTGTGCTACACATGGGCCATATATCTGCTCAACATGCTTCTTCAATTTTTGACTCCAAAATTCGATCCTTCTTTGGAACAGGAAATGGAGAGCGAGAGCGTTGAGGAGGGTACATCAAAAATGGATGAGAAAGATGAGGAATTTAGACCGTTCATCAGACGACTACCAGAATTCAGATTTTGGATGAAAACAACGATAGCAACTCTCATTGCTTTATTCTGCTCGTTCTTTAGCGTGTTTGATGTGCCTGTCTTTTGGCCGATCTTGGTGATGTATTTCGTGATCTTATTTACGTTGACTATGAGAAGACAGATACAACACATGATCAAATATAGGTATTTGCCGTTCGATATTGGCAAGACTCGATATGGACATAAATAATGCTCAGACAGGAGATATGTACAAGTGGATAAATAGGTATAAGATAACACACCATAATGTCAAGATTATTCGTCCTTTTGTGGTAAGGGTAAGGAAGAATGTGAAGCCCATCAGTTTGTCATTGTAGTTGGAGATTGCCCTATAGTAGTTCCATCGCTTTTGAGGTCTCAAATCAATGCTGTTGTTCGAAAGCTGAGTTGACCGGTCCATAAGATACCCTTTCTGGTTTATCAACGACATTGGTGTCTCTACTGGTACCCTCAGTTTTAGATAGACAGGAATATGGTCAGAAAGCTTAATTTGGGGGATTGATCCGTATTCCACGTCTTTCTCTTTCGAACTCGTAATATTCAACTCCTCATCAAGCAAATCTTTGTAATCCAAATATAGTATTCTGTCACACCATGATGGTGTCCGTTTGTAATTGTAAGATGAAGTTCCCGTTTTGAACTTGTACGTAGGAGGAAATGTAATTGGGGGTTCCTTAAAGCCATGAAGGATCAAACCTTTCTCACGCATAATATTGAGCTCATCGAGTTGGATTCCTGACCGTTCCTCATCTTGAATTGGAGCGAGATGAAAAGCTCCTGTTTTGCGATAATTTAAGTCACCCATAAGGAAACAATGGTTGTTAGGCTTGTGCACTCCATATCCGTCCTGAAAATCAATGCCTCGAAGTAAACTCTGGACGTCCACATTTCGTCTTAGAAGATACTTGATGCCTTCATTGGCTGCTAAATGAGCAACTATGAACGTGAGCTCGACTTGTTTTGCATGTTCATGCTGGTATAGTACGCGTAAGCCGGTGGCACCTTTCAGAGAGGTTATAAAATATCCTAAAGGCGCGTTTTTGGATCGCCTAATCTTCTTGAATCGCGACTTATAAGGAGACACCAGTATAATTCCCACGTTTCCGATGTGGTTCATTCCAACAACTTCAAAACTTATCTGACTCTGGGCCATCAAACTATCAAGGATAAGATTGCTCAACGCCAACATTTGGATATTCACTGAACTGTAATTAGTTCCATCATTCAAGGAGGAAATTTCCTGGAATCCAAATACCAGCAACTCGGGAATATTGTTATCATTGTCCAAGACTACTTTAGCTAGGTCTTCTCCAAACTCCCTGACAATTGGAGTATTTTTGCCACAATTGTAGGTGAACAGAAATAGAGAAAGGGACATATCATTAATAGTTTAAAGCGGCTCAAGCACAAAATTATCCAAGTAGCAAAAAAGTTGATTAATTATGTGGTTTCAATTACATTAGTTAAAGAAAATTAATTAAGTGGCAAGAGTCATCAATGGGTAGTTGTTGGGCTTGGATCAGAGTCTCTCTTGTATTCACTAGAGCTTGGTATGGTGTTAGCCTCGTTCATGCCTAAGACCTTACTTGAAATTCTATCAGGTCTGTAGAATCTGAGATCGATTCTTCCAACAAGATACATGACGTTGACGACTGTCTCCAAGAATCCCCAAAGCATGTACATCACAACAGGCTTACAGATCCATCCTTGGGTGGCATAAGTGGTGTCTAACATCAAGGCAACACATCTGAAAATTGCACCGAGAAACACGCAAATAGTAGTCATGGCAATGAGAAGAATGGAGTTGTTGTGTTTGACAGAAAACTTGCTTTCTTGAGAGTTTTCAAGCTCTTGCAGGTTCTCAGATTCAGCATCTCCAGAGTATGGATTGCTTCCACGAATAATGGTTCTCTCTGCTTTTCCGGAAAGATCGCCGTGCTTTGAGATGAATAAGTTCTGGCCCTCCTGAGCTGCACCTTTAGGAACGTAGTAAAAAGGACTGAATGAGGTGATCCAGAATGGCTGGTAAATCAATGCTTGTTTGTCTCTTGAAGAGCTTGGAATAAGGAATGAGCAGAGCACCAAAACCATTGCCAGTAAAGAGTAAAGACAAATCAAGACAGAGGTAACTTTCACGACATTACGGCACATATCATAGTGACTTTGGCTCAAGAAATACAAGTAAGGAATGACACCGGCGACGATAGTCATCACAACAAGAGCGGTGACAATTGAGTACACTGCAAGCATAACATACCAGAATGGCTTACAGTTGCCCCCAACAGGGTGTCTCCAGGTGAAGATTCTTTGGGCCAAAACCAAATTGAAAGATGCCAAGAAAACAGTAGGGAGAATCAATAAAATTTCCGACGCAAGACCTGTGTGTAGCCTAAGGATGTTTTTAGCCCAGGCGATTCTCAAAACGTATCCCAAAAATCTCAACAGACAGTAGAATGCAAAGGCCAATGAGAGTGGAAATCTGTGTCCTCTTCTCATATTCTTGGTGAAAACGAACAAGTGACCGAGCATGAGAAGGAAAAACACTGCTGTGAAAACACTGCTTGGAGCAACGTCTGAACTGCTTGGGTAGGAACCAAATTGTGATTGTTGGAGGGATTTCACATAATCGATCAAAGTTGATGGAATCTCGCTGTCAGAATTGAGGTGGAGCACATTTTTGGTGATTCCAACAAGCTTGACGATACCAGTGCCATCTGCGGCGTTATCAGTATAAGACTTTAGTAAAGAGGTGATAGCTGACATTTTTCCTTGATCTTCCTGATAGGAACAGCAATGGCTATGGATTAAAAGACAATATTTTGTTCTACAGAGCGAATACTAAAATATATGAATGATGTTGAGGGGTACTGGTCTGATTCAGTATGTCTCGAATGCATTTTAGGGACACCCAAAAAAGAAACGTCTCTATTAACACTAAAATAAATTCTATTGTAAGATTTGCTAACGATATGACAGGAAAAAAATATTGTACGATATTGGGCTCTCGATCCAATATATCCCGATTGTTGGGCGAATGTCTCTCGAAGAAACAATGTAAGAGACCTCGATTTTTCCGCCCAACAAATCATGCTTCCAATTGGTATCGTACGTTCTTCAAGGTAGCTTTCTCGCAACATGCAGAATCAGAATATTTTCTTGGCTAGCAGCAAGTTTGGCAACTCCTCAAATGCGAAGGTCATCCAGGTGCTATAGCCCTATACACAGAAATATATTTTTTCTGTTCCGAAAACAGTACACCAAAAATATTAGCAATTTATGTGTATGGGGTTCCATCTCCAAGTTTCTGTGTTCTGGTACTAGTTGTATCGGTCAAAAGATTTTTGGAGAAATCGTGCCATGTCAAGTAGTTTAGTAGATAATATTTTTATGAATT
Source organism: Ogataea thermomethanolica (assembly GCA_030674565.1). Lineage (NCBI taxonomy): Eukaryota > Fungi > Ascomycota > Pichiomycetes > Pichiales > Pichiaceae > Ogataea > Ogataea thermomethanolica. The sequence goes on from JAKTYW010000001.1 coordinate 733,230, forward strand.
TTATGGATTCTACTACTTGTATATATTAGATATCTGTAGCAATGATGTTTCATCATAGCAAGTAACATCAATGACCATTGAATCAATCAAAGCATCAAAGCCATTGGTGCCTGCCTCGGATTCTGGTAAGCACTCAAATCAAAACGAAGTCGGTTTAGACCCCTCTGCATTTGTGGGGTACGATCATATTACGTACTACGTTAATTCTGCCAACATCCTTGCAGAATACTTCATTCGAGTTTATGGGTTCAAGCCTTACTGCTTTAGAGGACTTGAAACTGGTTCACGAGTGGTGAATGCACGGGTGGTCAGAAATGGAAATGTTGTAATCCAATTTGTTAGCAGTTTGAGACCACAGAACTGCAGAAGTCTCTCTGAGGAGGACTTGAGACTGGTGAACGAAATACATCACCATACAGTGACACATGGTGATGGAGTCAAGGATGTGGCCTTCCAAGTCAAGGACGTGCAAACAGTTTATGACAGAGCTTTGGAAGGCGGTGCAACTTCGGTTTTGCAACCAAGTTCTTATAAGGACGAATATGGGTGCATCACGATCGCACGAGTTGGGGTTATCGGTGATACCACACACACGTTGGTTGACAGATCAAACTACTCGGGATTTTTGCCGGGGGGGTATCAATTGAACTCATCTTCTGTTGATGATGACTTCCCTATTCAATTCGATTGTATTGATCATTGTGTTCAAAACTTAGGCTGGAACAAGATGGTTAAATCTTGTGAGATGTACAAGAGAATATTTGGGTTCCATCAATTCTGGTCAGTCGATGATAAGCAAGTTTACACAGAGTTCTCGGCGTTGAAATCAACCGTCATGGCATCGCCTTTAGAGAACATCAAGATGCCGGTCAATGAACCCGCTAAGGGTCTGAAAAAGTCCCAAATTGAAGAGTTCCTTGAATTTTACGGAGGACCAGGAATTCAGCATGTAGCTCTTAAGGTTGACGACATCATCTCAGCGGTTGAAAATTTGAGAAAGCGCGGAGTCGAGTTCATCGAAGTTCCAGATCGGTACTACAAGAATTTGGAAAAGAGACTCAAGGAGACCAAGCACCCGCAATTTAAGGAAGACATGCAAAAAATCAAGGAGCTTGGAATTTTGGTCGATTTTGATGAAGACGGATACTTACTTCAACTCTTCACCAGGTCTGTCTTTGACAGACCCACCTTTTTCTTTGAAGTGATTCAGAGAAATAATCACAATGGGTTTGGAGCTGGAAATTTTAAGGGATTATTCGAGGTTCTTGAGGAAGACCAGAAGAAAAGGGGAAATCTGGTTGATCAGACAGGTGAGACTGACCCTTACTAAATCCAAATGTGATAACGTTCAATGTTTTTATGATTATGTTATGTAGTGGAACAATAAGGTACTATAAGAACAATTTGTTTTGAAGAGCACGTTTACCATGTTTGCATCTCTTCGTAGTAATCAACTCTCTTGGAGGTGGTCAGGTGCTTGACAACAGCAGCTCTGCAATGGTCTGTCATACTTGGATGACCACACATTCCAAAGGCGACTGATCCAGTAGCTTCGTCGATTTCTGACTTAACCAGCTCGTCAAGGTTGATTCTTCCTTGACGGAACTCGATGTAGTCAAAGTTCTCCAGGAACATCTCCACCGACTCCTTTGTTTCCATTGTTTTCTCATTTTCATTAGATTTTTCGTCCAAGAACCCAGATGGGCTGTCAATAAGCGTATTTTCATCTAGGTTGACCTCCGAAATGCTGGAGTTAGGATTTGAAACGTAAATCACAGGCTTGCATTTAGTTCCCCTGAATTGAGAAAGCTCTTCTTTGAACCAATTCAGGGAATGGTATTCTCTCACACTCCAATATAGTTTAACTTCAGTTTTTGTGTCTTTGGTGACAAGATCCAATGCATGAGAAAACGGTCCAGGAATACCATTTCCACCTGCTATCAGAACAGCCTTATCATAGTTTTGGTATGGGGACTTCAAACCATAAGGCCCTTCGACAAGAACTTTAACATCAAAAGATGGTGACTTGCTGTTTCTGGACATTTGTTCCATAACTTGAGTAACACCTCCCTTGATTTTGCAGTAGAAATGGATATGGTCCTGGTCGGTAATTGATTCGATCAGAGTGAAAGGGTGAGACTGCCAGAAAGTTTTGGGAGTCAAGAAATAAACAAACCCGTGAGAAGCTGGAGAGGCTTTCCAGTAGCTCTTTGGATATGGAATGGATAGTTTGATGGTACCTTCTTTCTCCAAAATTTGACATCTTGCGGTTCTGACTCCGAAAATTGCAATTCTAGCGATTCTGGCAACTCTGTCAAAGAGCCAGAGAACAATACATGCAGTGTAGTATTTTTCGTAATCCTGACTCTTACAATGCAACCAAGCAGTCCACAAAAAGTTAGCTATCAAAACGATGTGGATGACTAAGAACATCTCATACCGGTGTCTTCTGATTGTGTAAGCTGCAAGTCCCATTGCAAGACTACAACACACAGTAGAAGCAATTCCATGTCTGTAGTAAGTAGCTTGCAGTCTTGAGTGCCATTTTCCTAAGGCAACAGTTTGAACAGACATTGCCACAGAATGGACAAAAATCAATAAAACCATCATTCTACCGAAACCCTTGTGCAGAGCGACAAATCTGGAATAATGCCATCTGGTGAACCACTGGAGCAGATTGTTTCTTCCGGGCATAGCAAAAACCAATGGAAGTATGTAAGAACATAAGATTGCTGATCTATCTCCCACATATCTTGAGTAAGCAGCAGATGCTGTCTTAAACACTTGATCACCTTCATAATAGCTGTAACCTAGAATAGCAGTGGCCAAGAAAAAGTAAACGAAAAAAACGGTCAACACAATCGACTCGAATCTGTCCGGCAATAATCCAAAAGTGCTAACACTCTGAATATGTCTATGGCCAAAGAGAGCAGGAAGTGTGATGTACTTTCTCCAGAAGGTATCAGCAGGTCCGATGAGCTTAGATCTCAAAGACGGGAATAAGATCACGGACCAATTGACAATAGCTGAAACAATCACCAATAAGGCAAATGCAGCCAATCCACCGATCCCCAAATAGTGAGAGGTTGCAACAACACCATACCTGCTGCGATATCCCTCATAATATCCTTTAAACTTTTTTGGATATTTCCCCCCATAAATAGGATAATTGATGATATCATCATCGGAAAAATCATCAACGTCCGAGATGTCAACCAAATACTTGGTTGCATTGGCATAGCCTGCTTCAATTTTTTTCGAGGTGTAATTCGAATAATCCTTGCAATAGTCAATGATCACATCATTCACTTTACTGTTGTTGACAGAGGTGTGCTCATAGGCGCAATTCACCCATGTTCCAAACTCGACTTTGTTTTTGCATGCACACTTGTACTTCTTTGAGGCCTTACCCTCACAGAAAGTAGCAACACTTTCCGCAGCAAACTTACATGCCATGACAACCAGTTCTTCTTCAGAATAAGCGTACTCAGCTGTTCTGGCCAATGAGCAGCCCGCAAATGCTGCCAAGTAGACCAAGTTTTTTAGTTTCATAGTGACTAGCTTGAATTTTAATGGGGAGATTTCTTTCCTTTTAAATAGTCAATTAATCAATGAGAGTCGAGATAGATGCAAGTAGAATTTTCACTTATTGGAGACATCGCATTGGCTTTCGAATCTCGTTAATGAATAGCCACAACAGGTGCTGGAACTTTTCACAATTTATCTTATGCAGGTTTCCTGCAGGTCAAGAAATTGCAAATATAACGGGTCTTGGTGTTCTTAGGTTTGGCCTTATAACAATCGATGTTATGACACTCTTCGTATGATTGCCAACCCATGGTAAAACTAAAACCTCGAGTTGTAAGGAGTAGATACAAAGCTTCTGCTATAAATTCGAATTTCTGAGGAAGTACTGATCATCAAGATAATGTTGCGCGAACAATAATCTGCATGTTTCTGTTTTTACATGTACAACTAATTTTTACAGGGTGCTCACGAAAACTCACTTTTGTCTGTTTCAGATTTCCTGGTTAATTGCATCAGGATTCCTTGTTCTTCGGAGAAACCATAGAATAGGTACCATAAGCTAAGCAAAATCTGTCTTTCTGTGTAAATATGAGCTTTCGGAAAAAAAATGTAGCGTCAAGTGTATCCGATAAATCCTGCGGGTTCTTTCAAAAAAATGCAGAATAAACAATAATTATTGAAATGAAGGTGAACCCGGATTCCAGCCCCTTATGATGTTCAGTTACGAATCTGGGTAGTACAGAACCTGTGTAAATTAAATTTCTCCGCCGCTTCCACAATCTTTTATTCGTATTTGTAATCAAAAAGTCTGTCTGTCAAAGTTCCGGAACCGAAATCCCTAATTTCTGGCAACTTTGACGCCAGTTTGCAGACCAAAATTAGACAAGCACATTCATCGCAATGCTTCTTGCAGTGACTTGCAGTCTATCGTGTTACTGTGCCGACATTTTATTCTGGTTTTTGAAAGGCTTCCCAAAGGATAATTATTGTTAGGCCGTGATTATCAACTACGTCATGAGCATATCTCCATAATTAACGATCACTCTTGTTAATCTGGAGCTATCCGAGATATTGCCGATCTGTGATTATCCGGGTATTTCAGGTTTGCATCTCATGCAGTGAGTTTGGGATCGTATACCGGTTGATAATTTCTTAAAATAAACGAAAGAAAATAAGTAAAAGTCTCAAGAATCGTCTGAAAAACGGTAATTTTTTGACATCAGTAGTGTACATTACATTCAGTGAAGATTTAATCTGAACATAGTTTTAGCCTTTTCTGAAAATTAAATTTCGAACAATAATAATTCAAAGTTCGATATTAATTATATAATCCATGTTCTAAGAAAATACTGTTCTTGAGCAGAATCTTGACAAACAATCATTTCCCTGATGAAAAGAAATACGCGCAGATCATGGACGTCAGCAGTAACGACATTATTGTTAGTTACTGGTTTGACAATCGGTGGATTAGCTCTCAGTAAACATTACAAGAGTTTTTTCGAGATCCCCGCTTCACTGGATGAACCTCGAAAAGGGAGCACGAAGTCCGCGTCGCTGGTGCTGACCAAACAAGATATTAAGCTCTTAGATGTAACTCACCTACAAAACTATCCTAATATGATAATTATCTTACATCCGTCTGTTGATAAGAGCGAATTTCTGGCTTTGCATCCACTCGTCAAAGAATCCAAAATAATCCAGACAAGCACCGAAGAAGGTATATTCCATGTGCTGAAGCAACTTGACAGTAAGCTTAATTGGATTTCATTCCAGCATTTAAATATGTCTGAGGAGGAGGTTAGGGCTTACCATTTAGATAGATTTTTGGGCCACATTAAGGAGCCCAACCAACTTTATAACAGCTTATAGCACCTGGTCAACGATTAACGATATCTCTTCTTCCGCCAAACACTATGTTCTCTGTTTTTTGATTACTTCCGTTCATATATCCATATTCCATCGTGCTCCATGGAGAACCACTTGTTGCTGAGAATTTCTTAGGTTTTGGAGGTACGCGGGGGCGCTCGTTTTTGGTGGATATTGTAGGACCTATAAGTGCAAATTTATCTCCAAATTTCGTATGAACAAGTCTGGAGAGCGATTGAATAGCCATCACAACTTGATAAGGATCTTGGCGCTCATACAAATCAATGGTTTGGAAGGATTCGTCTTGCGGAACGCCTTGTGATTTGATGAAATTCAAAAAACGCTCAATTGATTCCATTTGTACAAAGGCCATCTTGCTTCTCTTAACAGGTAAAGTATTAGGTCCCCAAATGCAATTGACAAGCTGGCAAAGAACCTCACCCGATTTGAGGAAGTCTACTATATCGGAAGACATTAACGCCTTTTCGTCCACATCTTGTCCCATGACGTGAATGAACCACCGTTTCACTTCATTTTGTAGGGTAGGGTTATTGTACTTTTGGTAGCGCGAGCATTTCAAATCCTGGTCGAGGTTGGTAACATCTTTCATGTTTCGTAAAGTATCGTTTATTTTTTGGACTTACAAAATTCCTTACCAGCAAGTGCCTCGTGCAGCTGCCAAGTGAAATTTAAAACTTCAGCGTTGGAAACTTGTGTTTAAGCTAAATAACCAAAATTTACTCTAAACTATGACAGGCGAAACAGAGGTTTTGAATCTTTTACAAAGAGCTGCATCCACCAGCGGGAATGAAGCCAGACATATTGTGCAACAGGCAATTGACATATGCCACCAACAAAGATTGGACCCTAATTTATACTGCAAATGCAGAATTGCTATGGGTGACAATTTGTTAGCTACAGGAGATACACAGGGTGCAGTTGATCAGTACCGCATGGCTGCAGAGCTTGATGAGATGGATGGTGTTATCAACTCACCAGAAGTGCAACAGAAGTTGAATAGTATTCTGAGCAACATTTCAAGCTCCATGCAACGTGAAGTCGAACAAAATCCAAATTATGGCTCCAACGAAAGAGGATTGAGCTCCATGTTAATGTCTCAGGTGATGAGTGGAGGGAATTCTACGTCTTCCCAGTTTGGGATGCTTTCAGGCCTTCTGAGTGGGGGTGGTCATGGAGGGATGGGTGGCAGACATTCCAGTGGGTTTGGGTCTCTGATTGCAGCGCTTTCTGGGGCTGGAGCAACTCCTCAGTCGCAACAAAGTCATGGAGGATTCAACCTTGGATCATTGCTGGGCGGCAATGGAATGAGCAACATGGGAGGAATGGGCAGCGGAATGGGCAGCGGAATGGGAGGAATGGGGAGCGAGATGGGAGGCATGGGAGGAATTGGATCCCTGGTTTCTGGATTGTTAGGTGGAAATGGCGGTGGTTCAGGCTTTGGTGGCATGGGTGGCATGGGTGGTCATGGTGGTGGTCATGGTGGTGGTCATGGAGGAGGATATGGTGGAATGGGTGGCCAAGGTGGTCAAGGTGGTGGAGGATTCGGGTTTGGTGGCGGAAATGGGGGATATGATAGTATGGGAGGTGGATTTGGAGGTGGACGTCGCAACGAAGGAGGAGGAGGAGGAGGAGGAGGAGGTTTCTTTTGATAGTTTGACACATCTACTAGGACTCTCGACTACCCGCTCCCAAAGTCTTCTTTTCGTGCAAGGATTTGCTTCTTCATGACCTTTTCCAAGATAGGACATTTTGATGGATCTTTAGTACGAGTGGTTGTTCAGAAGAGCCCGCTTGTGTTAATTTTGTTTTGTCGTTATTTATATCAGAGTTTTAGTATGTGCTCGTCACTTTGTGTACTGCGTAATAAAACTCATGCCAGTCCACGTGAAATCTCTTTCAAACTACTGAAGAGACTGAATTTTTCAAATTACCCTCTAATTCTATCTGTGGTGATTGATCATGAGGTTTGGCGTTGAGATTTACATTATATGATATATCAGCAGCTTCACACGCTAAAAAGTTGATCTGCCAAATATTTGACGTGATCAAATTTTTTAGCTGTCGCCTACAGATAAGAGCTTTTCAAGAGTTTGGTTTAACCCTGACGTTTGTGATCACCTCTAAACCTTGACTTCTTTGTCATTCAGGAATCGACACTAGGTAAACATTTGCGATAAGGAATATCTTGCAATCGTTCACCAAACTAAACATCGATTTTCGGCTTGATTTTAACCCGTTGCGATGTTTCATACTCCCCCCACAAAGGATAATTGGTCTTCGGATACAGCATTGAAGTACTCCTATGATAACGAATCCCACAGCAACTCAGAGAGTTTGGAATCGTTGAACACATCGAATGGAGTTGTGCCAGAGCAAACGCCCGCTCTTGTATCCGAAAGGCACGACATGGATGACAAAGCCGATAAACTGCTACAGGTTGCCAACAAACAAGAACTACCAATAAATTTGCTCAAAATTCTCCAAGATTTCATTAAATACCTGAGGGAGCCACGTTATTCCAAACCCCTTGCGGTTTATGAGATTGCAGACCTGTTCCAAAGGTTTTACGAGGACTTCAACTCTAAAATCAGAGAAATGACGCAATCCGACAAACAAATGGAATTGAATGATCTCAGTAAGCCAATAGAGCCTCTATCTTATAAATACAACCTGATAGTGGAAAGACTAATATGCGAGAAGTTCTACTCGTCGTTGATGTTTCCGAAAAAAGGTATACCTATAGACGAGTTTGAGAAGGGGCTAGACAAAGAGTTCTCCCTCAAGCTGTCATATTTGAACACCCTGAATATAACCTTTGAACTCCTCGATATTGATCTTGTCATTGATGAGGACCTATTCACAGTCAAATTGCACGAGACGATATTACCCGAGTTTGAAATAATGTCAGCTGAGCGCTCACCAACATTGAAACTTAAACATTTATCCAAGGTGCACAACTGTATTGACAAACTGATAAGGGAATTGAGTGTGGAAACTGTTCAAGAGCTGAATACCGACATTTATCTGCCAATGCTGATTTACATTCTGATCAAACTTGAGGATCTTCGAACACACTCACTTATCTCACAGTTTCAATATATCAAAAGGTTTAGAAACGATTTTGTTTATGATGGAAGTGATGACCAGAAAGGCCAATTGTTGTATGTTTTTACCAACCTGGAGGCAAGTTTATCATATTTGGCAAGCGTGACGTTAGAGAATTTAAACATGAAATTTGAAGATTGCATTTCTAAGCTTGCCGACAACGATTTAGACCATTTCCAGAATTTACTGACAAAACCCTTGGTTCTAGAGTCCATAGATGAGGAGATCAAGAAACTCAGGCCATCAGACACCACAGCAAGGCCTTCATCAGTATTTTTATTAGATTCCTCTCGATTCTCCTTGTTGACGCCTACAGAGTTTCTTCCTCTATATCACGCTGACCAAGGTGTTCGAAACATAAGTAATGCTGTTGATTCCAGCATCAAAAGCATCATTGGTAGAGTTTCATGGCTCAACACCGCTGCAACAGCAGAGGAATCCACTTCTATTTCCGAGTCTACAAGACAACAAATCGAAGAAAATCTGGCAATCCAATCGACAATTGAACCGACTAAATATGATGACTCAAAGATCACACCAACTTCCTCTATTTCTACAAATGAGTCTAGAAACAATACAGTGCACACTGGTTCTGATTTATCATTACAATTAGCATCCCATCTTGAGCAGCCCGAGAATGTTGATGAAATGGCAGCATCCACTGTTACATCCACTACTCTGGTCAGAACAAGATCTCTTACAGATTCAAACTTGTCATCGCCTGCGGCTCAGGACAAGTTTTTGCACAAGGTTACCAATAGCATGAGCGGAGTCATGAAGTCGTTCAGGCCTATCAGTGCATCCTCCTCTACATCTTCTTTGAACGTTCATTTGGAGACCAACAACTCTAATCAAGGAACACCTCAAAATGTGAGTGCACAGAATACAGGAATCAATACACAACAAGGGGACAAAGCTAGACCGCAAGTCACCAAAATGAGAAGCAGAACTACCAGTCTAATAAATTCAGGGTTATTCCACCAGGATTACTCCCGAATGGGGAAAGCTGGACTTTTGAATTCTATTGAAAATGCTTTTGAAAATGTAAAGAACAGAAGCCGCGGCAGCTCCTTGAGTGACCAACAACCACATCACAAAGCAGAAGATAATCCAAAAATCCCGAATATTGATTTTTCCAAAATGGACCGCTTTGGTAACAAGCGTTTTGACCAGCTCACTCTGTGCGAACTGTCGAAAATGTATCAAAACTACCAATATATTTTAGGACTTGCTCAGGGGGAGGAATCTTAAATAGAAAATGTATGTAAGTATGACGGCACATTTGTCAATAACGATTATAGAGAAGTGATAAGAATCAATCATTAATCGACAATCGAGTGAATATGTCTATAACAGGTAGAGGAGCTGCTTGCACTCCAGACCAAAAGTCAAAACATATATGTGGGTATTTACGCTGCTTTGTCCTTCAAAAAGAGCTCAGTGAACAAATTATTTACCAACCAGAGAGAGATCTGGAAATATGTTCGCCAATTAGACCAAACTCTTTATTCCTATTATTCTTCTTATAAAGGATATATTAAAAGCCATGTAGAAATGTGTCAGAAATACAAAATTCGTAAATAATCAAAATCCGGGGTAAAATTTATTGAAAATAAGTGTATAAGTGTGGCTTCAAAACCAAGCCCTAGTGCTTAGGGATATCTAATGAGTGTGTTAATCTGGCAATGTGTAATCCGCTGAAGGTATCAGTTCTAATAGTCAAAAGCTAATCATTTGATTTATCTCTTGGTGATATTTGTGATCGCTAAGGGGTCTCAACTGTAGAAGGATCTGACAAGCCTGTAAGCAAACCAAGTGAACGAGAAGAACAGCAAAGGAATTGCATAAACATTGAGAATCTCAAGCTTGTTCCGAAGTTTGAGTTCCATAGTGGTGCCTTTTGTGTCATTAGTAAAAGTACCTGAGTCATAGTAATTCTGCATCATCTGGTCCTTTTTAATCCACAGGCTATTTAACCAAACCTCAAATCTATTCATATCCTCTTGTTCTTCCTCTTCACTAGCATTTTCGTCAAATGTGCATCCATCAATGGAGTCTATTTTAATTGCCTGGATGTACATGCTCACGGATTTCGGTCCTTTTCCTAAAAGATAAATCGAGCGCAATGTGAAAGAGTCTTGAGCGTATTCTTCTGGAAGGTGATCGCTATAACCCATTGTGACATCTAAGAGAAGATTTGTCTTCTTGCGCATATGTTTGCACGCAAGATATAAACCTTTGACTCTGGGAAGCATGACGTGATTCAACTTGAAATCAAGCTTCTGTTTAGTGATGTATTCATCAGATCTTGGTTTTGTGTTCGGACTAAGATTTGTTCCTTCAGGAAATATTAAGAGCCAATGCTTTTCCACATTGCTCAGTTTTATGAATCGCTTGATCATGTAGCTCCTGTCCAGATCCCACTTTCTGTTCAAAAAGATAAAATCATAATTGGTCATTCCATAGCCCAAAAATGGGAGCTTCTGCAACGACTTCTTCATGATAATATAGAAGTTTTCTGAGCATTGATTCAAGTAAGACAGAAACCACAGGAAAATCCAGTCTGTGTACAATTGGTGATTAGCAATTAAAATGGCGTTTGTGTCTAATTTGAGAAGGGATAAATCGGCTTCCGCAAGCACATTATTGGTAGGTATGGAATTGATGTCAAAGGTGATATTCAACGCTGTTGGGCAGGATAAACTCGTGATGAAGGTGATCAGAATCACAAAATTCTTCTTCGTGAATTCTAGCATTTGTGTGCGTCTCTTATCATCGCCACTAAACAGAATATTGATAAGAAATTGCGAAAATACGATGCTCAAAGCACCAGTGGCAAATGTGGTTATGGCGAAAACCAATCTTACTATTTGGTATAAAGTAGGATACTTCGGATTCTTGTCCTGCGTAGTCGTCATATAAATGATATAGATAAAACTTATTTCGCGTATAAATTTATTCATTTAAAGTACATATTGGTTCAATACCGTGAGAAAGAATTTTAAACAAGTGGGAGCACATTTGTGTCGCACTCTCCAACGTAATTTCCTGCAGGATCATAGGAACAGACAATATAAGTTCCCCAGTAATCGTTACAGTATTTGTATCCACATCCAACCTTTGTGGTAGACTTCCACACCACCTGAGTGAAGTGATCGTAAACAGAGCAGGTAGATCCATAGTCATAGTTGGTTCCCTCGTTGTACCAGGCATCCACAGAACCAGTGGTAGTGTAGCCAAGAGCCAGATTTTCACCGTATGGCCCACCTGAGTGAGTGAGGACTCCTGAACAGTCATACTCATCGGCATAGTTCTGAGCATAGGTTGCAAGAGTATCGTCCCAAGTGAGGTCATCCACACCATGCAGGGCTCTTTTGACGTTGTGTTCGTTCAGAATTTCGCTATCGAAATTTGACGAGGTTGAGGTCGAGGTAGCGGTGCTCGAAGTAGTGGAAGAAGTGCTTGATGTCGTAGTAGGAGTGGTAGTAGGAGTAGCAGTTGTTGTAGGAGAGGTGGTTGTGAGAAGTGTTGGAGTGATCTCCTGAGCAGCAACAGTGGCTGCAGCGGCAGTCGATTGGGAAGAGGATGATTCCTCGACGTTGTCAAGTGCGACCAGCACATCATTGGAGCCAGCCGTGGAAGTCGTTGAAGAAGAAGATGTCGTGGTGGCAGGCTGTGCTTCATCAACAGTAGTCGTGCCACCAGGAGTCACGACCACAGTTTCACTGACTGTTTGAGTAACGACAACCAATTTTGGTTCGGCATTCCGCTTGAGATGAAAGAAAGGAGCAGCGCTGGCCAATTGACCGAGAACACAAACTGCGGCAACAGTAGAAAGTCTCATGTCTAGAAGATCAAGGTAAATATGGAAGTAATGAATGTAGAGTTTTTAGCAGACGCAAACGAAAACGAAAGGACTGAGTAACGTGAATAAAAGAGAGAGGTCACCTGAATCTAGAAATGAGATGGATCCGTTCGATTTGTTGCTCAAGAGTATTTCTCCAAGATTGGGCAAATGTTTGGGTTTTTATTCATACCGGTTTGATGCGTGTTTCACGGGGCAACGACTGATCCTGGACTAAACACGGTATCTAAAATAAACAATACAAACGCGCTATTTCATAAAATAAATGTGCATCTAAAACTTAATAGTCGCAACATTCTATTGTCTTTTGCAGCATAAATCTATTATTAAAATTAGACCGTATTATTTGCGAACAAAGAAGGATCGCGAGGCGTGTCGACATACCAGGTGGCTGGTCGTTGAAGGGATCAGAATGTTAAGAAGCCAGGGGAGGCAGGGTCAAAGCCTTACATGTGTTTACTAAGATCGGAAATGGAATGACAAGATCTACATTGCGTATAATGTGTCGGACGACGAACGAAGTCTAGAGTCTCGCTTGATCCGTATGTGAAGAAAATTACCTTATACATCATATTACATTTTCATTTATCAGTGACATCAGATCCGATTTCAGCCATGCTACCTCAAATCAGTCACCTATGAAGATCAGCGAAAGCCTCGTATGAAAGCCTCTGACACAGAAGACTAATGTGGATTCTGCTCAATCATTTGGAAGAACTTTTCACTTCTCGGGAATGATCCAATTATCGTGAGATCAAGCACAAGTTCTTCGACTTCGAGAAGAGCATCAGGAAGTCCCACACCTTCCCAGACCTCAACGAAGAAAACATATCTCCATGGACTCACAATAGATGGTCTGGTAGTGATGGATTGAAGATTCAGATTGTATTTCTTGAAAACTTGCAATATGTTGCACAAGCTTCCGAAATTATCATTATCTTTGATTATGAAAGTGAGCAAGGTCATTTTTTTGCTTGATGGCCGGTTGATATTAGTCAGATATTTGGTTTCAGGAAGTTCTTTTTTGCCCAAAACAAGAAACCGAGTAGTGTTACCCTTGTAGTCTTCGATTTGTGAGACTTTAACTGGCACTCCATGAATTTCACTTGCGGTTAAAGATGCCATGGCAGCAATCGACTCTCTCTCGGCCTCTGTTTTGAGCTGAGAGACGATTTCAACCGCTTTTGAGGTAGACGAGGTGTCAATTTTTTGAATTTTCAGGTTATTATCAAGTTCGTGCTTGTGTAGAAACTTATTGCACTGAGACCAAACCTGTGGATGAGAGTAGATTGTGTGAATTTTTGAGATGTCCGAAGAATAAGTGATGAAATTGTGATGGATTGTGACAAACTGCTCTCTGATAACAGTGAAATCAGGGGATTTCTCCGAGGCACCGTACGAACTGGAACTTTGATCGAGCTCTTTCAGCTTCTGTTTTAGCATGTCCTCTTGAATAAACCAATCACGGAATAAGTCATAACTGAGGACTACCTGTCCGTTGGAAGAATTCTCAAACGGAATGATGGAATAATCGCACTGGTCTTTGGAAATGGCTTTGAAGCATGAATTGATTGATGGTTGTGGAAGGTAGATCACCGATGTCTCATCATCTAACGCATATGGTTCGAACTGTTGACGAGCTGCCTGGTATGTTAGTAAATCAATGTATTATAGAGCATCAGCTGCAACATACTTGATGTGAATATGTTCCGGGAGGACCCAAATAAGCGACCCTAATAGTACTCATCTGGTTTAGGAAGGCTAAGTAAATATCAATTTTTATACTTGCAAAAAATATTTATCGTACATTATTTAGTCACAACCTCTGAAAGCTAATTCTCCATGCTTTGAGCGAGATCAATCAGCTCTTCTATATTGAATTCAGAATGGCCCGAGTTGAACTTCTTCAGAAGTTCAAGTCTTTTGCGACCGGTCTGAGATTGCGTTTCACTGAGTCCTCCGTAGAATCGCTGGACATTGAGAAGTAATAGTTGTGCTTCCTGTAAAGTCACAGAAGAGTCCTCTTCAACTTGTCCGTTCATCACGACTATGCCTTTGACGTCCTTGAGTTCTTGGTGAAACATGATTGTTGTGTGTGGTCTCGCAAACTCCTTATGTAATTTGAATTCAGCCAATGATGTGATCAAAACGTGAGTTGTCATAGGTCCCACGAAGTTCCATTGAATAAAATGCATTTCAACTGGATCTCCCTCCCCTTCGCTATCAACTTGAGCGTTCTCACGTGGTAAAGGAAGAACGAATGTCGGATTGCTTATAGCGTTTTTCTGCAACCGGTCAAAAGTGTCACTGGGAACCACAGCACTTAAGGTGTTGGCTCCATTTTGGAAGCGGACCCTCCACAAGAATTCAATCTCCTCTTTTTTCAGTTGCTTGATTTTGCCCAGATCCAAGTACGAGTTTAATGTTTTGTAGGGATCCTTCGGCTTTGAAGAATCAATTGGGGATCTTATCTGAGCCTGCTTTTTCACATGTTTCTGCTGTGATCTTTCATATTCTTCCAACTCTTTCAAAGGATCAATTTTGTTCATTTCCTTCTTCTTCCTTTCAATCTCATCCTTGAGTTTTTCTTTCAATTGTTCAGGGTCAGAAGCACCTAACTCCTTTGCCTTTTTCTCAAGCTTTTCTTTGTATCTAGCAAGAACATCTTTTTCCGAAACCCGAGAAGCCACAAACCTGACTGGAGTAACAGTGGCTCTTCGAAGGAAATATCTTGGTCTCAGGAACATATTTGAAAAATTGTGAGAAAAGTATAATTTTGGAGCTTGAATTTTTGTTTGATGAGCTGAGCGTTAAAATTACCGGTCGATTGAGAAGCACTCTTGAAGCGCATGGTACCTCTAATTAAACCGAAAATCTGATATATTTGAAACGAATCTTTATGAAATGATTAGTAAATCCCTATTATGTTATCACCCAGAGATTACGGGTACAGCGCTGCAACACTTCATAGAATTAATTCCTGCTTCCAATTAAGCGATAAACTTTCTATTTTCTTGCAGCACCTATATCGTCTGCTACAGAGATGGTTGTCACACCCACAACCTTGCCAAAAAATGAATCTGTTGTTGTCAACACCGATGCTTTAAGTTTCCCGGATGCTTCAGATCCACAGCTCCGTGCCTTGAATCTTGATTCGCTACCAAAAATTGAGATCCCTTCGAGTGGAATCAAGAATCCATTTTTACAAGCACAACCTTCACATCAGCAGACATTTTACGTTATCTTGCTGCCAATAGTGGCGGGTTTAGTGTTAGTGTTTCTAGCAGGTACTACATATCATCGATATCGAGCCAAGTCTCAAGCTAAGTTTGCTAACTCTACAAGCGACTCGTTCAGCGCTGACTTTCCCTCATCAACCGAAAATGCTGCTGCAATCTATGAATTGATCTGTGGGAATAATGATTTTCCCGCCATTAGCGCACTAGAAGCCTCTAATCAAAGATTGACCAAATCAAGTTCACTTCCTTCAATGAGAGATCAAAGAGTGTATTACCAGCCTCACTTAAGCGACTCCCAGGTAACAACATTGCAGCTCTGTAAAAAAGAGTCACCAGATACTTTTATCTCGATTGCATCACCTCTTCAGCGTCCCCGGACACTGAATAATGTTTCTCAGCAATTTTTAGGTGAGAATATGGATACTGGGGATTTCTTAGTGAAGACGAATCACAATGTTTCCGACACCATGTACCGACAACAAGCTGGATCCTACCGAAGTCTACAAAGCTCAGTAATTTCCAATAGTTCTAGAGCTACTAAATCAAGTTACAGCTATAGCCATAGTCCTCAGAGACACGTGACAAATTCACAGAGTTTTGCCAGGGCCGAAAATCGTAACTAAAATAGAAGAGCTTGTAATTCTGTTTCAAAGATTTCATCTACATATGCCAGGTGTAAAAGTTGTGACCACGAACTTGTCTGGTTCACATTATCACACAACCTTTGCTTTCCCCTTCTGCACCTGTGCCAGCAGCGTTCGCTCCCTTAGGTTTTGCCGTGAGGGCAATTCTTGCCGCCTCAGTAAACACCTCGTTTACTCCGCGATTCTTCATTGCCGAACACTCGAGATATCTCAAGGCTCCAATTTCTTTGGCGATGCTGACTCCTTCCTCGTAGGAAACCAGTTTCTTACCTGATGGAACGTTATTCACCAGCAGCTCGTCCTGACCAATGTCAGGATCTGTGCTTCGAAGATCTGCTTTCAGCCCGACCAGTATCAGCTTTACTCCTTCGCAGTGCTCCAGGATTTCTCCAACCCATTTATTTTTGACATTCTCTAGGGAATCATGCGAGTCAATTGCAAAACATAAAATAATACAGTGTGTATCGCTATAGGAAAGAGATCTCAGACGGTCAAACTCTTCTTGTCCTGCAGTGTCCCACAGTGATAATTGTAGTTGTTGGCCATCTATGAATATGTCGTGGATATAATTCTCGAAAACAGTTGGCTCGTACACTTGTGGAAAATAGCCTCTGGTAAAAACATTCAAAAGAGAAGTCTTACCACAAGCACCATCTCCCAAGATGACTATTTTTCGCTGAACTGAATGTTAGTATATGATAAATTCTACTTACCTGCTTTAGGAGGGCTTCCGCACAACGGCATTTGGTGATTGTGTACTTGGCGTTAATTTGGATTCAAATACTATCCAGCTTTCTATTCCAGTGCTCAAGAAAGAAAGTTGCAATATTTTGGATAATATTAGTCAATAAAGGTTATGACTGGGCACCAAAAAAGATACTTGAGTGAAGATACACTTTGTACACAGAAGTACTTTTTTACAGAACGTAGAAATTAATGGCGGTGTAGGGGTGCTATTACACGATATCGAAATTATTTTCGATTGAGTGTACTTCCTTATGGCAGCTCCTTCAACATGGAAACAACGGCACAATGTTTCCAGCAAACGGAAGCTTCCAAACGCAAACCCACTCGCACAAGTTTTAGGGCTTATCAAGAAGCCTCAAAAAAAGCAGGTGCTTAAGTCTTCCGACCATAAACGTTCGATCTTGATAGACAAGAACCCTTTAGCTCGCGCTCTCAACACTAAGAACACCAATTCAACAAAACTTTTTAACACGGCTAAACATAGAACGAAACCCAAAGACTCCAATAAATCGGCTAGAGGCAGAAAGCCCGAAAGTTTATCTGCAAGAGTCGGACTCAGTCCTTCACAGAAGCTGGAGTTGAAGGAAAAGTCCAAACTAATCAATAGAATAGGAAAGCGTTAGAATTTAAGAAAACTTCACGAGAATGCTGATTATTAATGATGTTAGGTTTTTGCATACGAAGTACACAGATTGTCTGGCATGATGGAGTCACGTCCTGTGCTTGATGTAGTAGTTTGTTTAGTGGTGTACGGGTGTTTGTCCATTCACCTCGATTAATGAAAAAATTAATTCTTCAAGATCCAAATAATGCTACTGGGCCTCACAAAATCCAGTCAAATCTTGCAGTTAGGAACTCAAGTTCGGTTTGCGTCGTACTTGGGCCGCTTAAAGGCTGCTCCAAACTCTCAACTTAATGAGAAGAGGGTTGGTAGGGGTCCTGGTTCTGGATACGGTAAAACTTCTGGACGTGGTCAGAAAGGTCAAAAAGCCAGAAGTTCCGTTCCCAACTGGTTTGAAGGTGGTCAGACACCCGTCCACAAATTATATCCAAAGCGTGGATTTATCAGACATTTGAAGTTGGATCTCCATGAGGTTCCACTCCTTAGAATACAACAGTATCATGATTCCGGAAAACTGGGCCTTGCTGCGGGAGAGGTCCTTACTATGAAAAAAATGAGAGATGTTGGTTTGATAACAGGCTCTCTGAAGGATGGTGTCGTTATCTTGGGTACAGGATCTCCAATTTACAACCTCAACATCAGTATAGAATCGACCAGAGCCACTAAGCTTGCGGTTGAGACAATCGAGAAAAATGGCGGTAGTTACACTGCAAAGTACTTCTCCAGATCGATTGGGTACGAAGCGCACATGTCTCCGGAGCGTTTTACCAGGAGCAAGGGATATGTTCCAATGCAAGCCAAGCCTACCGCTAGAAGAGACGTGGTTTACTACACCAGTGCTGAAAAGTGCGGATTCCTTCAGGGTTCTGAATTTTCCAAGATCATCGAGGAAGGTGCAAACAGAGCCGCTTCGATAAGAAAAGATGTGAAGTCTAACCTTGTCAGACATTTAGAGGATCTTCAGACTGTCAACAAGAAGGACTTTGGTGTGAATGCATTCACCAACAACTCAATAGTGAAACTTGAAGACCTCAAACTCTAAGCAGATACTCATTTGTATATATTATAAGCAACATCCGTTCTAAAAACCCATTTCTCTCCGGCGTCTACAGGCGCAGCTTCGTGCAGAAGGCAGTCGTTGCCGTGTTTATGAAACAATACCATGCCCTGCTCTGGCGCTGCCACGTACTTGGAAGCTGCACTGTTTTTCTCACTGTAAAACATGGTTTGGCCACCCTTTAAACCTTGATCATTCAAGTATATTAAAACCGTCCATTTGGTTACCTTATTGTCACCAACGTTGACCGATTCGTCATAGTGCTTTTGAAAAAACTGACCCTTTGTATATTTGTAAACTCGCAAATTGGAATTGAAAGATGTTGCATGGCTCATTTCTTTCCAAATCCAATCATCCAACTCTCCGTGTTGATGCTTGAACTTCAGCAGATTCATAAAATAGCTGTAAAATAAGAGAGCCCCATCAGGACTATGAAACGACACACGATCATTATTTCGCGAGGCATATAGTTTAGATTTCACCAAAGGTGTCGTCTCGAAAGACAGACTAGTCTGGATGGCCGTCATCAAGTCTTGACATTGGTTTGGAGAAAAGAACTTCGATATCGTGAAAATTTGATGAGGTATCACGCTCTCAACTTGAGGCTTGTACAGGTTTGTCTTTGAAGAATCAAGTGTGGAAATCGACGTTGGAAAAGAGAATCCATGAGAGACATTTTCTGTTTTAGATGGCTGTTTCTTCACCATCTTCAAATATTAGAAGATTTCCTACACAGCCTAAAAAAGATCGGTTTTATCTATATTCGTAGCTATGTTAAGTGTTACCAACCTCTTGCATGATAGTTTAAATTGTCTTCCCAATCATCAGTGTCTTGATTGATGTTTAAATGGGCATCGTCAATGAAGGGAGCAGCTTCAGAGTCCATGGACAACAACTTCAGTTTGTTACCCATTATTCCATTGGCAATGATACTATTTGTGGTTTCCTGCTCCAAACTATTAGTTGAGTCGGCAGCCCCCAATTCATTCATCACGACTGTCGAGGAAGATCCATTTCTTCTAAGATCCACTCGAGAACGTGCAATTTCAGGGAGATCACTTAAATTTGTAGATGATGCATGAATTAGCTTGTTTTCGTTGTTGATCGATTCAACAAGATTAGAAGGAAGCTCTTTCGTCAAAATTTCCATGCTGGGGTCGCGATCCAAAGACGGTCTTGAAATATAAGAACTTCCTCTCTTTTGGAGGGAAGGTCTTCCAGGACGGTAAATTGGAGAATCAGTGTGAGAGTCTCTTCGAGGCTGCGAACGTGAGCCAGGTCCTCGAATTTCAATCGATTGTACACTTGAGGAAACGCTGATAGCTGATTCGTTGTCTGATTCGTGACTATTGCTTAGGGTCTTTCGATCATCAAATAATGGCCTGGCGGTTGGTTTAGGTACTAATGGAGAATGTATCGTTGGTCTATTATTGCGCGGTTTGGATTGGCGATGAAGATTCATAGTTGGAAGAAACATATGTGTAGAAAGAGCAGTAGGTAGCAACGTTGCTGCAGTTGGTGGAGCATTAGATTCATGATGACGATCATAATGCCCGGTTTGTAATTCGCTGGATGCAGGATGAGGTCTTCTGTTGCTAGCCAAAAAGGAAGCCAAAGAGATCGCTGATTTTGAGACCAAGTGTGGGTTGTTTTGCGAATTTTGTTTATGAAGTAATGGTCGCTGTGGCTCGTTCGTGACAGCTGCGGGTGATTTACTGGTCTTCTTGGATGTAGGTGATTCATATCTTTCTGTTGGAAATTCAAGAGCGTGACCAAGAGCATTTATACTGGACAAAGAAGTCAAAGCCTTGGACATTTCAGGGTGATCAACAGTAGAACTTTGTCCAAGTTTGGGAGACAATCTCGAAGTAGAGGCTGAATGCTTGGCTTTTTCGTGTTTTAATGAAGATTCACCTTGGTTGTCAGCCATCTTATCTAAAAATAAACCACTAAGCAAGGATCTTTTCATTGTAGGTCTATCGGCTGAGTTTTGTATGTCTGTCTTACGGAAGTTCAGCTGATCCTCTTCAACTTCCTCATCGTCTTCAAAATCAGAGTCACCAGACATCGAAGACCAGTCTGAGCCATCGGAAAACTCTTCATCAGACGAGAACATGATTTGCTGTTTAGTTTGATCCTGTTTTCCAATTGTATTGTCGAAAAGTGACACCTGTGACCGTTGAGTTTCCGACTGAGGAGAATGCACAGCAGCTACATCTTGACTATTTCCATAAAGTCGATGTTGCTGGTTGAGTCTCTCCAAGCTTTTGTCATCTTTTGTAGTTGCAATCTTTTCATGCTTCGGAGGGAGATCGTGACCCACCTTATTATTCGCCGATTGTGCGAACAGACTTTTAACCTTAGGGGAAGATGGCGACTTTGATGTCTCAAGCTCAGGAGACGGTGTGTTCTCTATGAAAAACATTTGTCCACGAGGTTTGGTCTTCACAGGCGTTTTATGTATCAGACTTTGTTGATGATCGAGATTTTCCTGCGTGAGCTTAGAAGGCCTTCTGGGAGAAGGCGTAGCGTTCGACTCTGGGTCGCTATCTGATATCTCAGTGGTGGTCTCCTTAATTACATCATCTGGTCTCTCTGGACTGGGGATGTTCACTTTGGAACCATGGGACAAAATGGGACGTTTATTCTGCTTCTTGATTCTGGGTATAGGATTCTCCACCACCCCTGATGAAATTTGTATAAGGGCAGAAAAATCGCTCTGGTTGAAGTTGTTTTTGAGGAGAATGTTGCGATTAACCACTCGCCAACTGATATTCTCCAACCGCTTGCCATTTTTTATCACGTCGCTGGATTTAATGAGTGTAGTCCAAAGAGTTAAAACGTTCCCAAAGTCCAACTGCGCTTGCATTTGACTCTGTTGAAGTGCCTGAACTGTAGCCTGGGACAGCTCCAGAAACGGAGGCGACTTCTTTCGATCTAGCGAGTCCATGGTACCATCAAAAAGGAAAATCTTTTTTATTGTATCAAGTGAACTATGCAAAAATATTTACCGGGTGAAATCGTAAGAAAGCTCATAAACTGCCCGGGAAGCGTGACCAAAAAAAGATTGCCGTATATTTAGTGCAGTGGGATTCTCAAACTACCGAAGTCGTAGGCGAACACATCTTGGCCTTTTCCTGCCATTCACTGCAGCTGCTGTACTCCTGTTGCTGTACTACATCAATCCACGGTCACTCATACTGTGAAGTTCTTGGCTGTGCACCCGGATGACCTGTGTAACGGAACTTCTAAAAAATAGCTTCCTATTGTCTCCTTCATCAGTTTTTTTACTATTTTTCCTGTGTTTTTCCTATCTCTAACCTCTATACAGCTCTTCAATCACTTTTCCTTCCTGAAGAGTTAACTTTACAATGCCCTGAACATGGTGGGGACGAACATGTCCGTACCAAATCACATTACCGTCGCGTTTGAAGATGAGAACGTTCCCCGCATAAACGTGTCCTCCGATATGTGACACTATTCCCAATTCAGTATCTTGAATTTTGTGCGATTTGAAAACCCGATGAAATTCTTCAAGAATTAATGGTGCCAATTCCCCGCACCTCACATCTCTTTTGGTGTGACCACAGACCAGAACCAAATCGCAATCCATGGGCTTCGTTTCGAATTGCGCCCTGAAACCTTGTTGAAGTTGTGTCATTTGCAGCCTATCTTGATTGCTGAGATTTTCGGGTATGACAGATAAATATCCGATCATAAACTCTTCAATCTTTTCTGTTGGAACTTCAATCTTCAGTGCATCTGGGAATACACCGAGAACGATAGAATCTTGTTTTTTTGGTTTTTCTTGCAACGTTGTCATACTAGTTAACACGGGGTGGAACGGATCAACTATATCCCGTTTGAAGCCTTGAATTTCTGAGATAACATTTCCTGGAGAGGATTCAAACCTGCTGGGCCAGTTCTTGTAATCAGGGTCTCCAGATAAAACCAGCAAATGTTTCCATGGATTAGCCTTCGTCTTTGCAAGTGGTTTGGTGTTGTCTAGTCCTTTGCCTGGTGGGAATTTTGGCATCGCACAAAAAGTGCACCCAGTATCAAACTCAGGCTCGGGGCACTTGGATACCGTTTCCAAAACTGTTTTCGTAGAATAACTACGGAAGAATGTGCGCACTGGATTCAACATTTATGGTGTAGATGATGAAAACTATATGCTAAATGCCAAGCTAGTTTTTTTATAGATTCGAATTCCGTATTACCTAATCTAATTATCGGGTTTGGCCTAAAGAGCGCTTGCCACAGCATCCGTAGAGACATCATGATAAACGTCAAATCTACGTTGCGTAGTGATAGGAATGTTTGCTCTGGCCTCCTCAACAACCTCAGGCTTCAGCTCGCAGTACACTATGTCTTCTTCGTGTCCCGCTTCAACAATCACATCGCCGTTAGGATCGACAACCATTGAGTGTCCATAGGCCTGGTAACCACCACCCTCAACGTTTCTTGCTGGTGAGCACATGATGACGTAGACTTGATTGTCAATGGCTCGTGCAACAGCAAATTTTGTCCAGAACTTTGGTCCTGTGACCGTATTAAAAGCTCCAGGATAGCACATGATTCCAGCTCCCTGTCTAGCGGCAACCATGGCAAGTTCAGGAAATCTGATATCATAGCATATGGCAAGGCCAACCTTACAGTAGTCTTCAAAATCGAAAACTGTGGCTTTATTTCCTGGAGATAATGTGATAGACTCCTTGAATGTCATTTTTCCTGGAATATCGATGTCGAATAGATGGACCTTTCTATGATTGGCGATGATTTCTCCAGTCTTGTCAAAAGTAAGAGAAGTGTTGTAGATCTTGTTGTCAGATCCAATTTCAGGAATAGATCCACCAACAATACCAACTTTGTGCTCCTTGGCCAAATTGGACAAGAAAGCAGTTGTTTCTCCAGATGGGATTGGCTCGGCATATTTGCTGAACTGGTCAACCGCATAAGGAGAGTTGAAACATTCTGGCAAGACCAGCAAATCCAAGCCTGGTTCTTTAGCCAACGCCCTCGAGGCAAATTCACTCACCTTTCTCAGGTTAGCTTGTTTATCGGCACCAGCATGAAACTGCAGTAAGGCAACCTTGAGGCTCTTGTTTAAAACTGTCATCACGGTCTTCAAAGTCATAAAATTTGCCTTATCGAAAGTTTATATGTATTCTGAATCGGGATATTGCGAAAAATTACCCCATTTGAAAGGCATTATTAAGAAAAACAATATATTCTAACCTGGAAGCAAATGTATCCAAAAAAGCGTGAGTCGTTCATTGCTAACTGGTTATCGTTTTGCAGTTTTGTTCGCATGTCGCGAATTTGTCAATATGCCTCGTGAGCTGGTTCACATTGAAAAAAGGTTATTCAGTACGTAAATTTTACGTGATTCTAAATAAATGTAGGGATCTCATTCCAGGTCCAAGGATCATTGAATCTAAGATCCTGGTTCAAAGAGCTGATGTCCTTCAATTCTTGCTCAGTGAGATCAAAATCATTGACACTCAAGTTCTGGGCCAATCTCTCTTTGTGGTTCGACTTAGGAATAACCAAAATATTTCTTTGAGTGGCCCATCTCAGGAGAACCTGGGCAGCAGAGACTCCATGAGCGGAAGCAATAGAGTTAATCTTGTCGTGCTTCAGAAGAGAGATAGAATCGGTAGCCTTTTCGTGATTGAGTTCAACAAACGATTGAGGACCAAACGAGGAGTATGCAACCACTGCGATACCTTGAGATTGAACGTACTTGATGAGCTTCTCCTGAGTCAGGTAAGGATGGTGTTCAATTTGCAATAATTGAGGCTTAATTTTGCATCCTCTCAGGAGATCTTGGACCAATGCACCAGAAAAATTGGAAATCCCAATGGACTTGACCAGTCCCTCTTCGACTAATCCCTCCATCGCCTTCCATGTCACTGAAAGAGGAACATCTTCAAATTCCCAACCATTTGAGCCACAGTAGAATCCAGGTGGATATTTCTCCTCGAAAGGCACAAACTTCTGTGCAATTGGGAAGTGTATGTAGAAGATGTCAAGGTAGTCTAGCTTCAAGTCACCCAAAACCTTTTTAATGGCCTTCTTGACATTATCTGGGTGATGGTAGCTGTTCCACAACTTCGAAACAATAACAAGCTCCTCTCTTTTGACCAGTCCGTCCTTGATTGCTTTAGCAATTCCGTCACCAACTTCCTTCTCATTGCCATAATCCATTGCACCATCAAACAAACGGTAACCAGATTTGATTGCCTCGTAGATCTGGTCAGCACAGATAGAGTTTTCGACCTTCCAGCAGCCGAATCCCACAAGAGGGATTTCAATTCCATTGTTAAGCTTTGTAGTTTGAGCAGACATTTTCAATTGAGTGAGTTAATGAAAATTTTAACTTCTTACTAGCACAGGGCACCAAAAAAGTTCCCCCACAATTGTATAACGTTTGCGCAATAGTAGACACGGGGAGGGCGTATTGCCATATGCGCCGCAATTGGCTGACTTGCACGAAAACGGTGTGGGGAGTGCATGATTAAAAAAATAAAATACCACCCAGGTCCCAAAGTAACAGCGAATGAATGGAGGCATTTCAAACAAAATCACCTAAGAGTTTACCGGATGATATAGCTTGCTACCTGTCATATGACAATGTAGCAAAAAAATGGCTACTTGAAGCACATGGTGATATCGAAGACCTCGAATTTAATCCTATTTTACACCGTTGGGTTCCTACATTGGATGATTTGCAGCCGGAAAAACCTCAGTCCGACGAAAGCTCTGCAACCGAGGACTTCAAGCTAGAAAAAAAGAGAAAATTGGAGGAATTGAAGAGAGAAAAGAATAGATTAAAGCAAGCCCGTCGGAAAAGGAATACATGTATTTATGTGAGTGGTGTTCCATTGGACATTGGGTTGGAACAGCTGGAGGAAGTTTTTGCCAAGTATGGTGTGATTGCTCAAGACTTTCGCACAGGCTCATCGAAAATCAAATTATATCGGGATGATCAGAACAAGTTCAAGGGTGAGTGTTTAGTTGAATATTTGAAGGAGGAGAGCTGCGATTTAGCAATTGACCTCTTGAACGACACAAAACTGCGACCAATTGATGACAAGTCTATCCAGGTTTCGAAAGCTGAATTCAGTGACAAAGATGAATACAAACCAGGAACAAAGTTGAAGTTCAAAGAGCGTATGGAACTCCACAAAAAGCTAGACTCAATAAACAAAAAGGTCACCGAATGGTCTGACACAGAAGAAGATGATGAGGAAGCAAGGCTCCGCAAGGAGAAAACTGTCATTCTTAAGCACTGTTTCACTCTAAAAGAGCTGGAAGATGATCCAGCTGCTAATTTGGATATCAAAGAGGATATTCGCGATGGCTGTGAAGAAATTGGTGAAGTTACGAACCTTGTCCTGTATGACCTGGAACCAGAGGGAATTGTGAGCGTAAAATTTAAATCTGTGGTGGCAGCAGACATATGCGTTTCGAAAATGCACGGTAGATTTTTTGGCGGTCAAAAGCTTGAAGCATCCAAATACGACGGTTTTACTAAATACAAACAAAAAGAGGGCAAGTCTGGTGATGGCGAAAGACTGGATAGGTTCAGTCAGTGGATAGAGGGCGAGTAGACTTTGTACCTAGAATATTACATAATCATAGGCGTTAAAAAATTTTCAACCTGGGTATCGAAGAGACAATTATAGTACTATGCCACCAAAGAAGCAAACTGAAGAGAAGAAACTCCTTTTGGGAAGACCTGGAAACAATTTGAAATCGGGAATTGTCGGACTGGCTAATGTTGGTAAATCTACTTTCTTCCAAGCCATCACTAGATGTCCACTTGGAAACCCTGCCAATTACCCATTTGCTACGATCGAGCCTGAAGAAGCTCGTGTCATAGTTCCTTCTCCACGTCTTGACAAGCTTTATGATCTGTACAAGCCTCCAAAGAAGGTCCCAGCTTACATCACTATTTATGATATTGCTGGGCTGACCAAGGGAGCTGCTGCTGGTGAAGGTCTTGGTAATGCTTTCTTGTCCAACATCCGTGCAGTCGATGCTATTTACCAGGTTGTCAGATGTTTTGATGATGCCGACATTATTCACATCGAAGGAGACGTCAACCCTACAAGAGACTTGGAGATCATTTCCAACGAGCTCAGATTGAAAGATATTGAATTTGCCAAAAGTCATCTGGAAGGCATCCACAAAATCACCAAAAGAGGTGGACAATCATTGGAGGTGAAGCAAAAGAAGGAAGAAGCTGTTTTGGTGGAGAGAATCATCCAATTGCTGGAAGACGGACAGAGAGTTGCTAATCAAACCTGGACTAGTAAAGAGATTGAAGTCATCAACACTATGTTCTTGCTCACAGCCAAGCCAACTATCTACTTGATCAACTTATCTGAAAGGGACTTCGTGAGAAAGAAGAACAAGCATCTTTTGAAGATCAAGGAGTGGGTTGACAAATATTCCCCAGGAGATGTAATTATTCCACTGTCTGTGTCGTTTGAGGAAAGACTTTCTCAGATGGAAACCGACGAAGAGAGAGAAGAAGAGGAAAAGAGAGTTGGAGCTCCTTCTATCTTGCCAAAGATCATTACAACTATGAGAAAGAAGCTGGACCTGATCTCTTTCTTTACTGCAGGTGAAAAAGATGAGGTTAGAGAGTGGACCATCAGAGACGGAACCAAGGCCCCACAGGCTGCAGGTGTGATTCACACTGATTTGATGAAAACTTTCATTTTGGCCAATGTTATGAAATATGAGGACTTAATGGAGCTCGGTGATGAAACTGCTGTCAAGTCTGCTGGTAAATTGCTGCAAAAGGGTAAAGATTACACTGTTGAAGACGGTGATATCATCTACTTTAGAGCAGGTGCAGGTAAGAACTGAGTAAGTATCGGTGTAAGGATGCAGTAGATTTTTTCTACTTGGATTTTACATATAGTCAAGAACTCAAACGAATAACACACCACCCTCTATGCTCAAATTTAGATTTAGAACGTTGCCAAAACCTTTAGGCTTGGGAAACCGTTCTTTTGTTAGTACTCGTTTCCTAGCAAACGAAAAACAACCTGCCTCAGCAAACTCAGACCAAAGCCCGAAGCAAAAAAGACCTTTGTCTAGATTCCCAATTGGCGGTCCAGACTACAGCAAACAGACTTTAAGAAAGGCTCCAATTGAGTTTATCACTTGGAAAGCTGCTGTCGTTTTTGTGATTTTTGGTTCAGCTCTTACTTACGTCTTCACTAGTGAAAAGGAAAAGCTGAAGCTGCGTAAAGAAGCTGAACAAAACCGTGGAGTTGGAAAGCCGTTGATTGGGGGACCTTTCAATCTGATAGATACAGAGGGTAATCCATTTTCTGAACAAAATCTGAAAGGGAAGTTCTCTATAATCTACTTTGGCTTCACTCACTGTCCTGATATCTGTCCTGATGAGCTAGATAAATTGGGCATCATTCTCGATGGCCTCAAAACGAAGCATGACATCGAGATTCAGCCTATCTTCATTACTTGTGATCCTGCCAGAGATAGTCCAGAGGTCATAAAAGAATATCTCCAGGATTTCCACCCATCCATTGTCGGTCTGACAGGAGAATATGAAGATATTAAAAAATGCTGCAAGAGCTACAGAGTCTACTTCTCGACTCCAAAAGAAGTGAAGAAAGATCAAGACTACCTTGTTGATCACTCCATTTTCTTCTACTTCATGGATCCGGATGGAGAGTTCATTGACGTTTTAGGTCGCCAATACGATGCTGAACAAGCAATTGATAAGATCAAATCCAACATTGCAGTTTATCAGCCTCGTGAGGAAAGAGAAAAGGCCAAGGAGGGCTGGTTTGGGTTCTTGTATAAATGATGCCACTTTGATTAAACTCTTGTTATAACTGGGCCCCATCCCGTGTATATATATCTATAGGTGCTAATTACGGACATAAAATTTGTTCAATTCAAGGACCATTAAAATTCACAGAAACTAGGGGGTCGATTTGACACCATACAAGACTATAATCAAAATATTTGTACTCATCGAATGTGAACGGAGCTCTTCGAGAATGAGGAATGGAATTTTTTCATGAAACGGATTTGAGAATATGATTCGGAGACGATTGGAAAAAACCCGCACCGCCGCACCCGTCCAGTTTTGTTGTTCATCTTCTGTCTTATTGTTATGATCTGCACGAATTTTTACAGTGGGTGATATATCCAATTGTATGGCATCTTAGACCGCAAAACTTCAGAGTCTGCAATTCAAAAGCTCTTAAACATCCAAACTCAAAAATTCGGTCCTTGAGAATAATCAAAATCTGATACAAGCCAGATGGACAATTTTCGTCCACTATTTGCTTGATTCAGGCTGATCTTAATAAACTATCTATCTCGCGTTTGTTTAGTGTGCGCACGACCAAGGTTTTGGTAGTTTTCCTTCAACTGGTCTCAACTTTTTCTTCCAGCAGAGGCGAAAAGGATGATTTGTTTCTTTCACAAAAACTGACTCAGCCCTTAATCTTCCTTCTTTGCGATTCTACTTGAACTTTAACAATTTTGGTCAAAAGTCCTTGGTATTTGTGACTAGTATAGAGATCAAATTACTCTGTGTGCGATCAAGATAGCAATTGTATTGGAGATTTAGCCGATTTTCTCGACCACTAATAATCTCCTATTTGATTAATTAATATGGTAAGTTTGCAATGCCGAGTTTTTTGCTTCTTGCTACCGAGGTCGTTGCACCCGACGAAGCTGAAAAATACGCGATCTGAACGCTTCTAACACGTGTTTTAGGTTCTCTTCAAACGTAAGAAAGTTGAATTCGTTGCGCCACCAACGCTACCTGATGGCTTTGATCTCTCGACAGAGGTTTGGTACATCCCAGAAACCGGCGAGTGGTTTTTGGACTATGATGAGTACCTAACGCGTATGGATTACTATAACATCAAAAAATTTGTGTGCGAAACATCAGGTAATTCCAACTTTACATTTTTTGAAGCATCGAGGGTAGAGCAAACTGAGATGAGTATGATGGAGGCTCGATTCCCAGAACCTGTAAAAGAGCCCATATTAAGATATGTTTCATTTTCTACAACTCCCAGAATTGATGGTTTAGTCGATGAAGTCTATGCGAAATTCAAAGATGACTTTTTTCCTGGCGACCAAGTGGTTGTGAAAAATGATGACGGCGAAAAATTCCACGGAATAGTTCGCGAGAAAGCTAGATTCAATGCGATCACTCTTCCAGACGGCACAGTTAAAGAGGGGTATTGTTCTTACCGGGTTTTGCTTCATAACAATGAAGAACTAACTATAAACTCCCTGTCTCAAATATCCCGAGAAAGAAACTCATTCACCAAATGGTATGTGAAAGCATTTTTGAAAATGAGCTTGACAAGATCAACTAAGATAGGATCTCCATGGGTGTTGAGAGACGCTGTTGCTAAGAAGTATAGAATCTCACTTGAATATCCAGACCATCTTAAACAATTTGAGCATCCAACAGAGTCGCAAAGAAAACAAGCACTTGCGAATAAATCAAAATCAGATGAACATATTTTTGACAACCTTAAAGAAACTCCTCCAACTGCTCATGAACAAGAGAATGGGTTCACATTACAGATTTGGAAGCAGAAGTGGTACGACTCGCTGAAAAATTGTAGTGTTTACTTTCAAGATACACCAGAAAGCGATGCTGATCCAGAAATCAAACAAAAAATTCTGGTCCTTTTCCAATATTCCGGTGTGAGAGTCTTGTCAGAATTTGATCCAAAAGCTGTGAACTTCCTTGTTACATCTGTACCATTTTCTACAAAAACCACTTATCCGGCTGACAATATATTTCACCATGTCTTGGATAATAAAATCAAAGTTTGGCACTACGAGAAGTGCTTTAGGTTCTTCAAAAGTTTGAATATCACTTATAGAAAAATTATCACCGCTCAAACACAAATGGATGCCAACAGTGAGTCCACAGATAATGGTAATCTCAGAAAAGGCAACGGATATGTGGATATTTTACCTGCATCTAACTCAAATTTTCAGTCTGTTACTCCTAACGATTCCAGAAGTTCCACTCCTGTCACTATGTTTGGGGGCAATAAGTTCAGGCCTCCAGGGCTAATTGATGATTTGAAGTTACCATTCAAGGGAGTTTCAAAATTCCGTCCTAAAGTTTCTCAACTACCTGGAGTGAAAGACAGTTCTGATATCTTGGAAACTTGGATCTTCCTGAACATGTACGCTAAAGCCCTTGTCATTGATAACTTCACCTTTGACGACTTCTTTGCAGCTTTAAAATGGAATGATGAAAGTGTCTCCTGCTCCTTACTGATGGAGATCTACTGCGGTATGTTTAAAGCTTTCATGGACGGCAGAAGACGTTTGTTGGTTACGTTGCCAAAGGAAAATGTCCTCACCTATGATGACGAAGATCAACAAGTTCCTGATGCCGAAGAGATGGACGTCGACTCCAAACCTGATTTTCCAAAATTTTCGAATGATGAACCTGACATTAGTTTGTTGAAAGATGAAGACGAAGACGAA
Organism: Ogataea thermomethanolica; assembly: GCA_030674565.1. Classification (NCBI taxonomy): domain Eukaryota; kingdom Fungi; phylum Ascomycota; class Pichiomycetes; order Pichiales; family Pichiaceae; genus Ogataea; species Ogataea thermomethanolica. The sequence goes on from JAKTYW010000001.1 coordinate 764,452, forward strand.
GAGAATGAAATCGAAGAAGAAACTATCAACCACAATGCATACTCCTTTCTGAAATATAAGAACAGAGCCTGGGAAGATCGATTGGCAACGCGCCAATTCAAAGATGGAAACTGGCTGATTGTTTTAATTGGAATCATGTCTATGGTCGACTACTTGCCTGAATATAAAGCTGATATCACAAGAATATTTGAGATCTTGGCTCCTGCTGAAGAAGCATCCACTGTGGAGACCATACAGACAAATTATTATATTAACCTGTCTCCTGAGGACCGCGCAAAGACAATTGCAATCGTGATGTCTTTACTTCTCAATGGAACCGTCATCAGGTCTCATATTGAAAAATGCCTTGAAGATGCTACAAGTCTGAGGAGAGATAGATTAGAACTCATTAAGGAGTTCAAGGTCATTATGGATGATGCAATTGCAATCCAAAAGAACATCATCGAAGTTCTAAAGCCGATCACAACTGCTCAAATTAAAACTTGGATGCTGGATCCTGAGAAAACCCAAGAGATAATTGATCAAAAAAAGAAGCTCAGCAGACTCGGTTTCAGTTATTTGCCACCAGAACCTACCAGCTTAGAAAAAGCTGTCTGTGCAAGCAACCCGGAGTTCATGAAGCTGATCAAGGCTCGAGTTGAGAAAGTCAAAGAAATTGACGAAATGAAGCAGAAACGCAGAAACCTTGAAAAAAGTCTAATTGAAATCGACTCTCAAAGATTGTGTTACATTGGCCGTGATCGTTTTTACAATAGATACTGGTGGTTTGAGAAGAATGGTTTGCCGAACCTCAATTCTGCAGGTCATGATGACGAAGAAGAAGAGGATGGTGTTGCAATTGATGACGGTGAGTCCGAATATGAGGAAGACACATATTTAATGGGTCGCTTATGGATTCAAGGACCAGGTGATGAAGACCGCAAAGTTTTTTTGAAATTTGACGACGCAATGTTGACGCGCTGGAATGATATCGTGGGACCACCTGTTCCCCAAGAGCAGAGAGAAGAAAATGACATCAAGGAAGAACCAAACGAGGAGATGGTGACAGACAATGATAACCATGCTGAGGCAAATTCCGCTTCAATCTCAGAGCCTAAGGAAATTTTAAAGACTAATACTCTTAATCCCAAGTTTGTTGCAGCCGCGCAGGAGATATTTGGACTACAGTTTGAGAATTCTGAAGTGAGGGATTCTAAAGGATCTATTGTTGTGGATAGATTTGGTTCCACGATAGACAAACAGTTTAATTCTCTTGAGCGCAAAATTCTTGAAGAAGGGTCTGGAGTGCTTCTGTCCTCCTCTCATTGGGGATATCTGGAGTTACCAGAGCAAATTGAAGATCTTTTGAAGTGGCTCAATATTGAAGGTGAGCGTGAAAAACATCTCAGAAAGAAAATTGTTGATCTTCAAGAACAGATTTTGAACAGTCTAAAGTCACGTGTGAGGTCCATAGGAATTGGACGCAAGTCTGAGGATGAACTCAAGTTTGAAAGAATGATTGCTGAATCTCAAATAAGTGACAATGAAGATGTTGAGAGTGAGAACGATTCATCCGTTGATGGCAACAATGAAACTGGGAAAAAGCGCAAGCGCGAGAATGACGATTTACGCATGCCGAAAAGAACAAGACGTTTTGGGCAGCGCGATCTGGAAAAGCAAATGCATAAAGAACGAGAAGCCAAACTTGAAAAGGCCGAACATGCAAAACAGATGCTTGACGCTCTACGTACAGACAGAGAGAAACAAAGTTTACTGACATGGGTTAATTCACGCGCCATAGACTCATACGGATATTCACATTATGAGGGTCCTAAAATTGCAGCAAAATCCATTGGAAGAGGTCGGAAGAAGGGAAGAAAATAAGAATCACGTCTATAATTAAATTAGTTTAGAAGGTGTTTGAAAAAAATGAGTGTCCAGTCCAATTAAATAGAGGTGATTGAAAATAAATTTTCCATTATCAACTTAAACATGATTTCCAAAGAGTTAGGTAGAGCTTTGAAAACAAGCCATCGTTGTCTCTCTTTGAACAACACTAGATTCCAATCCAGCAAAGCGTCCCCAAAAGATCTGGCGATGCAATCCCATCTTCCCAAAATAGAAAACCCAGATACTCCGAACAAGGATATTGATTATAAAAGAAAATTGGACAAACCTGCATATGAGTCGGAGAACTTCAAGGTCCCGGAGTGGAAGAGATCTTTTGGTGAACTGTTTGTGAAAGTTTTCCGTATTGATATGGATAATGTGAGAGCAGGCACTATGGGTGGATCTAAATACTACTATAGCTGTAAGGATCAAGGACTGCAGTTTAAGAACGAACCACTTTCGGAGACTGCCACCTTTTGGTATGAAGTTCTCGGTCTTCCTCGAACATTCAATCAATGGTTTCAAATTACTGGTCTTCATGTTTGGATGTTGTCCGTTAGAATGAGAGCAATGCCGTTCAAAATTGGTAAAAATTACCAGCAGAAATTGGTTGACAAACTCTTCAAAGATATAGAACTTCGGTTGAGCGAAGAAATGAATGTTTTATCGGGACAAATAAGAGAAAGCTACATGAAGGACTTTCACTCACAACTTTTGGGAATCACTTTCTCATATGATGAGGCTCTTGCCTCGAATTCCGACGCTGTTCTCGCTGCAGCACTTTGGAGAAATATGTTCAATGGAGATAAAAATATCGATAATGTTAAGCTAGAAGCTCTGGTGCGGTATGTCAGAATGCAACTTTACATTTTAAACAAGATAAGTGACAGAGCTTTTGGCTTTGGAGACTTCGAATTTGTGAATCCAAACGAAATAGTGGAGCCTCTGTCGGCAGAGGAAGAATTGAAGCTCAAAGAAGCTACTCGTCAAAAGTATGAACCAGCAAACGGAAAATTATTACCTAGTAATCGTTCCGTTCTCTCTCTCGACGAATGATTCCTTATTTACGTACTAATAAAAAATGTTCATCAAATTTATATTTCACAATATTTAGATGAGATTAACACCAGTTCTATTGGAAGAAGCTCCATCTTTTTTGAACGCGGCGGGTGAACATGTGCTATCACTTCGAGGATTACAGATTGCCTTTATAGAAAACTTTACAGAATTTGATGACGTCAATGAAGCAGTTGATTTAACTAACAACGATATTCGAACCTTGAGCTTAAACACTCCTCTTAAAAGACTTAAAACACTGCTATTAGCCCGCAACCGCATATCTACTATTGATCCTAACATTGCTTCCTATCTTCCACACCTGAGGAGTCTCTCGTTAGTGGCCAACAAGCTAACAAATTTGACTGATCTACTGCCTTTGAAACATTGTCGAAATTTAGAGAATATATACCTGAACAACAATGAGGTGACATCAGTTGAACATTATCGAGAATTTCTGGTTTGGCTGTTGCCGAAAATCCAGGTGATAGATTTTGAAGCTGTCAAACCGAGTCATCGAGAAAAGGCTAAGGAACTTTTGGGCTCGTTTGATCACCCAACGGAACTAGCTCTCCAAATCCTGGGACACACATCACTCAAACCACTGGAAAACGTCTCCAGTGTAACGTTAAGGGAACCTATGAAGCTAACCAAAGAGGAACGAGCAACTTTGGAAGAAGAACTTGTAAATGCGACAAGTATTGAGGAAATTGAGCGCATAGAACTAGCTTTACAACGAGGCTACATAGATTAATGTATATTGATTAATGCAATTTATGATATGTATCTATTAGCTTCAAGCAAGCATGTCTTTGATAGACATCCTGGAATTTTTGAGAGCATCATTGACCTTGAAATTTCCAAATTGCAAGGTACTTGGCTTTTTTGTGTTTAGCGAGACGACATCCGGTAAAGAGTCTATCAACTCTTCGTTGCTTTTTTCACGAACATAACATTGATGGCAAATTTTACTGTCCTCATGATCATACCATCTCAAAGATCTCCAGTTGTGGCAATATTTGCAATTTATGACATCTGCTTCTGGAAAATTAACGGGTGATGGATCCTGACCAATAATCCGGCGAGATTCTTGGTACAATCTGTGCCAATACTCCCCTGTACTTGAAAAGGGCGACTTTTTGAAATCGTAGCAGAAGAGCTTGAACAATGGTTGTTCTTTCTTTCCTTTAATTTTTGCCGGAGTACGCAGTGAAACAACTTCGCGAGAAAAATCATTACAACAAACAACCCGAGGGACAGGCATCGATGCCTTATTTGTATCTTTGACTTTCAAATTCGAGCTTTTATCTGGTATAAGCTCAAACCCAACAGTGCAGCCGCTAGTTTTCATGCAACAGGTGACATGCGCAAATCTCTTGCAAGTTTTGCATTCAGAGAGGCCACCACCCAGCCCACAAAGTGCACACTGTTTCCCGTAGTTCTTCAAAAGGGCCTCTTCAACGCCACCAACAGGCTGGAGTGAATTGGATCCAAAATAACATTGCGGGTTGAACATCGCACAAACTATGTGGCACCAATTTCCGCTGGCCGTTTTCTTTAATATATCATAACCACTGCTATGGCTCATTCCAGAAACCATTTTGTCAGGTAATGATCCCTTAACAGGACATAGAGCACATTGACGAGTGGTTGAATAAATAGCAAAGTTTTCATCTAAGCAACAGTCACACTTCCATCTACCGTTGTCAGGGTCCGAAATATCAGTGACGTCGATACCATAGCAAGAAGAGTGCACAATTAGTCTGCAAGAATCACATTTGAATAGTTCTTCTGATGGATCATCATCACCACAGAGTAAACATTTTTGCAAATCAGAGTTGAATAAGTCTGCCGTCCTAAGTTTGTTTGAATCAGATAACAATGAAGAAACATTGAATTTGTTCTCCAGTTTAACTTTTGAGACAGACACTCTTTGCTTCTTTGAAGGTTTTTCAATTGGCTCTGGAGAGGACCTTTTCTTTACTTTGGACAAATTCTCATCTTTTGAAAGTTCTAAGGGTATAGTTACCGTCAAGGAATTTTTGGAAGGCGGTTCAGTCTTGAATGTTTTCTTCATTTTCAAGGACTTCTTTTTGGCCTTATCGTCCGCATCTTCAAATAAGTCTGTTTCTTTCGCTCTGGACTTGGTCTTTCTGGAAGAATCATTTCTTTTCTCGTCATCGGTATACTTTCGTGGTCTAGCTTCGTAATCTTCTCTTGCTTTCAATATTTTTCGGGCATCCTCATAAAGTTCAAACTCAATTTTCCTTTTCCATCCGTTTCCACCTCGCTGGCTCTGCTTTCTCATCACCTCGTAGGGGTCTTCCCATTCTGTCGCATACTCTCGCCACAATCTAGCACATCGAATACAAAGACCTGGAAAGGTTTCCTCCGAAGTTTCTGGAAGAATCGTTCCAGAAAGCTTGTACCACTTTGTAGAAGTATTCGTCTGACAATGTTTACATTGGAAAGTAACATGATACTTTTCAATCTTCTCTTGATTGTAGGTGGAATCATCTTCCAAATCATTAACATCAACCCCATCTGGTTTTGCAATCTTTGTCAGTCTGTTTTTCGGCCTTCCTGGGTAATTGTCCCAGATCAAATGCCCATTTTTGGTTTTTTTCCACAAGTAGTAAAATCGGACAATCATAGCTGAGGTTTGAGTTTCAACGTGTTTAAAAACAGGATAGAGTTCACTTCCATTAATCTTGACAGACTCTTCAAATTTGCGAACTTCATCATCAGTAAAAGTAGGCTCTTTCAAAGACTTTCTGGTGAATTTCTGAACCTCCTTTAAGGCTCGAACGGGATCGTAATCATTATCCATTAGGACTTTCAGAGCGGCATCCATGAAGTTGGGAGTAGTAGGGATCATGTTTAGTTTTTCGATAAAAGGTCTGCAATCAGCAAGATATTTCTCAACAAGCTCGTCTTTTCCTTCAGGGTGCACCCAAAGTAGTTTACTGGTTTCATCTCCTCCTCTTTCAATATAACCCTTGGGTTTCGGTTGCAACCAGCCAGGTAGTTCATCAATATCGACATCTTTGAACTCTTCTGGCATTGGAAATTTGGTACTTTCTTCTTCGACTGTGGGTGTTGTTTTCTTCTTTGAGTTCTTTTTCTTGCTCTTCGATCTCGAGTACCTAGCCCCATCGTAATAAACCACCTGATGATCAAACCAATCCACAATTCCTGTAAACTGATGTTTGGCTCCAAGTCTTGATGCAGCATGTGGGTAGGGTCTATCTTGAAGATCAAGTGCGTCTTCCAGTCTTGCATGAATTCCTAAATATCTGTAAGGCCATTCCTCCATCTCTCTTCTTTTCTTCAAGGAAATGTCTTTATCGGCTTCTAAAAACTTGATTGCTTGCTCTTCGTAACGGACGACACCATGCTTGGAATCTTCAGAATCAACATTTTGGGTCGATTGGGAACGAGAGTCCATTTCGAGAGGTGTCTGAGAACTTGAAAGATCTTCACTTACATCTGACTCCTCATCTTTCATTGAAGCTGCAATTTGAGATGGCAAGCTACTCTGTAGCAGATGACCTCTTCGTTCGGACATTTCTTTCTCTAGCTCTTTATTGCATGAAGCGCAAAACCATGCAAATCCTCGTTTGGGTTTGTTGATTATCGGAGGGTCGACACAAAGCAGATGGTATATCTTTTCGCACTTCAGGCATTGTATCGAGTCGGAAGATGCTGCCCATTGTAAGCATTTCTCACAATTCTTTGGGTCAGCTAGCAGATCCTGACCTCGACCAATCTCCAAAAAAATATACTCGTATCGCTTTGTGAGTGCTTTATAATAGTTGGGTGGCAGATTCGTCAGTCTGGATGTGGGTAGCACATCGTACATCTTGATCATATATCTATCATACAGTTTGTCAAAATAAAAACTGTGGGGGGTCATTCGATATGCATCAAGATCTTCAATCTCAGACCTATGTTTCACTGTGGCTAGCCCTCTGAAACTTGTGATTGGACACTCATCCATGTGAAGGGAGGCAAAAAGCACTCTGGAGTCCGAAGATTTCCTGTTTAGATCTCTGGGTCTGTAAAACCAGCACACCTCGAAGTTGTAGTTTTTGGGGTTCTTGGTCGGATTGTCCTTCTCTTTCCGTGAGAAACCTTTTATACGGGCGATATAGTAGGGTTCACCTGGTGGCTCGCAAACCATGTAGATATGATCGCCCTTTTTGATTCTCATACCGTTTTTAAGGATAAGAACATTGTTTTCAACTTTGGCTCCTTTCAAATCAAGTAAGATGTTAAATTCCTGGTCGGACTGTGGTTGGTAGTTAATGGGTACTATTTCATCAACTGGGATATATATTGATTTGTCTAGTGATTTCGGCTTGAACGCTGATTTTGAAGGACTCTCAACCTTAGGGGTCTCTTGTTTCTTGACTGCCTTTTTAACAACGCTTGCCGATTTTTCCTGCTCTTGAACAAAATCAAGTTCACTTTTCTCCTTGTAGTTGACATTGGTCGTAGTCCTGCGCTTAGGTCGAGCTTGCTCCATTCTTGTATGAGTAATAGATAGACAACTTGGTTCTTAGATTACTCTCTGCGGTAATTAGCAGATGTGCTGCTAAGAAGCCCAATAGGTTCGAGAGAAAACTTATTTCGGGAGCGTAAAAAAACGCTGCACCTCATGCGCATTACAGATTGCGGTTCACAGAAGGATCAAAATTCTTCTACAGCGCAGCCCAAGGCTTAACATCGACGATGTTTGTTCTTTTACGGTTCGCCCTCAATGTAAGGCGGGCTGAGATCCAATGGGGGCTTACGGGTACTGATCCTAATTCAAGGACTAGAACTAATTGCTACTTTTGACTTGCAAATTAACTTTCCTTTCTGACTCCTGGGATCTGTGGGGGGTCGACATTTTCTAGAGACCCTATAGGTCTGAGAGGGTCGACCATGGAGAAACACTATGCTTGGTGGAAAAGTGTGGACTTGGGCCTGAATGCATTCAAAGTTGTGATAAAGCAGGTCCGTCACCTCAAGTAAACCATGTTACCAACCTTCACAGTTGCCAAAGACTCCTAGCTGACATTTTGCAAGCTGGTGTAGAAGAGACTTAAGGTGAATACTTCATTGAAAGTTCTTTAAGCCTGTTTTGGGTGCAAAGATGTTGCAAAATTAAAAAGTTTGTAATAAACCAACTAATCACAATGGACCCAGACAGAGGCGTGCCTGATATTCCTGGAGAATTGGTTTCATCAGAGGTGGCCGAATATCTAAAATCGTATGTGTCTCGTATTTTGAGGACCAGACACAATTCGTTCCCTGGGTCCCAACCGGTTAGTTTTACTCGAAATCATTTGAACGTGTTGAAAAACAAAGACTACTTAGTCTGCGAAAAATCAGATGGTTTGCGATGCTTGTTATTGGTCCTTGTTAATGAAGATACTGGTGAGGAAGGAACGTTTTTGATCAACAGAGAAAACGAGTATTTCATCGTTCCTGGTTTTCATTTCCCTAGAAGCTCCAAAAACTTTGATGTTCCGCACAATGGTACTATAGTTGACGGAGAGCTGGTTTACAGTAAAAATCCGACGACAGGAGTGAAAGAAATTCGGTATTTGATTTTTGACTGTCTTGCTATGGACATGAACAGCGTGATGCACAAAAACTTGTGGAAAAGATTATACCATGCCCAACATGAATTCCACAAACCGTATATGGAATTGAGACGAGCTTTTCCAGATGCCTGTGCTCAATTCCCCTTCAAGCTTGATTTTAAGAACATGACTCAGCCCTACAAAATAAGGAAGATTTTCCAGGAGATGAAACATCTCACGTACGTTTCCGATGGACTCATTTTGACCTGCTGCGATACTCCATATATTCCAGGAACAGACGCAACACTGCTAAAATGGAAACCAGCTGAGGAAAACACCATTGATTTCAAGCTGCGGCTCGAGTTTCCAGTGTTTGTCGATACGGATCTTCCGAATCACGATCCAAACAGAGAGTACACAGATTACGACTCAAAACCTGTCATCAAATTGTGTGCTTGGATGGGAAAAGACGAGTCAAGCAACGAAAGCGTAGAGGAAAACATTGAGAGGAATAATGGTGAATATATAACGAACTTTGATGGCTACAGTGAATGGAATCAGTTGACCATTACCGATGAAGAATGGGATCAGTTGAAGAACACAGGTGAGTCATTCAATGGACGAATTGCAGAAGTGCGTCGGAACGAAGAAGGTGAATGGAAGTTCTTGCGTTTTAGAGATGACAAACTTCATGGAAATTACATCAATGTGGTCAATAAGGTTCTGAAGTCCATTGAGGACTCCGTCAGTAAGGAAGATCTCATTAATGCTGAGGAAGAAATCAGATCAAGATGGAGTGAAAGAGAGAACTCAAAAAAACAGTATGCACAGCAAGTGCAACAAAAGGGTGCCCCTCTCTCTGATCCTCCCAAAAGAAAACTAGAGCAACCTGCTGCAAGTCGATCTGACGATGAATACTACGAATCAGATGGCTTTGAAGAACTTCCCTCTTATACCAAAACCAACAGCCCGAAATATGGTGACATCGATGAGCCGAACAAAAAAAGACATTTGTAGTTTACTGTATATTAATGCATCTCTATGTACAATCCTATTCAAATATAGGAGAAAACACAATTTCTGTACAGTTCTTTAGGATTACCATTTCCTGACAGAGCGTATTCAACCTCAGAAAGTCTTTGCAAGAGCTTCTCTGATCCTATTTCAGACGAAAGGCCTCTCTTTTCGATCTCGTGCTCAATCAGTCCACAATCATTCATGTGTTCAACAAGAGCTCTGACTTGGACCTTAGTCATTCTTCCAACATGTAGGTGTTGGGGCTTTCCATTTTGCACCAGCTGATGACTAAATTCGCGATCCCATTGAGAAAACTTTGCATAGTAGTCTGGTTCTCTTGTCTCAAGAGCAACAGGAATTGTGTCCGTATCCTTGTGGTCAAATTTGGTAGCCATCGCAACAGCTCCTTTTGCAAAACTCTTGTTACCACTCATGTACTCAACGAGGGTTCTTAGAATCTGGAACTTCTGGAAGTAAATAGGTGAGTTGTTCTTATCTCTGTATCTAGTATTGGCGTAGTGAGTAAGAGCAGAAACATTATCGATCGACAGCAGAACTGGAAACAAGTTTTGAACGGAAAGTTCATCGATAACAAACTGTAATAAACCGGTATGCTGCACTCCAGAGATACTCAAAACTTTCTGGAGCATTGACCCCAGAGTGTCTTTTCCACCAAACTCAAGAGGTTCCTGTTTTCTTGAAGTCTCTAGAGACGGAATATAACTTTTAGAAAGAGGAATCTGATTCAGAAGGTCTCTGTTCAAATTGTAGAACTTTTTCAAAAACCGCCTACTAGCCATTGGTTGGTCATACAATCCAGTTGCACCATTGAACTTGAAATCACTCGATCCATCAACAAACTTTTCGATGTCAGAGAAATGCAAAACCACTGTTGACTGTTCAACGGCAAGAGCATGCATATGAGTTAGTATGGTGGATTTTCCAACACCATGATCTCCAGTAATGATCATACGGTTTCCTTTCGAATCTGAGCTCAAACTCTTAGCAACGAAATCGTAAACTTGTTGTGTTTCTGATGATCTTGACAGTGTTATAGGCTTCGAGTACAACTCATTGAATTGATTTGGCTTGAAAGAACCCATAATAGTCAATTTTTTGTAAACGGAGTCTTTGTATTTGACAACTTGATCAAGATTTAAGTTTTCGGCAGAAATTAAAGGTAGTTTCTCATAGACCTCTGCATCTGTTGCAGCTTTCTTGTAGTTTTGTGAAACCAAAAGTTTGTTGAATTTCTTGTCCTTTCCGGAACCTTTCCTGTTCTTCGATGGATCAAACTTGATCTTTCTGCTGAACGACTTTGATTTGTAAACAGCTAGTTGTGGTCTAAGAGAGGAAAAAAGACGACATTGTGAAATTGGGGAGAGCCTTATGGGCCTGAACATCTTGTATATAGTCAGGTTGGTTTTTTACAGATTTTTTTCGTGGGAAATGTCGACAATTCGATTACTTAATAAATTACGTAGGGCAAAGTTGAATAATTCGTGTATGTATCATTACAAAAAAATTAGGGTAGCGTGAGAGCATAAGTAGAATATTAGGCACGACCCCTTGCACAATTGAATATAACGTTCTTAATCTGGTTCCAGAGGAAACTTAGATATTGAAAAGCTTTTTGAATTTGGCAATGTACTTCTTCAAACCGGTTTTGTTTTCCGTGACTTCAGTAGCTCCCGCATCGCCCGAAACAGGAGCTGCGTCCCCGGTAGTGTCTTCGGTTTGTGGGGCAGCATCACTCGTTTCTGGCAAAGTCTCCTCAACTTTTTTCTCCACAGCCTCCGTAGCTTCAGCCGTGGCGTTGTTAGCCTCAGTGGCGCTGTTTTCAACAGCTTCAGTCACGTTGGATGCGTCGTTCTTGATCTGGAACTGGTTAGATTACTTGAGCTCTTAAGCAAAACTACTCACTTCTTCTGTAGACATTTCTAAAATTTGATTAAAATATATTAGCAAATGGGTTCTTTAAGCCCTTATATATGTTTTCAGGTCAATATGTAGGAAACTAAAGTAGTGTCATTTTTAGAAGGCAGTGGAAGTGTGATCAATAATAAGCATTTTAACATAATCTATTGTGGCATGTTATGGTTTATGTGCTTGATATCGATTCGTGTGTGTGGCACTACTTTTCTAACGTTAGGTAAAACGGACCTAACTAATGCATCTCTGTAAAACCAGCCTCGTGTGAATAAAGTTTCAGATTTGAGCGGCTATCAATGACACTGGTTGCATCGGGCATAACGATTTTTGTGGCACTAGCCGTGGCACATCCAATTGTGTCAAAAAAAACTTCTTCCCGATTCCCTGCATCAGCTGCGGACGCAAAGTCTGAGACATCTCATGCGACATTCATCCTTACACCATAAACTGAGTAAAACTTTTTCGCCCACCTCGCGGTAATGGGAATGACAAAAACCACGGGGAGTGATAAAACTAGCGCGGCCGCAATGTTTTCCGCAGAGGCTAAAATTCAGCTGGGCGGTTTATGGAAAAGTGTAAAATTTGGATACCGCCATTTTCTATATTCTAGTGTTTTAGAATAATATCCTACCTTTGACTGAGCCAATATAGCATTATTTAGTTCTCTAGACTGTTTGTTTCTAACTCAAAATGGATTTACGAGTTGGTAGAAAGTACCGTATCGGCAGGAAAATTGGATCAGGATCATTTGGTGATATATATTTGGGAACAAACATAATCTCAGGTGAGGAGGTCGCCATCAAACTTGAAAATGTTCGTGCAAAACATCCTCAACTGGAATACGAAGCGAAGGTGTACAAGGCACTATGTGGGGGGGTTGGTATCCCATTTGTTAGATGGTTTGGAACTGAGTGCGATTATAACGCTATGGTTATTGATCTTCTCGGACCATCACTAGAAGATCTTTTCAACTATTGCAACAGAAAGTTCTCTTACAAAACAGTTCTGCTGCTAGCAGATCAGTTACTCTGCAGAATCGAATTCATACACGCCAGAAGCTTCATCCATAGAGACATTAAACCGGACAACTTTCTGATGGGTATCGGCAAGAAAGGCTCTCAAGTTAATGTTATTGATTTTGGCCTTGCAAAGAAGTTCAGAGATCCAAGAACACATTTGCACATTCCGTATAGAGAGAACAAAAATTTGACTGGAACTGCAAGGTATGCTTCGATAAATACTCATCTTGGGATTGAGCAATCTAGAAGGGATGATTTGGAATCTCTGGGATACGTTCTCATATACTTTTGCAGAGGTTCCTTGCCTTGGCAGGGATTGAAGGCAGCCACCAAAAGACAGAAGTACGACCGGATCCTTGAAAAAAAAATGGCTACACCCGCCGAGGTTCTTGCCAGAGGGCTTCCGCTCGAATTCAGACACTATTTGAACTACGTGAGGGCTTTGAGATTTGACGACAAACCTGACTATATTTATCTAAGAAAGATATTCAGACAGTTGTTCATCCGTGAGGGTTACCTATATGATTCTATTTTCGATTGGACTGTTTTTAAGTACAAACTGCACCAACAACAACAACAACAAAAGGCCCTTGAAAATGGCGAGGAAGGAGAGGAAAAACAGGAGGAAAAACCAACCTCTGCACAACAACCTACTCCGCAACAGCAACATACACTTTCATCGCAGCAACAATATTACCAAGATCCTGTCTCGAGCTCTAGTGCCGTCAAGCCGCTTTTACAACAATCGCAGAACCAAGCTCAACCAGTTCCTGATCCTTCTCCATTACCTGCAAGCACTCAGTACAAGAACTTGTATCAAATTTATAACAAATCTGCTCCTCAACCATATAATGCTTCGCAAGGCCCTGAACAACCCAACTTCAATCCTGCCTGGTTATGAGAGGTGACCGCTAGCTTGCTTTTAAACTATCATTATTCTAACATTTAGGTTGTGGTCTTAATTGATGACAAGCTGGAGTCCTCTGTGGCTAAAACGGTTAGCACTCTCTTTGTCTATACTCATCAATTAAAGCTTATCAAAACTTGTATTAAGTCTATCGACGCGTCTTTGGATTTATTCCTATTATTTTCCGTTTTTTAGGGCCTAGATTTGGTACACTATCTTTTCGTCTGGATGAGAAGCGGAGTTCACTCCCAACTAATAAAATCTTTATATTTTGTGCGAACCTTTAAAAGGAGAAGAGGGATGACTGATATCTATTTTGGAACGACTACGACACTGAACAGATTCTCTTTCCTTAGGTCCAATGATGACTTTATCACCAAGACCATAAAGGACCCTATTTCACCAGCAAGATTGGTATTCTTCAAGCAGGATGGTAAGAACGGCATTCATCCCTTCATGGTTAAAAGGAATGGAACACTCGGTCTTTTAAATTTGCAATTGAATAGCCTTCCCGAATTACTGCTGTCCAAATTTCATACATGGAGTGTGAACAATTCCAAGAAAGATATTGACATCAGGAAAGAGATAACCTTAACTTTCTTGGGACTGGACGAAGATGGTTTGGAAGATAAGTATCTATTCAATGACAATTCACTGTCCAGCTCATTTATATATCCTGAGGCTTATACGCTCAAGGAATTTCCTACCTTCAAATATGACAAATTTCAGGGTACACCTTATTTTGCAGTTGATGTGACTAGCAGCAAAGAGCTACAAGAATATTTGAATCAGTTTCAGGAGGTGGAGGTTGTACACCAAACATTAGCTATTATGAACATCTCCAAAAATGAATCATCTTTGTTCGCTTACTCAAAAATGTACATGGATTGGCTGATGAGAAATAGATTTTGTCCGGGTTGTGGAGAACCTGTGATACCGATAGATGCTGGAACTAGACTACACTGTCTCACCCCGCAAGCAGATTGTCCAGTAAAAAGCTCTTCTGTGAGCAACGTGTGTTTCCCTCGTACAGATCCGGTTACCATAGTTGGTGCTATTTCTGCAGATGGTTCAAAAGTTCTCTTAGGACACAATCGCAGACATCCTGTCACTGCTGAGGGAAAGAGGATGTTTTCTTGCATAGCAGGATTTATGGAGCCTGGAGAGACCATAGAGGAATCAACACTAAGAGAGATTTGGGAAGAAACTGGGTGTTCTGCCTCTGAAGTCAAGATTTCTTCAAGTCAGCCTTGGCCATTCCCTGCTAATCTCATGATTGGTTGTTTTGGAATTGTGCACTTTGATGGTTCGAATGAAATTATAAACACCGAATTGGACAACGAACTAGAGGACTGTAGATGGTTTAATGTTGAAGATGTCAAGACTTTGCTGAATGGAGGCGAGTTCGAGGATGTGACTCTTCCAATGAAGGGAAGCATTGCTCATGAATTGATCAAAAGTCTGACATCGGCTGAAAACTAGCATTTAAAAACTACTCAAAACCGCATAAAATTACTTATTTTCATACTCAGTCATAATCACTTATTTCTTCTCTGTTCCCTGAGCTGCCTGGGCAGCTTGTTGTTTAGCAATATCTTCAGCTGTTGGCATTCCTTCAGTGAAAATTTTCTCTAATGTCAACTTTTGATCGGCCAACAATTCTTTGGTCTTCTGTTGTTCCTCTTGAAGGAGCTTCTCTCCGTTCTCTTTCAAATAGTTGTACATGTTGAGGTAGTTTCTTTGTCCATGCTCTCTGATCACATCCAAAGGCATTTTTCTAGGTTTCATTTGGGAAATTCCGAGCAAAGAGGATGTCAGGGTGGATCCGTTGACTTGCTTTTGGTCTTTCTCCCATTGCTGTCTCAACTTTGCTTCCCTTTCAGCAAACTCATCCGCAATCTTCTTTTTATCCTTGAAAGAAGACAAGATAGGTCTCACATCCTTGATAGGCTGTGTGGCCAAGTATTCAAGGAATGGAATCAATCTGACCAAACTATCGTCCCGCTTTCCGTCCCATTTGTCCATTGGAATTGCGTTTTCTGGTTGCATAGAATAACATGATGGATCATGATCAATAATAACCAGCTTAGCCAAATCTCTGTTCATCAAACTCAAATCCTTGATAACCTCACCATCTTTGGTTCTACAAGCTTCACGGAAAAGAGAGTAGGAGATGAATGCATGGTAAGGATCAAGCTTTGACACAGTAGTTTCAGCAAATGCCATTGAGGATCTCGAAAAGATAACAATTTCATAGTACTGAGATAAGTATCCCAGAAAATAATCCACACCCGGTCTCTTGGCTGTTTTCCAACCCTTCTTGTGATCCCAATCGGCATGAACAAGTAGATCATCGAGTTCAAGGACTAAGGTTAATGGGTGTCTATATGGTGCCGGAGGAGGGGGTGGTAGAAGATCAGTGAAAGCGGGCTCCGAAAAAACGTTGGTAACACCCCACATTCTCTTCTTAAATCTCGTCCACACATTCACAGGGTTCCAACCGCTTTCCTCCGGGTTGTAAAACTCTTTCTCTTCTTCTGGGTCCCATTCTCTAGCATTGTATGCACCACCTGCAACAGCACCAGCCAAAACAGAAAACCAGAAGAGTTTTGCCAATCTTTCCTTCTTCTTATCTAAAGTGGACTTGACATTGTTCCTTCTCTTTCTTGGTTGACCAAATTCATCCTCAGGCATCTGTGAGTGTTGTGGTTCCTGTTTCGTCTCACCCGAGGCCTCGGAATCGATTCCTGCTTTGGCAAGGAGATCGTCATTGAGAACAGACTCATACTTCTTGTTATCTTTCTTCTCACTATAATATCTATATTGGAAGAAAGCTGAATTTCTTCCGTTCACAATTGTCTTAGGAACAGTTAAACGGGCACACCTCGAGGTCCGTGCCACCAGGTTAATCATTTTATGTACAGGTAGGAGGTTTAATTATTTTGAAAATTTTTTCCAGCATTCAGAAGTGGTTGATTACAGCTTTACAGATATTACGTTGTTGCAGCAGTCAGGTCATCATCATTTCATGAGTCAATACTTGCGTAGACCTCTACGACGATGGTTTTAGAGCTGTCAGTTGATCTGACCTCCCAGTCTCAAAACACGTGAACTGTTACATGGCCTAGTTTCACGAGCTTGAAACCAAAAGGTGTGCAATGAAGGAAAAAAACAAGTCTGATTATTTTTTATATAGCGAAAGGTCGTGTACTCGTTTGAATACAAATTAACTTTATTGCCTTATAGTCCACTAGAGCCATGTCGGATCCTTTTGCCTCTCAGTTAAGCCAGTTCAAAAAAACTGTGAGAAATTCGTCGACAACTCTCCCTTCACAACGCCGCATTATTGAAAAATCCACAACGAAACGTCCCAATGATCTAGATAATGACTATGAAACTAAAAGACCAAGAACTTCCGACTATGATTCTGGTCCCATGAGTTCCCTTTCTATTCGACTTATGACAGCTTCTGACTTCATCAAAACAAGTGATCGTCCCGTCAAAATTGAGGAATTGGAAAGGCATATTAAATGCAAAGTTGATCCAAAACTGCTCAAAGTCCTTACAAACGTCGATAGAATCAAGTACGACCCGGTTAATCAGACTATGGAGTACTTGTCACTGCACAATATCAAAACAGGTGACGATCTGATCAAGGTTCTTGAAAATCAGCCAACCTTTGCCGGTTTGCCTGTCAAGCAATTGAAAGACGGTTGGAATGGATGTTTAGATACACTTGCAGAGCTCGAAAAAGATGAGAAAATTATAGTTCATAAAACCAAGAAAGAAAACGCTCCTCGCCATATATGGCTGAACGTTGGATTCTATAAGTTGGAAAATGTGGTGGAGCCCGAGTTTCATGATCTCTGGGCCAAGATAAAAGTTCCAAAAGGAGATGATTTGGTTAAACAGCTCATAGAAACCGGTTCGAAGCCGACGAATGTGGATCCAGACTCGGTGCGAAACAAAAAGGCCGCTCCTACTCAAGAGAGAAAACAAAAGAAAGCCAGAAGAGGAAAGATTACGAACACGCACATGAAGGGTATTCTCAAAGATTACAGTAAAATGTCCTGATACAGGCAGATGTTATTATTGATGATTTTGAAAGAGTGGATTGTATTGTATAAAGTAAAACCAATCATTTTTTTGACTCCTTCTTCTTTTTATCCTTTTTGTGCTTCTTCTCCTTCGTAGGAGAGTCTTCAGACTTTCTCTTCTTTGGACTGGAAGCTGCAATTTCTGAGTTTGTTTGATTAGCTTCTTTGTAATCTTCCTTTCCATATCCGGTCGGGAAATGTCTCATTCTCAGATCGTCGTATTGCTGCACATCTTTCCTTTTTGTGACCACCTTTTTGTAATTGATATCCGGAATTGTGACCTTCTCTGATATGCTATAAATTCTAGAAATTTCAAGCTTCGAAGTAGCTTCTAATCTCTCGTTATCTTTTGCGCTCAAGATTTTATATTTTTTCTTTAATGATGACTCCTCTGCAGCAACTGAGTCCTCTTTAAGTGCGTAATCGGTACCCTTCACTGAAAACTCAGTTGTTTGGCCAAATCCAAAATTGACGGGTAACTTCTTGAGCTTTTTGATGTTAAAATCAGACGGCACTTGAATCAGCCAAACTTCTTTATTTTTCAGATTTTTAGGGGTGAGCTTGCTTGTCTCTTTCAAGTCTAGAACTCTTTTGAATCCCCTTGGTGCATTAAAAAGGTCGCCTTCGTCACCAGACAGGTCCGAATCTGAATCAGTTATCCTCTCATTGGAAAGATGGCTCATTGTCTTGTTAAATTTTTTTTGAAATTTTTCAGAAATTATTTTCGAGTTTATATAATCGTGCACCAACCAGTGATCAAATCGATTTAATTGTAGTCGCCGCTGTTAAAGATGGATATATCCACTGCAGCCTTGACATCCTCGATATCCAAACTCTCCAAGCCGCGGTTTAATTTAGCTTTCTTCTTCAGCATCTCATTCAAGGCTCTAGCCTTTTCAGCATAATTGAGATAATCTGTTTCGTCACCGGTCACATAGGAGCCTGTGAAAACTCCCACCTCAAAAGAGTCGATTGGAGGAGATGCCTTGTTACTCAAGATCTGTGAATCAATCGTATCGTCTCTAGAAACCACAGGAGTAAGTGCGAGCTCCATTTCGTGGTCTTTGATCCTATTGTCCTTGACACAACACTCAATCAGATCCTGGATATTCTGGTAGAACACTCTATCAGCACCGATTGCTTCCGAGATCTCATCCTCGGTCCTCTTGTAGCCAACTAAAGCACGGTTGTCAGCTAGATCAATACCATAGATATGGTTATATCTAATAGCGGGGCAACAAGATGCAATATAAACTTTCTTGGCACCTGCTTCCCTGGCCATATTGATGATTTCCTTGGAAGTAGTTCCTCTAACGATAGAATCATCAACCAAAAGAACAGATTTGCCATAGAACTCCGAGGCCATTGCGTTCAACTTTCGTCTGACAGATGATTGACGTTGTTTTTGGTCCGGCATAATAAATGTTCTTCCCACGTACCTATTTTTGATGAAACCTTCTCTATAAGAAATGTTCAAAGTATTAGCGCATTGAAGGGCAGAGTGTCGCGAGGTGTCAGGAACAGGGATGACAACATCTATCTCCTTCCGCACATCCAGACCAAGTTGGTTGAATTGAGAAGCAATGTTTTCTGCAAGTTTGGTACCCATCTCCAATCTTGATCTATAAACACTAATCCCATCCAAAACAGAATCAGGTCTTGCAAAATAAACGTATTCAAAAATATCTGGAGTATAGGACTGCATTTGCACCACTTGCTTGAATTCGGGGATCATTGTATCCTTTGGTATTATCACAGCTTCACCTGGTAAGAGGTCTCTGTAAACCTGGAAACCGTGAGCCTTTAGAACAACAGATTCGGAAGCAAGCATGTAATCCTTTGAACCATCTTCTTTAAGACGTTCTCCAATGAGGAGTGGACGAATGCCATGGGGATCTCTAAAACCAATTATACCATAACCAGCAAGCATGGCAACACACGCATATGCTCCTCTAACTTTTTCATAGACACCTTTTAAAGCCTTGAACAAATCATTATTGTTGACTCTGGACTTTCCGTATGCAGCCAACTCACTGGCAAACAAGTTCAAAAGTAGTTCAGAATCAGAATCCGTGTTGATGTGTCTATGCACAACTTCGTCCATATAAGTTCTCAATTCTTCACCGTTTGTTAGGTTTCCATTATGACTGAGCGCAATACCATAGGGAGAATTGACATAGAAAGGTTGTGCCTCTGATGTGGCACTAGATCCTGCGGTAGGATATCTAAGATGAGCAAGTCCCATGTTTCCAACTAGCCCAGCCATTCTTGATTGGGTGAAAACATCACTTGCCATTCCATTTCCCTTGCACTGATACAAACGTGCTCTTTTTCCGCAGGTGACAATACCTGCAGCATCTTGTCCCCTGTGTTGCAAGAATAGACATCCGTCAAACAGTTCTGCAGCACAGTTTTGACTCTGGTCACCCAGTACAATACCCAATATACCACACATAAAGTTTGATCTCTTCTAATGTATTTATGAAGGTGTCAATCTCTGTGATACCAGAAAATCTTGTCACTTTAGATCAAGCTCCAACTTTATTAAATGAATTTTTTATCAATTTCTTAAATTAATTGACTCTGAAAAATTTTTGTAAATAACGTCGATCGTCCCCAAAGTTTTGCTAACTATTGACCAGAGTTGAATTTGTTTCCGATATGACTGACCACAATGAGAAGTTCATGGAAACATTCGCTCCGGAGAAAGCTTCTGAACTGGAGCAATTTGAGTTAAAAAGACAGCAGTTGATCATCGAATACAATCAGAGCATCCTAAATGGTCTTCTTGGTGAGAACTCACTGAGGCCGGTGACCGTTAACCATGTGAATGTTCACGGAGACAAATCCCAGTTTAGGGACAAATTTTTGGCAAGGCAGTTGCAACCTTTACTGAAGAACCCAGAAACCTTGAATTTGGAGTCTTTTTTGAAGAAAGTTGACATAACTGCCTATAATTTCACAAAAGCGGGTGTCGTTCAGGAAATATCTTCCAGCATTGACCCCCATCTATACGGACGCAACAACATGAATCCAGATGTTATGGATCTAGTCGTCAACATCAAGCTGAAACCTGTCAAGAAAATGTTCATGAAAATAGGAACCAATGTTGGAAACGGAGAAGGGGATGGTTATCTATCGCTTCAGTGGCGGAATATCCTTGGGGGTGCAGAATCTCTCACTCTGGATACTAATATGGCTTCTAATCAGATAGGTACCAGAAATCGGTCCCAATATCTTCTTAACTATAGCATGCCATTCTTTAATAATTCGAATCTCAAATTTGATACACTGGCTTATCACTCTTCCAGGTTCATTGACTATACCACATATCACGAACAGATTGTCACTGGTATAACCACTAAGTTATCTACCAACTTTCTTCCATTTGAAAACAAGTTTAATCAGGAAATCTCGTGCGAAGCGCTAACACGGACCTTAAAGCTCGAACAATCCCCAAATGGTTATCGAAACAATTCATTAATTAACGATTACTATCTATTCAACGCTGGTGAAACTCTCAAATCCAGTGTAGTTTATTCTCTGTCGCATGATACTAGAAATAACCAAACATTTCCGACCACGGGACACTTTTTCAAGTCTACTACGGAATATTCATTCCTCCCAGCATCTAACTTTATCAAAACAGCATTACATTTATCTCAAGCCTTCGAGATAACCGAGTCTATGAGTCTCAGCTTGTCAGCCAAATCAGGATTCATAAAGAGTCTCAATAACGCATATATCCACCCAATGGATAAATTCCAGTGTGGAGGTCCCAATGATATCCGTGGGTTTTGGACTTCTGGAATCGGTCCAAAACAAATGGGTCTGAGTATAGGAGGAGATGCTTTTTGCAGCTTCGGTCTAAGCGTGTTCCATCGCCTTCCGTTTGTTTCACCTGACTCCAGCTTCAAGTTACATACATTCATGAACTCGGGGAGATTAATCCATTTGGAGACTTCGAAACCTGCATTTGGGTTTTCTGAATTGTTCAATCGTATGAATGTGTCCACTGGAATTGGGTTAATTTATGCTCATCCTGCTGCTCGTTTCGAACTTAATTTTACGTTGCCGATAGCTGTTCATCATGGTGACGAGGTGCGCAAAGGGCTACAATACGGAATTGGACTCTCGTTTTTGTAACAATACATCTAAGAATAGATTTATTCACCCTCATGAATCTATAGACCTATCTTCTTTTTCTCTTCAATCGAGTTCAGATGAAGTTTGATCACTTCTGGGATAATGATTGATTCGATATCAACGTTTTCTTCGATCTGTTCTGGCGTAAGTCTGGTCCACTCCTCCTTTTCGGGTGTCACGAACACAACCTCAATCTTTCTGCTTTGTAACAAATTTCCAATGACCAATTGGTGATTATATCTTTCAAGCGCACCCTTAGCTTTTTTTATCAGGATGGACGGGTCTGTCTCTAACTTGAACGAGACAATTGTTGAAATTGGAGCCCAAGAGTCCACCAACCTACTCAAAAATTTGGGAACAGGCTCCAAATCCACCACCAATTTCCCACCAGATTCCTGACTTTGAATTTTGTGTTCGGGAACACGGGAAGAAGGAAGAAAGAAATCTGAAACCGCTGCCGCAAGATAAAAGAGCGCATCAGATCCAATAACAGACAACTCTTGAGCGATTAGCTTCAAGGTAAATAAATACTGATGAACCGTTGTGAATGGAACTAACAGAAGCAAGTTGTCGTCTTGAGCATGCTTGTGCTTTCGCAACACGATAAGCATTTCCTTCTGGAACTCAGCATTGACTTCAACTTTCCCATCTTGCGATTCGGTCATGTAGTCGAGAAAGCAGTTTGTTGTGTGACTGTAGTGTCTTGAATAAGGTAACAAAGAAAACTCCCTGTGCAAGAACACAACCGCGTACCCATTTTCCAAGAAGTATTCAGCAGAAGTAGCTCCTCTCGTACCAGCACTAAAGTTGTCGATAAATCTCACAGTGTTGTTTTCAAGAGGAACTGTGGTTCCTCCTGAGGTAACAAGCACAATCTTGCGTTTGGCAGTATGGTGAAAGTTTATGAACTCTGCAACATCTCGAGATATCTTCGAAAGATATTGCGGAGGTTTGTGTAATCTGAAATAATTGTCCTCATCAATAGGCTTTGCAGCTGGAAATTCTGGAAAGTTTCTATCAATCGCGGCACTTGTGTCGGGGACGGACGTATGTATACGATTTATATCCGATGGCATGAATGTGAACACAAAATTTGTGATCGGACCAAGATTTCCAATATTATTTATTAGTTGCACTGCCATCTTAAAAAGCTGAATTACGAATTCAGGAGGATGAACATAGTATTTCTAGATGTTAGCATAGGGCCCAACTTACTTGGGAGAGTGAAAATAGAGCTGTATACCGAGCAATTGCCCAAGACGACAGAAAATTTCCGCCAATTTTGCACTGGAGAATTTAGGGAGCTTGGCAAACCCGTAGGTTACAAACACAGTAAATTCCATCGGGTTGTGCCAGGATTCATGTTACAGGGAGGGGACTTCGTGAGAGGAAATGGGACAGGAACAAAAACGATATTTGGTACAGATACATTTGACGATGAAGGGTTCATGTTCAGAAACGAGCCCATGACAGTGGCGATGGCCAACTCCGGTCCAAATACGAACGGGTGCCAATTTTTCGTGAACCTAAGATCAAACACTTTTCTTGATGGGAAGCATGTGGTGTTTGGACATGTAGTGGAAGGAGAGGAAATTTTGAGAACCATCGAAAAGGTCTCAGTGGAAAATGAGCGTCCTCTCGTGGAAATAATCATCGTGAATTGCGGAGAGATGTGAAGGTTTGGCTAATTACAACTTTACAACGATCCCAAGAACTACATATTGCAGGATCACAAATTGATATCTGCTAAATACATGCATCAGTGTAATAATCTGCTTTTCTGGAGCATTTGAAGCCATTATCAAAGATAAATTTGTAATTAGGTCGCTGGGTCAGTGTATAGAACTATAGTTTGTGATTCCTAATAGCATCTTGTAGAAGAATTCAAATCTATCCAGATAAAAAGAGTCCATATTGATAGATATGCTGATTCTCGAAGCTGAAATCGAATTCGAAATATTTCTCCAGGGGTGGTGTGCTACCAATCGCAGAATTTCAAAGGTCAATGGTCTGCAAAGCTTATGGGACACATGCAACGAGTAAAAAGCCCCAATGAACATTTATGAGAATTTTTGTGTGCTGAATTGATGATTTGGGATAATTAGAATGAATTATGGCGCTTGAGTACGTGTGATGATGCTGACTTTTGGCTGTTGAATGATGGGGATGGTGACCTTGATATGTGGTCATCAACAGGCTGAGAATTCACATTATTTGGCAACTCAACTCCTTCATATGATGGGGAGTCATCCTCAAACTCCAAGGCAACTTCCTCAACATCGCCTCTTGGGAAATGACCTATGTTCGAAAAGATATTACGTTTTAGATCATCAGCCATGACGGATGCCTTGCGTCTCAAAAATGGCCAGAGATTATCAGCATCGATATCATCTCTCCTTGTTGTATTAACTCGCAACACTGGACCGGCGTGAAAAGAATTGTGCGTGGCATTTGTTTGCGAGGTATGAGTTCTCCTCAAGGTATGATGAGCCTGAATTTCATCTCTCATTTTGAGCTTATCTGTTTCAAGGATAATAGCTCTGTCGATAGCGTAAGGCAATCCCCTATGTCTTCCTCTCACCATCATACAGATGACGACGAATTTGGACAGTGTATTGAATTGACCTGAAAATGAGGGTGATGTATTAGGGTAACCTAAACTCAATCCAACCGTACCGTATGCCGATGTGATCTCGAAAAGACAACTGAAGATTGAAAAATTCAAGTCACCAGATGTTAATCTTCCACTTTCCGAGATACAAATTATGAAAAGACCAAGAAACAAGAACCATAAGTCAAAAGACAGTTGCTTGCGTAAATGGGTTCCGATGAATGAGATTGTTTGATTATTCTTCTCATTGTTGTCAGTGGACCCGTTGTCATTGTCAAAATAAACTCCTAGCGATTGTTCTTCATAAACATTTGTTCTTCTGATCGAAATTGCCAATGGCAAAACAGAAATGTACATCATAACGAGGTAACTGACTTGAACCGCAGGATTAAGTTGTGATAAGTCAACCACAGAAAGACCAGCAGTTCTGGTTGACACAGCCTGAAACAGGCCATCAATGACTCGGTACCCTGGTCTTATATCCTTAAGGACTTCTTTGTGAAAGTCAAGGATTATAAACAATATCCAGTCAATTCCATTCAAAACGACCAGAACAAAGAAAAGCCACCATGTTGGGCCCGATGGAAAAAGCAAAGTGAAGCATCTTCTTGGATGCTCCAACAAAAATGCTAACGATTCGTTGTATAAAGTCAAAGGTCTTGAAAACTTGTATAAGACCCATATTATGAATCGCAAAAGAATTGGGAATCCTGTATTACCTGCAACAATCAAAAATCCACCAATGAGCAGGGTATACGCATTCTCATTGAAGGAGTTCATAGAATCTGGAGTTAGGGTTATGCCCAAATCGTTGAAACAAGTCTGTGCATACCAGAAACCCCACCATGTAGGCGAAATGCCATCATCTCGCACAATGTTCAGATATTTCATTCTGGTTGTGATAAAAGGAACAAAGAAAGTTATAGCCAATAGATGAAAACCCACGTAATATGCCACCAAAATTATGCTCAATAACTTGAGAGCACGATACTCGACTCCACCCAGTTCTTCTTTTTGTTTATCTGTCAATGCAACAAAAGTCGAGTTCCTTCCGACGGTCGGTGTCCATGAGAGGTACTGGTTGGTACCATTACGGCTAGATCTTGAGTACATACTAGCCAGGCCATCATCTTCCATGTTCTCGATATCATCTGTTCTTGAGGAAGTAAACCGACGACCAAATTTGGCAAATGGATTAGTTCTTTTCGTCATGTTTTTCCGTAGAATCTTATCAAAAGTAGGGGATTTGACAATGTTTGCTCCCTTTTTATGTGACTCCAATTTCTTTTCCACTGGAACATCATAAGTATGAGCCCTCCTATCAATTTTCGTTCCATGCTGCACGTGAGGTATGGTCATGACGTGAGATTGGGTGCGGCCAACATGTCGAAATCCAACATCATCTTCTTCATCTATTAAAGAGTTTTCGTCGTTCTGTTTACCGGTATGCAAAATTGAGTCACTGGAGGCTGAATCAACATCATCACTGAGATCAGTTTCATTTGGTAAAAGGGTATCTGGAACATTTCCTTTTAGTTCCTTTGCAGTGACTTGACTCCTATTCGGTTTAACTGGAACTTGAAACTGAATCAATTTTGAGCGAGCTGGTTCCGTAGTAGGCTGATTGTCAACAGGACTTTCAGTTTTCTTTAGCATTTTTTCCTGCTTCTTAATTCTCTTGAGTTGTTTGCGCTTCATCTCCTTTTCATGACGGCTCGTATGCCCTGGAAGTTTGAAACCAGACCTTTCTGCTGGACCCTTAATCACTAATGCGGGACCAGATTCATCCTCGTTTGGTTCTTCATGCTTTCTCTGTTGCATCATAGAAATGGACATGTAAAGATCACGAGGCTCGACATCTTTGGCTCGTCTTTTTTGAGGAGGTTTGGGTAAATCAACAAATTTGATGTCTTTCTGTGGAGGATTGTTATTATCAAATTCACTTTCCTCATCACTGGGTTCTGAATAATGCACGACAGCACCCATCTCTGAAGAAGTATTAGGATTGTTGAGATTCGCTAGCTCGATGTCGCCAGATTTCTCTTTTTCAAACTGTGGCGATCCATTGGAGCTAGAAGACAAGGGAACAGTATACTCATCGTCAAAAATTTCATCTATTATTTGCTCCCTATCTTCTGCTTCCTGTTTTTGCTGTAGTTTATTTAGCCGAGCCCCCAAATCTTCTGAAGCATTATGTGTGTCGAATCCTTTGGCTTCTCCTGCAGTTGTCATTGTTCGGTTATGGCGAAGGCTTCGTGTGGTATCTATTGTATGAGATCTAAATTGTGCCAAAGTAGCTGAACGACGCATCCGAAAATTCTGCATAGATTTCTCCTTGATATCATCAAAGGATTTCTCAAACCAGAAAAGTCTTAGGAATACTATCGCCGAATGAATGAAGATCGGGGTAGAAAGCATAGTAACAATATAAATCACAATCTGCTGATATAATGCAAGATCATTGGTATTGATAGTATTAAGGCCTGCTTGCGTTGATGCACCGGTTGCAAAAAAAAGAGCATCAATGTATTTAATGTTCTTCACCGGGTATATCAAAACTGATCCTAACAAACACCAAATAATGATATATGTGTAATGTGCTGCCAAGAAATTTGGAACAAAACGTCGCACTATCGGTCCAACTTTAGCCTGGAAATGATATATCTGTTTTCGTACACCAAACCAGAACTTTTTGGATATTCTGATTTCAGGCTGAAACGATAAGCTCCTGTTAAGGAACGATTGTCGTGATGCTTTCTTCATAATTCAGAGTTTGAATTGTAAGATAATATCCATAGTAATCTAGTATTATGGTGAATATTCCTGTATATTTTGTTTCAAAATTATTTTTCGAGATGCTAATTTCCAAACTTTCATTATTACATAATAGTGTACAATTATTTATCCAGATGATTGATCCTCATTATTGTGGAGTAATTCTCGAGCCATATCAATCTCTGAGGCCACCATAGCACCACCTTTGGCTCTAGATGATTGGTTATTAGATCTTGTAACTTCTGGATCAATTGGAATCGAGGGTGTTCCAGACTTATAGCGCGCACTTTGAGAGTCCGAAGGGGTAGGGGTTTCGAGGTTCTCAGCGGGAGAATCATAATTAAAGTTAGATGGAATGTTGGGATGATAATGAGAAGCATACTCAGCAAACTCGTGATTGGCCTGGGAATCTTGGGGATGACGATGTTGTCTCTGGACCATTTCAACTACATCCGAAATTCCGGACCCGGCTAAAATATCATTCAAAGAACTCGATGACTCCATGTGGGATTGATATATGTGACTGATATCGGGCAATTGGTGAGACAGCGGTACCGTGTTTTGATGTTGTATGTAATGTGCGTCCCTCTGTGCTTTATTTTTAATTCTTGGGGAAGGCACTTCCGATCTTTTTAAAGATGCACGTGTTGGATCCTTACACTCAGGGCAGGCTTTAACAACTTGAGTCACCATTTCCTTTATTTTTGGCCAATGATATTTGTCACAAAGGTATGAGGTTGTTTTGTTGATTCCGCCATGCACCCTCTCGTGTGCCTTTTTTATTATCCGTAATTGGTCAGCAGGGTTTGTGATCACTTCTTTTCCCTTGAGATACAGTTTCCCATTTTCAACCGTGTAATGAGAAGCTAACGCCCTCAAACGTGATTTTTCTTGCCTGTCTGCATCTTCTGGATACTTCCTTGTCAGAAGAAAGTTGCGAATCTTTTCATATTTTGAATTTTGATCTGTCTTCGTTTCGGGCGGGTCTAATTCGCGTCCATAAGTGATAGAATCGATAAGGAAATCCTTATTGCTCTTGAGCAGACCACACCCTTTGATTCGTCCAATCTTTTTGAAATGAAGACTTTCGAGAACAGTTTTAGCAGGAACATTTGTTTCGAAAATCAGTTCAACCATCACATAAGTATAACTCAGTTTCGGAGCCCATGCCAAAAGACATTCTGCAAGTGTCCTACCAATCCCTTTTTCTCGAATTCCCGCATTCACTAGTATGTTCGATGTTGCCACATGAGCTGAGCGTCCAGGATAACTGGCTTTTACGAAAAATGTCCCTAGACAACGCTTAGCCCATTCTTTGTGCGACCACGAGGAATCAAGATTCGGATCATCACCCAAAACCATCACCGCTGCGAACTGGCCAAACCAGTAGTCTCTAAACTCGTCTATCGAAAGAGGTTCGAAGAATGGTTGTGTGTCTCCTCGGGCAATCTCATCATTGTATTCCTGTGTCAAAAACCTCAACAATTCAAATGGCAAATCGTCGGGCGAAAATATTGGGTAAATTGTCGCTGTTGTCTCTTTGTCTTTCAAAAGCACAGTGAGCCTTTCGATATCGACAGTGACATTGTAGTGAGGAACGAAATGGCTGTTTGATAAGATAACGTTATTAAAACCACCCATTCGGGAGATGCCCTGCCAGTGACGACTTTTACACGAGAAGAAAAAATTCAGACTGATAAATTTGGATTAATGTGGCACGCAATTTTCACCTTTATCAACAGAGCGCGCATATTTTTTGACTGATTAGGATATACCCGACCATTAAATTTCAAAAGATAAAGATCTCTGATGCTTGGGGACATCTTGGTTGTTCTCGGCAATGTTACCATGCATGCAGTTAACTTTTAGTGAACACGGGTTCAGGCTTATCAGTAAATTTACTTCTTAACATAACAACCTATTGTTATAAGATAAGAAATACAACCTTTGTACTTGGTTGATATTGAGTTGATAGTGATAAGCCTCGTCGGGGATTCCGACCAGATACATGATATATAGAAAATCGCTTCGCTGCTATTCTTCTTACTGGGACGATGAAAGAAGAAATTAAAGAGATTACTACCATTGAGGCTCATGAGGTGAGCTCCCATGAGGAGGTTCACCATCTTGGAAAGGTCTCCCTCGTTAACGACGGACACACTGAGAGACAGCTACGTCGAAGGCACGTGGATTTGATTAGTATTGGTGGTTCTATTGGAACTGCTCTGTTTGTGACTATTGGTACTGGTCTAGTTAATGGTGGGCCCGGAAACTTATTGGTCACGTTTTGTATGCAAGCTTCCTTGATGTACGTTGTTACTACCACCATCGGAGAGCTTGTTTGTTATCTCCCTGTTGACTCTCCTTTTATCACTCACGCTGGAAGGTTTGTTGACCCAGCGCTGGAAGCTGCTTTCGGTTTCAACTTCTACTTGCTTATGGCTCTATACGTGCCTTTCGAAATCACATCAGTGAACAGTATGATCCACTTTTGGTCCGAGTCGTACTCGCCAGCTTGCGTCATCGCTCCGCTTATTGCTTTGTATCTGTTCCTTAATGTTGTGGCTGTGCGCTGGTATGGTGAGTCTGAATTCTATCTCTCCATCGGAAAAGTGATCTTGGCTATCGGTCTGATGTTTTTTACATTCATCACCATGTTGGGTGGTAATCCTCAACACGACAGGTTTGGATTCCGCAATTTCGGAAGTTACAATAATTCATTCCCCGAATATCTTGGCTCTAAATCTCTAGCATTTTGGGCTGCATACGCCAAGGCTATCTTTACACAAGCTGCTCCAGAATATCTTGGTATGGTTGCTGGTGAGGCTGAGAATCCAAGAGTTACCATGACGGTGGCGTTCAAGAGAATTGTTATCCGGCTGCTTCTCTTCTTTGTTGGAGGTGCTCTTTGCGTGGGTATTATTCTCAGTCACACTGATGCCACTCTTGTCAAAGCTGTCACTCAAGGTGCTGCCGGTGCAAATGTTTCTCCGTATGTGATTGCCATGAACCATATGAAGATCAAGGTGTTACCTGATATTGTGAACGTTCTGGCTATGTTCTCTTCCTTTTCAGCTGGTAACTCATACATGTACTGTGGATCCAGATCTCTGTTTGCATTGGCAAAAAGAGGTTTCGCTCCTAAGGTCTTTACCATTACTGCCAATGGTGTTCCTGTTGTGTGCCTTGCCTTGTCTACATGTTTTGCTTGTCTCTCCTTGTTGCAACTTGGATCCACTGCTTCCACTGCTTTGAACTGGTTGATCAACTTGACTACTGGTTCCCAGGTGATAAACTACTTCTACATGATGATTGTTTATGTGGGCTTCTACAGAGCTTGTATTGCACAAGGTTTAGACAGAAGCACTCTTCCAATGCAAACCTGGCTCACTAAGCTCCAGCCATACCCAGCTTACTATGCTATGATATATTGTTTCATCATCATTGCGTTTTTGGGTGTTTTTGCCTTCAAGCCATCTTTTGATATTGACTCTTTCCTCTACTACTACCTCATGGTTTTCGTCAACATCGTCATCTTTGTTGCTTGGAAGCTGATCATGAAAACAAAATTGGTGGACCCTGCAGAAGCCGATCTTACAACAGGCTTGAGAGAGATCGAAGAGCACGAAGCACAGTACTATGCTAAAATTGAGAAGATGAAATTGAAGCCAAATAGTACTGCTGACAAAATCCTTTCCTGGTTCTTCTAGTTTTACTGACAGCTTAATTCTATTTTTATTATATCTGTATTATTTATTGTCTAGTAATTAAAATTCTGAATTATGGACCAGTGGCTCGAAACCTCGACAGGGAATCGAATTCACAGAACATGCAAAATCAAGGGCCTCAAACAAATCGCATTGTCAGGAAGATGTACTTTATCGGAAAATTGCAATCTCAATGCATCGATTTGTGGTATCAAAATGGGGAAATTCTGTTATCTAGAGCCAAACACGAATTTGAATTCCTCTAAAGGTGAAATAAGGGTGGGGTCATACGTCAGAATCGGCAAGAATACATATATTGAGTCTGACTGCACTATTGGAAGTCGAGTAGATATAGGCTCCGATTGCAACCTTGGCCCTGGATGCATAGTCAGAGACTGTTGCGTGGTCCAAGACAATACTACAATTCCAGCAAACTGTATTGTGCCACCGTTTACACGTGTTCATTCCCTAAATGGGACACTACAATACCAAGCTTTAACTCCAAGTTACAGAACTATTAATGAGGACAAAGTTCGCCAATTAGAGGTAGTTGGTGCGAGGGTAGACACTGAAAATGCAGAATAAAAAGATGGATATTCTCGCGATCTAGAAAAATTTTGTAGTATTAATATTAAACACTTGTGTTATTTTAGTTATGTCAGTGGATTTCAACGCTTTGGCTCAACAATTCTGCAACTTCTACTATGATCAGTTTGACAAAGACAGATCTCAACTAGGAAACCTTTACGTAAGTGAAAAACTGTTTCGTTGTCTATCTTGCTAACTTTGTTTTAGAGAGACCATTCAATGCTTACCTTTGAATCTTCACAAATCCAAGGTGCACGTAACATCATTGAGAAACTGACTTCTTTGGGATTTAACAAAGTTGCACACAGAATCTCTACTTTGGACGCACAACCTGCTTCCGAGAATGGTGATGTTCTTGTTATGGTTACTGGAGAGTTACTGATTGATGAGGAGCAAAACTCCCAAAGATACTCTCAAGTTTTCCACCTGATCCCCGATGCTGGATCATACTACGTCTTAAATGATATCTTCAGACTCAATTACGCTTAGAGGTTTCCCCGTTTCTATGGTTCCGTTGGCGCAGGGACTTGTTCGTTGGCAAACCCGATCCAGAGTATTGTATCATGCATCCTTCTACTTCTAATGAAGATATCACAACATGTTAGTGTTCTATAGGTAATTACTAGTTGGTGTTTTTTCAATATAAATGGGATGGATTGCTTAGTCGCGAAGTAAAATAATATGGACTTGCCAGCTGTTCCTAATCATGTAAGTAATTGAACTATAGTCTAACCATATAGAGGCCTAGAAGAGAAATTGCGGTGCCCCAAGTGCCTGCTACACGTCCCAAGAAGATAGGAGTGCCCGCAGAGTCAGAGGAGGAAACTCCTGAGGTTCCCCTATCTCGGCCAAAAGCTAAAGGATCTCACGGTTCGCACGAAACCATCGACTTCAAAACACCATCTCTTTCTCCGATTCCCTCGATTCCATCAAGAAGAACAAAGAAGGTGTCAACTTTGGAGACGATTAAAACTGACTCAAATGTTGAGCCTTCACCCGAGACACCAACATATCAAAATGTTTTGGACATGTACGGTCAGTCTCCAGAACAAACCAGAAAAGAGGAAAAACCAGCAATTGACACTATTTCAGATAATTTTGGTGATAGTGCTGAAGTTGTTATACAAGAAAGTACTAAAAACGAACGCACATTTTCTGATACTTTAAGTTCCGAACCAGGGGAAACTTCTCACGAAGATTCTACAGATCCAAGTACAAACCC
Organism: Ogataea thermomethanolica; assembly: GCA_030674565.1. NCBI lineage: Eukaryota > Fungi > Ascomycota > Pichiomycetes > Pichiales > Pichiaceae > Ogataea > Ogataea thermomethanolica. Next base: position 796,971 of record JAKTYW010000001.1, read on the forward strand.
AGCACAAGATAATAGAGAGGACAATGAGTTGTCTAGTGAATCAGAGCAGAGTGGATCTTTAGCTGTTTCGGAGAAGCAGGAATTCGACGACATCCCGTTGTCTGATACTATAGACGAATCCGAGCAGAGTGTCGCTAAATGCGAGCCTTCTGGCGATTCTGTTTTGTCAGATGAATCAAATGTTACTACTCGAGTTCCTGAAGATCAATCCGACAAAAATCGTGAACAGGATGTTTCAACTATACCCGAAACAACACAAGAAGTGACGCAAGCAAACGATACGTCAAAGTTTATTGGTGTCAAAGAAAATGTGCCCCATAATCTTGGTCAAGTGCCTTCAGCTGAAAGAAAAAAGTCTGTGAATTCAGATGTTGCGGCTGCTAAACCAGTCGTTCCCAAAAAGCCTTCTTCCAAAATTGCAGCCTTCCAACAAATGCTTGCTGAGAGGCAACAGCAAGATATAGGAATCCTGAAGTCGAGACCGCCTGCTCCTACCAAGAGACCAACAAGAGCGACTGAAAACACCAGTGATGCCGCTTCTGCTGAAGACCCCAAACCTAGGCCAATGGGCGGTTTCCCTCTTCCTGGAATGTCATTTGGAATCCCTATGCCAGGTATGGCAAGCATGCCTGTTAGGGCTTCAGAACTAGAAGAATCGACAGGTGGTGTTGCAGATGTCAGAAAGGAAAGAGTTAAAGGACCTCGCGGACGTAAACTACCATCTCGTGTGAAAGACAGCATCAAGGTGGATGACAAAAGTCTGGGAAACACTTTGGACATATTTGTAACTAAATCCTGGAAACTGGATTTGAGAAGGCCTGCGGTGCAGATTGAAATTGAGACAGACAGTCCTCCTCAGCTACAGGAGGAGAATCTGGAAGACGAAAACACTGTGGAGCACAATGAGGACTTGGGAGATAAGGAACAACCCCTACAGTTAGAAGATGTTGCAAATGACTCTGCAAAGAATCTGGAATGTGTGCAACAATCACCGGATGTGTTCCCTGACAAGGAAGAAGAACCGAAAATTCAAGTTGAAGGCTTAGAAACTACGGTCCCTGAAACAAGCTCTATTGAAACGGAAGCGCAGTTAGCCGACCCTGGGTCGAAAGAAACTGAATCATCTGTGGTTACAGAGAGTGACAAAGCGGAGAGCGATTCATCAAGTGTGACAGCAGTTTCCGAACCGAACGCTTCTGAGCCGGAAAATTAGTTTGAAAATAAACCGAGATGCAGACTTTTGCGGGATCTCGCAGATCAAAACTTTTCAGTGATGTGTGTGCAACACTGATTGAAATTTATATATTTACAATTTCAGGAATTTATTCTGTATGATATTCTCACTGTTATTTCTGATCCTCAGCAGTGTAGCTTTTGCTTCACTTCCGGTGATCAACATTACTGGGAATGCGTTCTTCAACTCTGAGACCGGTGACAGATTCTATATCAGAGGTGTTGACTACCAGCCCGGTGGTTCTTCCAATCTCAGTGATCCTCTGGCTGACTTCGAAACATGTTCAAGAGATATTCCCTACTTTCAAGAACTTGGTCTGAACACTATTCGTGTTTATTCGGTTGACAACACTCTCGATCATTCCGAGTGTATGAGTAGCCTGGCCGATGCCGGAATTTATCTCATCTTGGACGTTTCGACTCCCGGAACATCTATTTCAAGAAGTGATCCAGGATGTTCTTATAATGCTGATTTCCTTCAGAATGTCTTTGCAACAGTTGATGCCTTTGCTAATTATACAAACTTGATAGGATTTTTTGCTGGTAACGAAGTTATCGACAAAGAAGCCAACCTTTTTACTGCACCTTATGTCAAAGCAACGGTTAGAGACATGAAAAAGTATATCAGAGCCAGAGACTACAGACATATTCCTGTTGGATACTCGGCTGCTGATGTTGCATCCGTCAGATTAGATCTCGCTCATTATCTAACCTGCGGAAACGACTCAATGGCTAGAGTTGACATGCTGGGGGTTAATGATTACTCCTGGTGTGGTGATTCATCTTTTACGATTTCGGGTTACTCTCAGAAAGTCAAGATGTACACCGGAATGTCTGTTCCAATGTTTCTTTCTGAGTATGGTTGTAACACGCAAGGTACTAGAGAATTTACCGAAGTTGCTTCAATATATTCCACACAAATGTCCTCCGTCTTTTCTGGAGGATTGGTGTATGAATACTCTCAAGACTCAGCTGATTATGGTTTAGTTGAAGTCAGCGGTGAGACTGTCACCGTGCTGTCCGACTTTACCAACTTGAAAAATATGTTGAACTCTACTTCAGACCCTACTGGAACTGGTGGTTTTTCGACTTCATACGGCCCGGCTGATTGTCCTACTGATTGGAATTTTACTATTACTGTCCCAGATACACCAAAGGCTGCTCTTACATACTTCACAAACGGTGCAGGAGCGGGAAACGGTTTTGAGGCAGAAACACAAGACATGTGCGATGACGATGACACATATATCATCACATCAACAGGTGTTGCCTCTAGTGAAACAACTTCTACGAGTTCTAGCTCTGCATCCGCTAAGATTGTTTCTTCTTCCTCATCACTTTCTCCAGCTACAACGACCTCAACCTCTAAAGGTGGTGCTTCGAACTTTGGAGTTAGCCACGTAAACTCAGTCTACGTGTTATTGTTGGCTCTATTGTTATAATCAGGTTTTTAATCACATTTGACGTAAAATGGTAATACACGTACTATGCTTTTCAAGAACTTTTAATTTAGGTGAAGGTGAAAAATAAATCAGAAAAAAAAAAGCATGCACAGGACCATCTCTAACCTTACGTGGGTTGGATTTTGCGACCTTCGAGGTTATGCTACGTTGGCCAAACCCAACAAAAAGAAATTATCAAAGTCGAAGAAGTTACAGCTTAGTAAAGATATTCGCAAAGTTCGGCGGTCGCTGAAAGCTACTTCGCTCAAAAGAACATCAGTATTCGAAACCAGCGTTGAATCAGCTTCCAAATATATCCCACTCACGCAATACTGTTCACCAAAATCCAGCATTCCGAGCTTGTGCCATGATTTGAATAGAGTCCTATTTTCCCCAGGTGTTCATTACATGCAAGATCCAAGAACAAGGAAATTTAATTTTAGCTCCAAATTGAAGCATATACCAAGCATTGATGATTTCCGTTTTGATCTCATTACTGGGTTTGTGCCCCCAAACAAGGATTCTCTTATGACTGAGATTGGAGGTCAACTAAACAAATCAGTCCCAGACAACGAAGTAGACGAGAAAAATAAGATCAAGTATTTTTCCTCAACTTCATCTATGACCGGAACATTAAAGCATTTCCATGTATTGTTGAGTAACAACCGTCCCTGCCATACGAAATGTTTATCAAATGACTATCCTTCTTCGTCTTGGTTTTCCAGAAGTTCCAAAACTGCTGCATTCACCGTGGTGGCTCCAAAAGACAACGATATATACTCCGTGGATACAGACAGATCCACAGATACCGAGATTGCGTTATCTTTACTTGGACATGAACTGGAATTAATGCTTACCGCAGAGTACGAAGAGTTTCAAAAGTTTTTGAAAGGATCTCAAGCTGCAGAGGCTCCAGATCCTTTGCCTAATAATTATCAATACGCAAGAATGGGCAACTTCCTGATGCGCTCTCAGTCTGATGCCAAGAACAATGAACTTCCTGGGACAGGAATCTTTGACTTGAAAACCCGAGCAGTTTGTGCGGTTCGCCATGATATTAGCTACAATAACTACCAACTCACTAATTATGAAATATCCAGAAACACGGGGAAGTACGAAAGTTTTGAGCGTGAGTTTTTCGATCTTATCAGAACAGGTCTATGGAAGTATAGCATGCAAGCTCGTATCGGTAATATGGATGGGATATTTATTGCATTTCATAATATGAGGAGGTTCTTTGGGTTCCAGTATATGTCAACCTCAGAGATGGATCATATATTCCATGGATATGATGGTTCAAGGATTCGTTTTCAAAAATATGATGAAGTGGCAAATGATTTTGGAAACCATTGGCAAACGAAAAGAGAAGCACTCTCGACATTCATGGCGGATTTTGAATTCAGAGCTTCCATGGAAATGTGGCAAAATATACTGAACCTAATCACACAGAGAACGAATGGTAGCCCATTCAGAGTGATTGTCAAATGTAATCAAGGTTCCAGTGGCACATACATGGATGTCATTGCCAATGTTGTGGACGAGCAAATGCTTAGTTCGTTGAGCACTCTTGCAGATGATATAGCAACTCTTGACAAGGAAGATTTGGCTGCGACTCAGAAAGAGGAAACTCCGATGACCAGGATTATCCGTATGGCAGAGTCACGGTCTAGTCAACGCGAACGCATGTTGAAACTAAACCAAGACATTTTGGATTCAACAATCGATGACCCTTCAAAATGTATCATGTACAGAGTCTCTGCAAAACACTTTTTTAATGGGAAAGCTTCACGTGGAAGATACCCGACTCCTCCTCTGGAAATCCTGGATGACCCAAAGAAAATTGATTGGACTGTCAAGTACGAGTGCAATTTGTTTTTCGACAGCTCCAAAATCAAACAACTTTATAATGAGTACGTTCAGGAGGTAGCTGAGAACCTAAAAGAGCCCCCAATGAATCGCGACCAAGTTGAGGAAGCTTACAAAGATGAGAGTGCATCTCATTTGCAAAGACTTCTGAGAGCTTACAGCGAGAAATCGAAAAAAAAAATGGAGATTTATGGATCCTAACACATAGGTAGAACTGTACATATATCGTAATGATCACAACATCATATCAAAACCAAAAATTTTCCCTTGTCACAGAAACTTGTAGAATTCCAAAGTTCTGTGTCTGTCAGAATCTCATCACGCAGATTAGAATTCGACTGCCCCTCAGAAGGTCTTTTAGTTAGAATTTTGATTTTCTGATCAGCGTGAGGATCATTTAGCTCATCAATACGAGGAACAATCAGTTTCTTTAAACCAACAAGCTGGATATTATCTGGGACAACGATGGCAAAAATGTCATCTTTGTAGTAAAATTTGAGCTTGATTTTATTCGAGGATTCGGGCACTTGCTCTGTGTAAGCAGTTGTTGGACCACTAGAATTGTGGACATTTCCGTTAGAAGGTATTCTCACAGACGATGACGTTGATGATAATGATGAAATTCTTCTTGGCTGTGCCTGTTGCATTTGTAAGCTACTCGAACGATTGTTTATCGAGTTGGATCTCTCATAGTGGGATAGTCTGTCTTGTTGGTATTGCGAATTTCTTGTACTGTGATGATGATGACTATCTAACGATTCGCTCTTGTTTAGAATGATCATGTTTGGCGGACTTCTGAATGGCTGAATGACGGCATTCTGGAGAGCATCCAAACTTGTGAATTCTTGATCACCTTCCAAAATATCAAAGAAAGAATTGATGAGTGAACTTTTAGAAATGTATGAGGGTAGCATTAAAAGTCCTTTGAGATATATGTCCAGATCAACAAGCCGTTTATGACAAAGACTTTCACTGACCTCCATCAGCGGGCCGGGAATAAATGGAATAATTCGGTCTTTCTTTTCCTTCGAATCAAATTTGCCTCCCTCTCTAGGCCATGTGCTCAGAACACTTTGATGAAAATTGAAGAAATCTTCATAGTATCGGCATAAACTTCTTGCAATCCCGTTATTGAGAAACACTCTCACCAGGTACCAATATTTACCGTTTGTGCGAGAAAAGGTCTCAATATTCACTTCAGTCGCGAAAATAGATGTAAGTTCAGAGTCGCGACTTTTGTTTAATGATGATGATCTTGAAAGCTCTTGACGTTGAGCAGCCATTCCAACTGTTCTTGCGCTTGCCTTGTGTCGATTTTTTATAGCCTTCCACTCATCAATTGTTGGTATTTTCTCACGATCAATTATTTCCTTAGCAGAGCCAGAATATGGCACTTTTGAAGTAATGTCAAAAAGTTGCACATAGCTGACAGGCACCAATCCAGGCTCGCCAATTTTGTCGAAAAATTTACCAATAAACCATTCGTAATCATGATGCGCACAAATAATGATGCTGTCTCCTGCAGCGACTTCAAGCTCGTCCTGTCTTTCAGCTTTGAAATCGTACAACAATCTGCCATATAAAGAAGGCTGAGGAGATACCTTTTTTTTTACGCTTGTTGTAGGAGAAAAATTGTTTGACGACACCATAGGGCTTGTACTCGCGCTTGAAGATGGACTTTCCTGAGCTGGTTTATGCGTTTTGTCGAAGAATTTGAAAAATGAGACCGGAACTTTACCTTTAATGTTTCTTATTGGATCATGCGCTTCGATCCAACTGTCGTTTTGATCTGGCTGTTGGTTCACGTAGAAAAAGTCCCCAGATTTGAAGCTAATTTCTGTAGGATGCTGGGCTATGTAGGACCGCGTGGCCTGTATCACCTTTGTGGGCGCATTCAGGGTGCTTGAATTTCTGTTGTGCCCTAATCCTGCATTCATCGATAATGATGACGACCCCGAGGAGATTCGCGTTCCAGGAGTTTTATCCTTCCTGTCTTTGTCTCTTGAGCTTCGTTTGAAGAATCCCGACATTTTGTTTTGTGATATTTGAGGACCTTCAACTTGGTGGAAACACTTGTCCTTTTTTACAATTGATTAAACGTGTTAAAACTTAAAGCTTATTTGAACCAAAGACGTTTTTTCACCTATAATTTGAAGTTCAGATGACCTAATATTTCCTATTAACACGTTAATTCAGACTTGAGACACCAGTCTCATAATAGGTTTCAAAATTGGAAATGTTGGTGGAAAAAAACCCAAACAGGAAATTTAACGAACGACGTGAGGTACAGACTCAAAATCTTGCTCGCAGTCGCGTCGCTTAGTCTTTTTATTCAACATAGTATAGTCGACTATATATATAACATTTATAAACTTAACCTTTGAAAAGAGTCTTCGATCTTCCACAAAATCTCATCCCAAGAATCCTCTTGAACCTTACTTTTCCGATATATTTCCAAAATTGTTTTCGACCTGATGCCAGAGGTGGTTCTGTCGTTTGACACAAGAACAAAGTCGTAGATAACAGCGAGTTTCAATAATTCAAGTTCGTCTCGAGGGAGATCCGCCAGCGACACCTTTGAAACTGAGAGTTTAATCTCATTCACAAACTTAAGGTCCGGAAACTCCAGAGTATCCATCGTATCACTCAAATCGTCTTCTTGAGTCTTTGGCTGTTCATAGATTGATTCGCTCGATGCGTTAGAAATCGACTTCTCTGACATCGAAAACCCGGAACTCGAACCACTTAATCCGCTGAGACAAGTTGTCTGACTGCCGCTTTGTAAATAGTGTAGTCCAATTGCACCTCCGGGATGTCTATCACCAAATCTTTTCTTTCTCACGTCTAGATCTTTGATGTGTAATTCTGACAGTGCAATGCTGAGTCCATCCAGCAAGGTCAAACAAATTGTGGTAGAAAGTGTGGGCGCCTGCAGACCGTATAGATTTTGCTCCGATAACTTTAGTGGCATCTCGGCATAACATAACGCTTTAACCTTTTGGTGTCTAGACAGAGCAGAGACCTTTGTACATGTGACCAACACGACTGGCACAGACTCTGGCACGAAGTCCAGTAATGTCAGAAGCTCGGGAGAGCTTCCAGATGCAGAAATGATTATCAATGAGTCATTATGGTCTTCTCTGATCATACCCAAATCGCCGTGCAGGGCCTCGGAAGGATGGAGCAGAGCCGAGTGAACACTTAAAGAGTTGAGAGTTGCAACAGTTTTATTAGCGATTTTGTATGATTTCCCAATTCCGCTCACGACAACCTTTCCTCCCTCGTTTAGAGAGTTGTTGAGGATCTTCAACGAAGTTTTAAGTTGCTCTTGAGACCACTTAGAATTGCGGAATTGACCAACTAGGTATGAAATGGCTCTATTTTGGCTCGAAAGCACAGAATCAACCCTTTTCACCGCATCCTCAAGAAACGGAGAAGTTTCATCCTCTATGTGAAACGACAATTCAGAACCTCTTCTGATCATAGAAGCATTGACAAGATGTAAAAAAATTAGTACGCTCTTAATTGAGGCTCAATTTGGACATCGCATTTTTCGGGAAGCAGAAACGTGTAATTGTACAATACACAATTTAGTGGCGCACCCGATGGCGTGGTTTCAGCCGCTACCAAATCTATCTACCAAAGATCTTCTTGATATCTGCTATTCAACCTCAGTTGCTTCAATAAGCGATGTGACTGCTCCTCTGTTATTTCTCTTTCTTCGACCAAAATTTGCCTCATCACTTTCGTCATGTTACGAGATAGCTTTGCGGCACTTCCACATACATAGACGTATGCTCCCTCATTTAATAAATTGTTTATTAGATTTGATTGTTGGAGCAACAGATCTTGAACATAAATCTTTTGATCAGAGTGAACCCTGGACAAAGCCAAATTAATGACAAATTTTGCTCCCAGCTTCTCTTGATATTTTGACCATTCTTCTGCATAGAGAACGTCTGAATCATCCCTGCAACCATAGAATAATAACATTTGGCCTACATTTTCTTTTCTGGCCTGCTCCAATCGATCTTGAACAAAAGCTCTAAACGGCGCGATTCCAGTACCAACGCAAACCATGATTATAGGGATATCATGTCTATAGGGCATTCTGAAGTTGGATTTCTTGATAAAAATAGGAATTCTGGAGTGTAGATCCTCGGTTTTGAGCTTATCTTGCGGTCCGAAGCATTGCCGTTCAATATAATTTGAACAAAGACCCTTGAATAAATTACCATCAATATACTCCCTCTCGCATTTGATGGTCAAATGTACGTTTTCGGGAAACTTCTGGCTCGAAGACGCAATGGAATAGTATCGAGGTTCCAGTTTACCGAGTTGTTCTAAAAGTAACGAGAACGGAACCTTTTTCCAGGGCTCTCCCTTTGAGGCTTGAGAAAGTATTTGTGCCAAATTCAAACGACATCTCAATACTCTGTTCACAAAGATATCGCGGACAGTTAGATCATTTATGAAAGTTCTTGCTTCTTCTGATGGAGCGAAAGAGATAAAGCTTTTAATTGTCTGTGTGGATAATGCACGGTTGATGTCCAAATAATGCTTTACAATAGCCAGATATGTGGTAGGTGTCACAAACCATAAAGGACTCGTAGATCCAACCTGAACAACCTGATTTGATTTTGATTTCAGATCAAATATGTCTAAAAATTGTTCGACATCATCTTCCATATTTGTGGGATAAACTCCAACATAGTCACCAGTTTGATATCTTAGTCTGGAGCCATTGAGATTTAGTTCGCAGTGAAATTGGCATCTTAAACCTACCGTGAAATGACATGATTGTGTGATAGGAGCCATAAACGGTTTTGCCATGTGATACGGGGGTTTGTCTATGAAGTCTAGATCTCTCAACGATGAAAGTATTTGCCCACTTGTATGCTTCTTTGCAGGTATCTCGGTAACTGAATATATGGGCGTGTAAACCTCCTTTTTAGTTCGACGCCATTTGCAGGTTGACGCTAACTCATTAATGAAGTTGGTTTTCCACTGGACAAAGTCTTCAAATATCTCACCTTGCTCGTCATTCCCCTCCCCATACGGTCTGATTAGATGGGCACCTAAAGTTTCCAAGCACTTCTTAAAATCCCTGGCAGCCCCTTGATATATATCATAAGCAGTATTTCCCAATCCAAATAATCCATAGTATAGATTGTTCAGAGATGCAGTATCCTCTTCGCAGAGCTGGCAAAGGCGATTAAAGGTGTTTTTAGCATTGCTACATTGATCACCTTCACCGTCTGAAGAAACTAAAAACACAACAACATGTTTATCCTCGCTCTCTATCACAGACTCAAAATCAAATTGATCTATAGTCTCGACCCTAACTGTTTGATTGAACACATCCAAACACTCGTGAGCAAGTTGGTATGAAAGCTTTTGCGATGTTCCTGTCTGTGAACCGTACAAAATGTGAACCTTTTGCACACTTTCACTCGCATTTGTGTTCATTCCCAGAGTAACTTTATTTCAGTCATAGGTAGACTTTATTTTTCTACGATCTACCGATGGCTATTTTATAAATTATAGTCAAGCTCCAGTCGCAAACCTCAGTTATTTGGAGCAAAAAGCTTTTGGTCTTCAGAAACAGCAGCTTTGAAAGCTTCTTTATCGTCCGCAAATTCCAGTAGGTAGTCAAGTTCCAATTCATGCACCTGTCTTCCTAACAGCACCACAGAGTGTAAAGGCTCACCTGCATCATATTCGGCCAGTTTTTCCAGCGTAGCAGCTTTGAAAGTTTGAGTTGGCGAACCGAGACGAGAAACCGCAACGCATGGAGTTTGTGGAGTGTACGCACCTTCTTTTCTTTTCTCCTCGACTTCTAACAGCTGCTGACAGCATGTATCAACCGACATGTATCTGGGTGGTTCATAAACTAGCCTTCCTTTCATTAGTTCATTAAAGTTGGGTTCCTTCACCTTGATGTCCAACAGGAGTAGAGTATGGAGACCAATCCTCCTGTTCTCCATTATTTTGTCGTAAAAGGAATCAGGTCTCCAATTCTCGGTGAAAAAAACAATTGAAACTGCTTGTCCAAATGTGTATAATTGTAAACCACACGCACCGACCGCATTCATGACAGAAGCATTGTGGACAGCTTCAACTTTGATTTTAAGCTCTCTTGCACGGATAACAAGATCGGTGTGGGTTGTAGCTCCAAAAACATCTCCTACCACCAGGAATGCAATATCATCTTCCTGAGCATTCTCCAGAATTTGATCTGATCCACTCTCAACCAGCTCTCTGTCTGCAAGGATCACCTCCCTGCCGTAAAACTTTTCCAGAGATTCCTTATCTGCAGCCATCAAAATCGAAGTGTAAGCCTCAAGATAAACACGTTTGCATCTCTTCACAACTTCCAATCCTCTGACGGTAATATCTGTCTCGTGAGATAACCCTAAACCAATAAGATACAACATTTTAGAAGATATGTTAACTGTCAGAATAAAATTGTAATTTTTTCTTAATATACCGGGCTGTGTTTAGAGACCTCCAAACTTTGCCTATGTCTGAATCCACCCCACTACTTCCAACACATACTTCCAGGCTTTCGAAGTCGAACTGGAAGAAACTCAGACTTGATGTTTACATTCCTATTTTTCTTATTTGCTGTTGCTTTTTGTCCTCGATCCTTACATTTGCTTTGAAAATTAAACCGCAACTAGGTACTTTGGTGGCACAGGGTACTCATTTCGACTCTGATGAGGTTAAATTTCTTGGAGTTGACGATGACGGTGGAATATTATTACAAGTTAAAGGGGCGAGTATCAACAATTACACGAATATTCAGGATCCTATCAGCAGAATTTATTTCAAGAGTGCAGGATTTGCTGTCAGAAGACTGACCTTGGCTGTGGACGAGTTGGATATGGTTGTTTACGATGACAAAAAAGGAGACTACAAGGCATTGGGTACCGTGGAGATAGCACCATTTGATATCAGAATAGTGGACAAATCTCAATCAAATTTGGTGTTGTATCTCAAAGTGTTCCCCAAGACTGACGGTGTCCTAGGAATCGTGAAGAGAATCCTTTTATCAGGAAAATCACATCTCCAATTACAAGGAAACGCAAATGTGAAGGTTTTAATTTTGAACGGATATCTTCCGGTGTCCAATCTTATCATTCCGTTGAATTTGATTATTTAGTTTTAACCCGGTGGCAGTTGAGAAGCATCAACAACATCCGAAGCATCCTTACTTGGATCTGTTCCATCTTCAGTAGAGAAGGCTTCTAATGGTGTTCTTGGAAGAGCCATCATACCTGATCTGGCAATTTCAAGAATACCAAATGGTTGCACAAGCGCAATATAAGCACTAACTCTGCTTGGCTTAGCACAAATTTCAACAATACAATTTCTGTCGGACACATCAACAACCTTACCACCAAATTGCTTGGTCAATTTGGTGATAGCATCGAGATGCTCGTACTTTTGTCTCAGTGCCTGGGAAGCAGGTAAGTTATTCGGATGGAAACGAGATTGCTTCAGATCTCCTGGAATCTCCTCAACTTCTTCATTATGATGAGCAATCAACTCCTGGAAATATTCAGGTCCCAGAAGAGAGATTCTAGCCAACAGTAATTCCCTCTTAATGATCTCTGTATGAGAGTAATCCAAAACAGCGTAAACAGGCACTAAATCCTCGATTTGTCGTCTAGCCTGCTCTATGACAGCATCTTGTCCATCTAGCACAATAGTCATCCGACTGAGATCCTTGACCTCAGTGTTACAAACAACAAGTGAGTCAATGTTGAATCCTCTAGCTGCTAAAGTTCCCGAAACCAAAGAAAGAACACCAGGTTCGTTTTGCACCAAACAGTTCAAGACGTGTTGTGTTTTAGGAGCTTTGGAAGGAAGGGGAGTTTCGTAGATGATAGAAGAAACAGCTGCACCGGCAGACCAGTTTGGAGCCTCCAAGGTTGGCAATTGAGGTCTCTTCTTGTTTCTGTGGAGATTTTTGTATGCCAGTGCTGATGTTGACGAGCTGCTACTTCTCGTCAATGTCAGCATACGGCTAACAAGTGACCTGTTGAATTTAATACCTAGCATTTATATTGGTGATGGTATTTTTCTCCAAATGAATCACTTTTCGTTTTTAAATTCCGTCACCGGCGTAAGAAAAATTAATGCGCAAAGTATTTACGTCGGTCGTCGCGTCACTTTTATTGATGGCTAATCTAAAGCTATGCACTAGTGCGCCAATCCAGCAGCTCCCGTTCCAACAACAATGCTTTCTCCTTTGAGTCCTCCAACTCTCTTAAAGCACGCTTAGTATTCAGAGTAGACTCTGCCTCCTTTTGTTGTAAAGCTTCCAGGTTTGAATCGAGTCTAGCAACGGTATCCTCTAATGTTTTAATGTCATCCTTGTACCTTTCAATAGTACTCAGTTGAATTTCAGTTCGATGCTCAAAGTCTTTAACCAGTCGCTCCAAGTTGTAAACTTTTTGATCCTCATCTCTTTTGGTTGCATTTTGCAAGAATATCTTCTCCTCCAAATCTTGAATTCTGGTAGACCAGTGCTTACGCTCAGCATCCAGGGTACTCTGATGTTCAATTTGAGTATCCTCTAGTTTTGACTTCAGTTGTTTATTGTACTTGGTAAGTGCCTTGTTCTCTTCGATAACCATCAACGAATCCTTTTGCATTTCGGACATTTTCTGTTCGTATTGCTGCAGTTTTGCATTATGAAGATCAACTCTTTCTCTTAAAACAATCACCTCCTTGCTAGACTTCTCCAGCTCAGTACGTAGGTGCTCAGCAGCAGTCAGAGCCTCGGCGTCATCCTTTGCTTTTGCTAAATATCTGTCAAACTCGGAACTGATATCCGAAAGTTTAGCTTCCAGCACCCGTTTCATCTCCAGCAAATTGTCTCTTTCAAGAAGTAAATCTCCGTTCGACGTCTTCAAGGTCTTCACTTGAGATGTCAAAGTTTCGAGGCGGATAAGATGTTCTTGCTTTTCGGTTAGCAATTTGTCGTTCTTGTACATTACTTCTGTAAGGGCTTTCTTGAACTGTTCATTCTCTTTGGTCAACTCACCACTGCTGAACTTCAATGTCCGTGCTTCATTCTTAGAATTTTCAAGCTGCATTGTGATACTCTTGAGTTGTTTGTTCAGCTCGGTTTCTCTATCCATTAGCTTTACAACATCATCGTTCAACATTTGAAGCTCCCTCTCTTGAGATTTGGATGCATTGGAGGAAGTTGATAATCTTAGCTCCTCAGCATTCTCATGTTTTTCCTTCAGAATGTTGTACTGTTCTTGGAGCTTTCTCAACTCAAAAACCTTGTCTGACAAATCCCTTTCAAGTTCTCTAATTTGGGAGCTCATGCGGGCCACAGTGAGATCCGAGTTACGGTGTTCCTGTTGCGCTTTGGATAACCTGTGTTTGGTCTGGTTAAGTTCGTTTCTCACAAGTTCCTCTGCCCGCTTCGCTGTCTGAACAGCCACTTCTGCAGCTTCAATCTTGCTGTAATAATTTTCAGCACGCGCCTTATAAAAATCAAGAGACTCTTGTAAGGACTGATTTTTGTCCTGGTAAATTTGCAACTTCGTATTCAGTTGGATCGATTGTTCTTGCTGAGCAAAACTGGCAGCATTTGCCATTTGCAACCTCTTAAGTTTTGTTTGTGATTCATTAAGCATCGAACTTAATCTCAAATTCTCCTGTTTCGCGGATACAGCCTTCTCTCCACCCTCGCTATTCATGTTATGTTCAAACTCATTGGTGCGATCTTTCAAGGGACCGGAGTGGAAAACCTTCAATCTGTCTTCCAATGCTTGAATTTTGACTTCTGCAAGTTGGTACTTGGTCTTATAATCTGCATCTAGTGAAGGCAAACCTTTAGCTTCGCGGGCATTATTTTTGTACTGTAACAGCTCTTTCTGAAGTTCGATATTGAGCTTTTCGAGACGTTTGTTCGCCGTTTTCTCTGCCAGTAGCTCCTCGGAATTGTCCCCTGTGATACTTGAACTAAAATTCATGTTTTTAATTTGAGCTCTCAATCTTCTATTCTCGTATGCTTCAGAAGCTAGTCTTGTTTGGATTAGCTCGATATCAACATTGGAGTGAGAGCTTGGCTTCTGAGATGATTTAAGTTGATATTCCGCAAGTTTGACATCCAAACTTCTCTTTACTTTCTTGAGATTTTCGATCTCCGTTTTAGCATCTTTCAGCTCCTGCGACAGGCGACTTGATTCTCTCCTTCCAACATTAACCTCCTTACTCATTTCTTCAATCTCCAGTTTTAACTCCTTGATCTCTCTTTCGAACTTAGGTTTACCCCTGTCGAAATTGATCTCATCGGTAATCTTCGCATCAAGCAAGGCCTTGGCCTCTTTGTATTCATGTTTGAGCTGTTTGTATTTGTTCATCAGCTCGGAAGACTCCTGCTTCTGTTCTAACTGATTCTGTTTTCCTTTGATCTCGGCCACAAGCTTTTCTTTGCTTTCTATTTCATTTCGCAGTTCAAGTCCTTCAGCTTCACTTTTCTTGAATTTTTGTTCAAGCTGCTTATGGCTTTGTATAAGATCTTCAAGTTCCTTCTTAGTTTCACAAAGTTTGGCATTTAACTGCTCATTAAGCTCTTCAGTTTTCAAAGATTTTTGGACAAGCTGACTTTCTTTTTCAGAAAGGACCACGTTTGATTCATTGATTTTATCTTTCAAAGACTTTGACTCGCTCGTCAAAGTTCCGATATCTTCCATTAGTTTAGAAATCTGGTTTTTGAGCTCTTCTTTTTCATTTTGACTATTTGTTTCCAGGACTTTGTGGTCCTCAGTTAGAGCAGCATGTTCCATTTGCAGATTGTTAAATTGCGCTTCCAGTTCAACGTGCTTTAGTTGTAGAGTGTCAAGTTCGACAGACTTTTGAGCCAGTAACTTTTTATCAACCTCTAAAGTAGTGTTGAAGGACGCTATTTCGTCAGAAAGGCGAGTTTTGTCTTTGAGATCTTTCTCTTTTTCGGCTTGCAAGATCCTAACTTCTTCCGACAACTTGTGAATTTTCTGGCTGAAGTAGGATTGAGAGGAATCTGATTTGGATAGAAGAGGCTTTACCTGTGAGACCAAAGTAAACCAAGGATCTTGCGAGACTTCGTGGTATGCCTTGAGATTCTTTGAAATCATTCGAGAAGCTTGCATTTTTAACAATTTAGACCTCACTTTTTCTCTCAATTTAGCTCCCCTAGCAATTGCATTGAAATTCGTGATCATTAGGTCAAGAATCCGCGATTTCTCCTTTTCTAACTTTGCAAGAACGCCATTGCGGAAGAAAAGCTTGGTGGTACCAATTTTGAAAACATCGGGGTCAAGATTCAGATCCTTCAAAATTATCTCGCATATCTCCTTACTTCTTCTCTTGTATGTTCCAAATGAAACGCAATCGTTAGCGAGAATCAAATATGTCTCTGCAAATTGATCAAATTCAATTCGATTAGGATAGCCAGATCTTGCAATACGTATTCCTTCTAGAACACCGTTGCATCTCAATTGATCGAGAACGAGTCTCTTGTCAAATTCTCCAGGAGCTTTATTGGAGTTTGGCAAAATACAGCGAACAAAATGAGGATGGGTAGCTGATAGCTGGTTCATGAGATTGTTCAGCTGTTCCTTATGCTTCTGGGCAACTGTTCTAAACCTTCCGCTTCTTCTCTGTGCTCCACCTTTCACTGGAGAGTTAGTAATGTTAGAAAGCTGGGCACTGGAGTCAAACAAGTCTTGAACAAAAACATCCTTCGAATTGGACAAAAGATCAACCAAAGTATTACTGAGAGGATCTTTATTTTTGTCCAACCATCCTTCAACGGAATATTGAACATTTCCTGCGTAATGCTCGACAATAAATCCATCTCTGAGTTTGCTTGGTCTATATCTCGCATTTTTTTGATTTTTGGATTTGGACTCTAGCTCTTTGTGTAACTTCTCAAGAAACGTGTCATCGGAGCCTTTTGGAACAACACATTCTTCATCAAGAAGCGAGAAAAGACCTATTTTTTTGGTAGCAGAACCTTCAATGAGCTCAATTGTAGGTTTCAACTCCTGGCCGAAATCAACATAGTTCCAACTAATTCCTTCTCTAAGGTATTCGCTCTGTTCAAGAACGAACATGTGATGATTGAAAAACTGTTGCAACTTCTCATTGGTATAATTAATGCATAGCTGCTCAAAAGAATTATTCTCAAAGATCTCGAATCCAGCAATATCAAGAATACCAATCGATTTCTGATCTTCCATGGAAAAGGTTGAATTGCTGTCAAAATTCTGGTTTATTCTGTCAACAAGAAATTTGAAGAGGCGTTCGTAAAGAGACTTTGAAAGAGCGTCAATTGCAAATTTAGCTTCTGTAGCAGTCCTTTGTTGAGTGACAAACTCTCGCCCAGCTTTGACCTTCGATGTGAGCAAAGCATTCTTTAAGTCCGACTCCGAGACTGAGAGAAGTCTAGCAATGGTTCCTACAGCAGAGTCATCGTTAAATTGAGCTTGACGATCATTCTTGCCCTTGTTCAAGAAACTTAAGTTTCCCAAGTGCAGGATTGCTGCAATGACACTGAAGATTTGATCTTTCTGTTCTGAAGTGAACTTCATCACCTCAAAGGCCTTTTGTAGATCTGCGTATCCCTTGTGGTCGTCTATACCAGCAACCGAGTGGTTGGTATTCTTGAGGTAGTCATATTGCTGAATAGATCGTGATAACTCATATTTTTCGAGTTCATTATCGGAAGCGCTCCTGAGGAACTGATAAAAAATATGGTAATTTCTTTCACTTGCATCTTGTAGAACAACTCTGGATTTTTCGAGAAGGTACCAATCTATGTGGGCTCCAACGAGCTGCTTAGTAGACGGCTGGAATAAAATCTTAACAAATTTTCCAAATCTAGATGAGTTCAAGTTTTTGACAGTTTGAGCGTTACCAAAACTTTCGAGAATTGGATTTGCTTCAAGAATCTGGCTTTCAAACAGTGACACATTCCTATTGTTCTTATCCTCCACAACAGAAAGAAGATACTGTATCACCTTCTTGGTACTTTCTGTTTTACCTGCTCCAGATTCTCCTGTAACCAAAATGCTCTGGTTTCTGTTTTCTGTCACTAAATTTTGAAAAGCCTCCTCACTAACGGCAAAGATATGTGGTCGAGAGCTCGAAAGCTTTGGGTTATCCTCGGAGTCTGACCCTCTCTTCAAATTGGAGTTTTGATAAAGCTTGACGAATTGATTATCATAAATATTGAGTTCTTTGTAAGGATTGACAGCCACCAAAAACAAACCCGAAAAGGTGTAGATATTATCCTCTTGATATCTAAGCATGAGATTATTGACAACGGAGGGCTCATTTAGATATGTCATCGACGCCATATCTTGACACTTGTCAAACTGGGGTGGGTTGCAGCGCTCAATCTTGTCTACATCAATCGTGACAGATCTGTCCTCGGAATTCTCAGGTCTGACTCGCACTTGTTTTCCATCGTTTAAAGCTTCGATGACACGGCCTTTCACAAAGACTTGTTCTTGATCTGGAAGCCAAACAGGTCCGTCAACTAAAAGTCCGTTATCTGACATTGTGACGCAAAAAAGTCAAAGAAGTTAACCGAATGTTACTCGTTTGTTGCAACTAAATAAACAATTTTGTGAAGATCTTGGAGCTTGTTTACTATTTTCCGAATTTAATCAATAGTAAACTAGTCGCTACACAGCCTTAATTACTCTCTCGAGACATGCATTCCAAGTGTACGGGTGTTTGTGGTCTGACCAAAATGAGATCTATAATAATGATATCTGATTGGCTGATTGGCTGATTGCGTGTAGCCAAAGATCATGCTATAATTTGCAACAACAGCTGAACACTTTTTACGACTAATGACCTCGGTATGCTCTAGTTTAAAACAAGCTTTTATATAAATAAAGGCGACCGTTAACAGTCTAATGTTGGCAAACGTAGAATCTTACGATAATCCAAGAACTGTGCTTAGTATATTAGTTATTGTAAACTTCGTCTTTTTTGTGTTCTAGGACTTTTCCTCTCGCGTATCTGGGGTAATCCAGTATCTAGTTTTCGCTGAACAGCTCTTCCTTCAAGTCAATGCCCAACTCCTCTCTAACGTCCTTAAGTTCATCGAGATAAGCTTGGTATTGTTCTTTGCTCTCCACCTTGTGCTTCAAACCCTCAAAAACTCTGACAGCAGTAGCGTAGTCGTTGACCTTTCTGCAGGCTCTCAATGCTTTCTCGACAACAGATGGAGATGGCACCAAGTCATAAGAGAAACAATTGTTCAAAACTCTTTGGACCTCAAACAAGTCGTAAGCTTCATCGAACTCCTTCTCATATCTGATCGAGAACTCCTCAAAAGTTTCCTCGTGGTGGTCAGAGGAGTACTTTCTGATGCTCATGAATTGGACTGGTCTCATTGCGCTAGCTCTAGAAGCTGCGCTCACATTTCTCGAAACCAATCTGCTGTTTTGTTTCAATGCACCTCTAATCACGTTGGAAATCATTTCTTATGGTGTTCTGTCGTCTTCCTAAAAAAATCCGCTGTTACACAACAGTTAAAATTAACACTTTAATTATTGGACAAAAAATTCTACACTGCAAAAAGTTTTCAAAAGCACGCCAGTAACGGAACTTTATGTTACGTAATCTAGAAGAATAAATATCTCGGTGAATGAATCTAGTTTAGATTTCTTTGGTGCCCCAAAACCCAGTTTTTGTTCGCTCCATCTCTACTAAGAGATCGCTCCACGTCTTATGATACTCCCCGAGTTCAAGGGGTTTATTTCTTCGTAATGCCCAGATCAACAAGCCGTGATCGTAATCTTCTTTCCAAGCATCGGCCAGGATGTTGTCTATAAGAACTTTTGTAACTCTTTTCTGCTGTTTCCTTTGCGATGCAAAGACAGCAGAGTCCTCATCGAGCAGCTGTGCAACCTTGCTCAGATAGCGGAAGCTTTGAAATCTTTGCGCGAAAGATTCATTGGAGTTCATGACGCTGATCATTAATTGGTGAATACAAGTTATCGGGATGTCTGATCGATACTCCTGGTATAGTTCATGTAGTAAAGCATTTGCAGATGTAGGTTGAAAAGCAATGAACTTTGATATGAGTACGTTCTTGGCTCTAATGGGTGCCATTAGTCGAATCAATTCGAGGGCCTTCTCTCTGGAATATGTAAAGTCTTTCACTTTGATCTTCTTGGTCTTTCTTATGAAACCATCATCTTTGAGCTGGCAAAGTATTATGTTCAGTCGTTCAGAGCCAGTTCCATCACAATTGTCAACTGATCTATGGTGAGAGCTGTGAATCCCACGAATCAACCGATCGCTCAGCTTGTCGATCATAGGCTCTCGAAGGACGATAGGAATAACACAATCAGAGGCATCCCTACTAATATATCGAGTTTTATCCAAAGTATGCGAATTCAACATTGAGTTAGCAGCATGATATTTCTCCCAACTCATCAACTTGTCCTTATGGATCATGGTGTTAAAGATTACTTGTAACACATAAGATGATCTGAGAATGGCTTTCATCAATTCTAATGAGCTCGTCTTGTCTCTCGTGATATGACACTCCAAGTAAGTTCCGATCATTTCTCCAAGCCATCCTGGAGGGAAATTCTGGAGCTCTTTTCCAACTGATTCTATAATTAATTGTGGTGAAATCAAATCTGCCTCTATCTTTGGTCCCTGGAAATTTGATCGCTTGTTTGTGGGTTGATGCTCAACAACTTCAACTGTTCTTAGAGATTTGCCGATTATTGTTTTTAACACATCGGAGAGATTGACTTGGTTTGCATGAAAGCCCAGCTCTCTATACCACTTCAACAATAAGGGAATCATAGGCAAGATTCTTCTGCTGTCACAATTCCCCAAAAATGACATTAACTGTTGCAATTTGTCGGCATCAATGTGAATGTTCTTACTTGATGCTCCAAACCTTGATAGTTGGCTTACTACCGAATCAGGAATATGAGAGTCGGCACTGATGATTATTTGTACAATTTGCAACCACTCGTCAAAACTTTTTATGTACAAGTGAATGGCCCCAGCAGTAACCTTATTTAGCACATAGTTTCGATATGTTGGTTTTTCAATGAAAGAGGACAGCATTATCACCTTCTTTAACATTTTCAGGTGCTTGTAATTAGCACGATATATTTCCCACAAAAACGTTTTCTGGGCTTCAGGGGGTAGCTTTGTAAAGTCATTTGGAGTCAAGGAATTGGTGAAGTAGGATTTTTCGAAAAAGGAGCCCAATATCCACATATCTTTGGACCTCGCCTTAATCCATAGAATATCTAGCTCTCTCTCAGTCACATTTAAATGTTCTAAAATGATTCTTATGTCATTAGTTGTTGCATGATCTAAGAGAGAAGACTTGAAGAATTGCTCACTGAACTCTTTCAACCATTCGCTATTTTTTTGATCCAGCCCTGCTAAACAGTTTATCAAAAAGAACCCAACAGAGTCCGGATTGTCAGAAATAAATGGCAAGTAAAGGCCGGCAAGGGCAAATAACTCTTGTATTTGTTTTTTAGGGTCAGAGAAGCTTTCTTGGGTCTTCTGAATCAACAATTTGAATTTGGTGCTCGTGATGATGTCATCAGCATAGCCATTGAAAGAATTCTTTAAGCGAGCATGAAGATCATCTGGTGAACATTCGACACTTGTATACTGATTTTCTAATTGATTTGCTACTAAAAGAATCTGCAAGTCAAAATTGCCGTCCAATTGGTTCAAAATCATTGGATTCTTTATCTGGCCGACAAGATGACGCAAAAATTCCTGTTTGGCCCACTTTGAGGAGAAATGCTTTTCCAAATTATTGTTCAAAAGGTCCAGGAGATCTTCCAAACATAAATCAGTCTTGGCTATAATGATTGACGCATTGAGGAACCATCTAGTTTGCAAAAGAAATTCAATAGTTTCGTCACGATGTCGATCCTTAGAAGACTTTATGTACCTAGACAACAGCAATTTGTGATCTCTTCGCAAATAACGAGCCATCCGTCGCCTTAACGTTCTTTCTGAGTTGTTATTATCTCTTTCCATTGATACCGTCTGAATTTTTCTCATATCTTCCAAGTTGTTTAGATCAAGATACTCATACCCATTCTTTTGAATTGTGCTGTTGCAAATAATATCGGCACTGTCCCTATCTACTTGTTTCGATACATACCCCTCCAACTTTTCAAGTTGTGATCCCAATTGTCGTTTCGTATAATTCCCAATGTAACCATTTGTCAATGCATAAAATTGTCGCAACTGCCTGGGAATGGAGTATGTTCTTACTTGTAGTAAAACCATTCGTCGACTACAAATACGACATTTAAGAGTGAGCATTGAATCTTAGAGACCACAGTAATTTCCCCACAATTTATTAAATTATCCGGTGCACAGGTGCAAAATCTCAAGTTGCACTACAAATCAGATTTAGTTCTTATAAATCACTTCTTTTGTCCCTGGGCAGCAACTGCAGCAGCACCTGCTGCAGCAGCCTCTGGGTCTAAGTAGTAGGATGGCTTAGTTGGCTTCAAAGTCTCATCTAACTCATAAACGAGAGGAATACCAGTTGGGATGTTCAAACCCGCAATGTCCTCGTCAGAGATGTTGTCAAGATGCTTGACCAGAGCTCTCAAAGAGTTTCCATGAGCAGTAATCATGACAGTCTTTCCATCCAAAAGTTCCTTGGCGATAGTATCTTGCCAGTATGGAAGAAGTCTGTCAATGACCAAAGCCAAAGACTCGGTTTTTGGCAAGACGTTAGGGTCGACGTCCTTGTATCTTTCGTCACCCGCCTGAGAAAATTCAGAGGAGTCCTCAATTGGTGGAGGAGGAACATCGAAAGATCTTCTCCATGTCTGGAATTGTTCAGGACCATATTGAGCCAAAGTGGCGGCCTTGTCCTTACCCTGGAGGGCACCGTAATGTCTCTCGTTCAATCTCCAGGATCTAACCACTGGGATGTACAGTCTCTCGGCCTTCTCCAAAGCGATGTTAGCAGTTTGAATAGCTCTGGTCAATTTAGATGTGAATAAAATATCTGGCTTCAGGCCGGATTCTTTCAGCAATTCACCTGCTCTGGCTGCTTCCTTTTCTCCAACAGCAGAAAGAGTCACATCCACCCATCCGGTGAAAAGGTTCTTTTCGTTCCATTCAGATTGACCGTGTCTAACAAGAATAAGCTTTGGCATTTTCAGACAAATTTGGAAAGCAATAAAGAAATGATGATTATTTATACGTGGTGCAATCTGGTCACTACTAAGGAACTGACTTTTCCGAAAAAATTCGTTCCCATTTTTACAGGTATTTTGGTTGCAATTTTCAACAAACCTCAGGTCCTCGTAATAGCTACTGTGTAAAAGTTGTTTGGCTGACAAGGCAGTCGAAGTAGGGAAGTACTCGTAGTTGTTGCTTGTTGTCAGTGTACGTCACATTGTTTTACAACTCTCATGAATTTTATGATTAAAGGTCAGCAGTAACTGTCAGCTGATAAAATATATTATTTATGCCACACCGAAGATGTGGAAGAATTCTCGGGCCATGCTCAAAAAGTTGCAATTGCGAGATTCTACCAATGTTATTGTTGTCTGATTAGACAAACTCTGATCTCTCTTCAATACTCAGTAACAATACATCCGTGCACCAGTTCAAAAGTTAAAAATTGAAAACACACATTTTAAAAATATTAAACTTTGTTGAGGTTCTTGAGTGAGTACCTTTGATAGTCGCTCATACTTGACAGAAGATCTTGTATTGAAAAATTATGTTTAATTTTTCAGGAAATTCTGGCCAGTCTGGTCAGACAGGGCAGACAAATTCTAGCTTTCAATTTGGAGCCAACAATAACCAATCGCAGAATTCAACCGGTAATTCTGCTTTCAATTTTGGATCTGCTTCGACAAACGATAAATCTAACACCAAAAATGTCAAATCAGCGTTTTCTTTTTCTTCTGATGCGAACCAATCTAGTGCGTTCGGGTCTGCAAACACTAACGGTGACAGCAAAA
The DNA here is from genome assembly GCA_030674565.1 of Ogataea thermomethanolica. Taxonomy (NCBI): domain Eukaryota; kingdom Fungi; phylum Ascomycota; class Pichiomycetes; order Pichiales; family Pichiaceae; genus Ogataea; species Ogataea thermomethanolica. Next base: position 820,531 of record JAKTYW010000001.1, read on the forward strand.
GTCTTTTTGGGGCTAGTCAGAATTCCACATCAGCTCAAGGAAAACCTTCGCTGTTTGGAGCTTCTTCAACTCCAGCAGCTCAACAATCTAAACCTTCTTTTGGTGGATTGGGTGGTTCTGCTGCTTCATCCAACTCTAATAGCTTGTTTGGTGGTCAAGGCAGTCAAAGCAGTGGGTCTAAGCCGTCTTTCAATTTTGGTGCTGCTCAAGGCTCTGGTACCACGCCATCATTGAACAGTTTTTCATTAGGAGGTAATCAAACGCAAGAAGCAGCATCTAATACTCAACCCCTTGTCCAATCTAAACCCGCGGAGCCAGCATTTGGCTCATCTGCAGCTACGGCTTCTTCGGTGCCTAAACCTCTTTTTGGCTCAGATGCAGCAGCTCCTAACATGACAGCATCTAAACCTCTTTTCGGATCGAGTGCGCCAACATCAAATTCCACGCCTGCCTTTGGGGCAACTACAACGAGTACTTCGTCTAATGTGTCTGCTGCAAGCAAACCTTCATTTTCTTTTGGAGCATCAACAGAGAAAAAACCTGAGACTGCAGCACAATCTTTAACACCTTCATCGGGGTTCTCGTTTGGCGACAAGAAACCTGAAGAAAGTAAACCTTCGTTTTCGTTTGGAGAGAAGAAACCAGAAGAAAGTAAACCTTCGTTGTCGTTTGGACAGAAACCTGAAGAGTCCAAGGCAACCAGTGGATTTTCATTTGGAGATAAAAAGACAGAACAATCAGAGCAACCAAAACCTAGTGGTGGATTTTCATTCGGAGCCGCAAAAGTGGAAGAAAACAAGCCAGGTTCCACTTCTCTGTTCGGATCTAAGACTACAGAAGAATCGAAACCTTCTGGTGGGTTTTCGTTCGGTGGTGATAAATCAGCCGCGACTCCCATCGGTCAGGGATCTTCAATGCCAGCCAAGTCCACTAACGACGCAAAACCTGCAACCGGTGGTTTCAGTTTTGGTGCAAAGACTGAAGCAAGTAACTCATCAACTTCAGGATTTTCGTTGACTAAACCAAACAACGATAAACCTGCTACCAGTGGTTTCAGCTTGAATACTTCCAAAGCAAGCGAAAACAATACTGGAGCAGGAACAACTGAAAAGAAAAAGGAACCAGAAACCGCGTCTTTTGGTTCCAATGCCGAAAAGTCTCAAGTCAAGTTAGAAGACATCAAACCCCAGCCTATGTCTATTAAAAACAAATCTTTAGAAGACCTTGTTACTAAATGGACCAATCAGCTGTCTTCATCTTCTAAGATATTTGAGAATTATAGCCAAAAAATCAACCATTGGGATCAGATACTGGTTTCATCATCTGAGAAAATTTCAAAGTTGTATGCTGATTCACTCGCTTGTGACCAGAGACAAACCAAAATTGACCAAACACTTTCTTATATTGAAAAGCAACAAGAGGAATTGGAAAAATTATTGAATGGATATGAAAAACAATCTGAGTCGTTACTTGCTTCAGTGCAGCAAGTCAGTGTCGGGAATGGAAACGAACGAGTTTACACGAATGATCAAATTCGGGAGAATTCCTACAGATTGGCGGAGAGTCTCGAAAACAAACTTGATTCTCTTGGCACCAACTTCTCGTCCTTAATTTCAGAGGTCAATGAGGTGAGCGACTCTTTCAACCGCTCACTTCTGTCCTCGAGTTCCAAAAGTCCTGAGGAAGAAGGTTCGTTAGAGGATATCCTAAAGCTGTTAAATAATCATCTGGAAAGCTTGAATTGGATTGAGAAAAACGAAGTTTTGTTAAAACAGCAAGTTGAATCCCTCACAAAATCAACACTTTAGTGTATAAGTTCAATTAATCATTATTTCTTATTTTTCAATGCCTTTGAGACTTTGCTCTTAAGTCTCATCTCCAACCTGGTCCTATCAAAATCCCGGTTTTGAACACCCTTTCGATCTGCTTGTTGTTGTGTAACAGTGTCCTTTTGATCCCTGGACGAAGAACTTTTAAGGAGGTCACCAAACAGTGGCGATAACTCTCTGGTTATTAAATTGGAATACTTCTTCCCCTTTCTCTCATCCTCGTCGAAAAGACTCGAATATTGTTCGATGATTTTTGTTCCTTTAGAGCTTAATTCCTGGTCCGATAGTTTGTAAAGTTTGATTGCATCTTGTGAGAGCTGATGTATATCCAAAGATACAAGTCCCGAATCCCCTGAATTAGGAGGATAGTGTTCAAAAGAGTTTGAGTGATTCAATTGATGATTTTCCTCGATATATGTGAAAGAAACATCATCTTCAGCCGGAGAGTTCTGATCGTCGTTTACAAGTATTGCGGACGATGAAATTTGAGTGTGGTGTTTGTCATCAATGGGGTAATGTAGCAATAAAAACAAGGCCTCTCCATAATCAGATATCATTAGTCTGTTTTTGATGGTAGACAAGAGTAGTATAATGATGAATGGAAGCAATAAGCTCATATCCAACGTAGTGACATCTTGTTGGAATGAGAATGAAAGCATTTTATTCCAAAGCTCAAAACTATTCTTTAGACCAATTTCACGAATAAGTAAAAGTCTGAAGTAACGAATCAACCATATGGAGGATTCAATGTGCAATTTATTTTTGAGCAAGTGGTATTGGTGTTTATCGGCCAGTCTCAATTTTAGATCGAATTTAATGCTCTCCTGAAGTAAGGAAGTCTCGTCATAATACAGGTCCAAGATTGTAGATGTGAGTCTGTGGAACATGCTGTAAACATCATGGCACAAAAATTTGCTGTTCATCAGCTCAATTACGCGTTCAGTGTTCTCATCGGTGGTCTTTTGGTCGTCCTTATTGATTGACTCCGCGCGAAAAACCACGTATATCATTCCTGCAAGCTCGTGTAGACCTTGTGAGTAATGACCGCCATTCACTTTCCACCAAATGAACAAAATTTCTATTAATTCCCGTCTGTTCTGCGGATTGTCAATGAAGTACTTGGGGATTTGGGGAAATAACCTGTTAACATCAGTTATCAAAGCTTCCAGAGTTTGCAGATCTGTTGCCTTGGGAGTTTTGTCGGTGGACAACGGATCATGTTGAATCCTCATCTTTGTGATCCTAAGCTTCTTTCCGAGCGTATCACTTAGATCATGTTCAACAGTTGCGGCCTCGTAAAATTCATTATCGGCCTCTAGTTCATGCCAAGGAACAACAAATTCCCCCCGGAGAATTTCATAGTCTTTCCGATGGATGCGAAGTCTTCTCAGATTGAGATTATCAAGTTTTCCGGTAACTTGGAACGCTACAGTCTTCCACAATAATGAACGAGAAAAAGAAGATGATTGGCATGCATAAATGTCCTCAAGCAACAATTTGGGTAGTTTCTCGGCGGGGTAACTTGCAAGAGTATTGCAGATCCGCTTAATGGTATGAGACTCCTTCATCAACTGCGCATTCCAGACAAGAAATCGATAAACTTATTTTCTGCTTACTTCAGCTATTTATCTGATTCTAGGGAGAAAAGAGACCGTGTATCGTTTAGACAGTCCAATTCCGTATCTGTTCCTTCATCAATATCATAATTCAACCCGTCTTGAGAATCTTCATCCTCAGCCGAATTGAAGATTATAATTACCATGACTGAACCCATGATGATCAAGGATCCAATTAAACTCAAAAGGTTCGGAAGATGGTGAAACAAAAAAAACTCAAGCAAGACTGTATAAATGAGCTGAGTATAAGAAATTGACATCGCACGAGCAGCCTTTTCTCTTTGAAGACCCATAGTAGATAGAAATTGCATCACAAAGCCTGCAACTCCAACAAAAAGGAGCAATCCCCACTGTTTGAGCGTACGAGGTATCAACATTGGCAGCTGGAACACAATTATTCCAATAAGCGATAGTATAACAGTAGCTAAAGAGAATATTGAGGTTGTCAGTAATGGATGAGCGTGGAAACCGATTTTGCGCATGGAGCACATCGAGACTCCAGTCCCAAAGCAAGAAACAAGAACTGCAAAAGTTCCAAGTAACCGTAGAGCGGGCGAAGTGGTTTCCAAAGATTTTCCTGAATCGGTTGATTGAGTCGAAGGAGCATCAGAAGGGAATAAGAATGAAGGTCTTGCGACCAAAATTACACCGAAAAATGCAACCACACCACAAATTGCCTCAAGTCTTGTGAACTTCTCACCAAGGAATATATATGCCATGCATGAGGTGATTGTTGGTGCAAGAAAGGACATAACCACAGTATCCGAGGCGGAGAGGTAGAGCAACGCTGTGTAGAGACCTGAAACTCCAAAAAAACCGCCAAGACTTCGTAAAAGAAGGTAGCCACGGTAGTCCTTGGGTCCGAAAGGAAAGTCGGGATCGTTTCTAAGCCATATTGCACAAAAAATGTAAGTGATGGACATACGAATGAATAGGATATGAAGCGGGTGAATCGGAGGGTCGAACTGATCATCCATCAAGAGAAGCTTGCAAAAAAACACCATAACAGAGTTGAACATTGATCCAAGCAAGAGGAAGCAGATTCCTTGGTTCTTTCTGATATATTTTTCGTAGATAGCGAACATTATGGAAGGACGTGGAGTCTGGTTACCATTTCATGTGAGCAAGAGGGATTAAGAGGAAGCTGACATTCAGTCATATGCACCTTTACACCAGTATAGTAGATACCTGCAAAATCAAACAATCCAAAACGGTTTCATGCGACTGCGATAATATTACTTTCTGCCACTTTAGGCAGCGTGCAATTCTACGAAAAACAATTCAATTGGTTTGTAGTGTAAAATTCTCAATTTGCTTTCAATTTTTAAATTGTTTACACCCACCTGATTTTTGTATTTGAACACTCCCTTTGGATTTAAAAACACGACCAAGCACGACCCTTAACATGTCTCATAGAAACAAAAGGCAAAAGGTTGACAACTCTTTGATCGATGAGGAATTGATGGGACAAACCCATGACCTGAACCAACTAGCAAACTCTCAATTTGTCTCTCAAGCACCTGACTCTACATTAATACCCAAGTATAACCCCGATTTATCAGGACTCCAAATCCCGACTTACACCCATCAGCAGCAAGAATCGAGTTCTCGGAAGATTCCAACAAAGCCAGAAACTGATGCAGAAACTCAAAGACTAGTGAATGAGACCATGGTTGCTCAGGCTGCTCAAGCTGCTGTCGCACAACACCAACATACCCAACAGTACTACTCCCAGCCCCATGGACAGCACCAGTATGACTATCAGCAACATACTGGAGGCCAACCGCAACAATACCATCTCCCCCCCCCACCACAAATTCCCTCTAATGCGGGATATCACATACCCCAAGTTTCTGGGCAACAACTATCTAGCTCCAGCGACTATCAACAAGTTTCGAACCGTCATATGCATGGTGCCGAGTCATTAAGTGAAGGAGGGGATCCTAGCGACTACCTGGTGACACCAATGATGGAGGAACAAGTGTTTGACAATGTCAATGTGTTGAAAGAATTCGTCAAAGAGTTCGGCAAAAAGAATGAGTTTGGTATAGCCATCGCACACTCAAATAATAAAGCTATTTATTTCACTTGCGAACTAGGTGGGTCTTACCGGGAAAAGAGAAGCAAAAAGCAGCAATCGAATCAAAGATATGCTGACAATGGAGATATGCAACCTCAATTTGAAACCAAGAAAATTGGAACCAAGAAGATAAGATGTCCATTTGCAATGGTAGCCAATTTTTCAAAAAAGAAAAATTACTGGACTCTAAAAATCACGGAGAACAAACACAATCATGCAAAGTTAAATCCGCTGGAAGACTTCCCGATGTTGCGGAAAAGATCCAACAGAGTGAATTCGACAATCAAGGATCTATATTCTACTGGTGACAAACCTTCTGTTATACACCAAAAACTTACAGCTATTTTCAGCGACATCGTTATCAAAAGGGAAGACATCTACAACGAGATCCGTATTTTGAAAAAGAAAGGAATGGTGCCTACTAACTCGGAGATTAAAAATCGTAAGGTTGCAGATGAAGATTTGGCAGTTGACCAGTCTTTCCATCAGTCTCAACAACCAATGCTACAACCTCAACATGCCCACGCTGGACCATCGCATGAGAATCTGGGTTGGCCACAAGGTTATCCTTCTATGGACCCAGAAAACAAGAAAGAGGTTGAGCAACAGGCTGCTGCTGCTGTCGCAGCTGTACAGGCTTTGAAAGATCAACCCCAACATTATTCATCGTATCCACAACACTACGCATCGCAGCAGCCTTCGACATCTGTCCAACACTATCCATCGCAACAAGCAACGCAAAATCAATCCTCGTACCAATATCCATCCGCACAATTTTATGCAACCGCTCCTCAAAAGGAAGAGCACTTCAACATTGACGAACGATTACTTGGAGGGAACTAGATTTCTAGTCACTGATAAGCATGTATTTTAATTATTGTGATATGAAGTTCTATTTGTATTATTATCTCGGTAAAAAGGATACGTAATCTGGGGAAGAATTTATTTCACCGGGGTACATGAATTTAGTAGTACATGCATTTTTATTGGTTCAGAAAAGTCGACTCCGAAATGGGCAAAAGGATTCCAAACGTAAAACTCCGCACTCCGACCGTTGTTATATATAGGGGATAGTGGGGTCCTTAGAGATTATACTCAAAACATGACAAAAATCAAAGTTAAAACGCCTGTGGTGGAAATGGACGGTGATGAGATGACCAGAATCATCTGGCAATTGATTAAAGATCAGCTCATCCTACCTTTCCTTGATATAGATTTAAAGTACTACGATTTGAGCATTGAGTACAGAGATCAAACTGACGATAAAGTCACTTTGGATTCAGCCCTTGCTACCAAGAAATACGGGGTTGCCGTTAAGTGTGCTACAATCACTCCGGATGAAGCCCGTGTTGAAGAGTTTGGATTGAAAAAAATGTGGCTCTCACCTAATGGAACTATCAGAAACGTTCTGGGTGGCACGGTCTTCCGTGAACCAATTATTATCGACAACATCCCAAGGATCATTTCCCACTGGGAAAAGCCTATCATCATTGGAAGACATGCTTTTGGAGACCAATATAAATGTGAAAATATTGTTACACCAGCCTGCGGTGGTGAGTTGAAGATGGTCTTCACTCCCAATGACGGATCCAAAACTATTGAAATCCCTGTCTATAACTATGAGAGTAAGGGTTGCGCCATGACCATGTATAACACTGAGGATTCGATCAAAGGTTTTGCAACGAGTTCCTTCGAGTTAGCCATTGATAGAAAGCTTCCATTATACATGTCCACCAAAAACACTATTCTTAAGCAATATGACGGTTTGTTCAAGGACACTTTTCAAGAGATCTACGAATCAAATTACAAAGACAAATTTGAGGAGCTTGGAATTTGGTATGAACACCGTTTGATTGACGACATGGTGGCCCAAATGGTTAAGTCTAAAGGAGGATTTATCATTGCCATGAAAAACTACGATGGTGACGTGCAATCAGACATTGTTGCTCAAGGTTTCGGCTCTCTGGGTTTGATGACCTCTGTTCTGATTTCCGCTGATGGCAAATCTTTTGAGGCTGAAGCAGCACATGGAACAGTTACTCGTCATTACAGGCAACACCAACAAGGCAAAGAAACGTCTACCAACTCAATTGCATCGATTTTTGCATGGACCAGAGGTCTTATAAAGCGAGGAGAGCTCGACGAAACTCCTGAGGTGGTCAGATTTGCCAAAACCTTAGAAAAATCCACTTTAGAGACCGTCATGGATGGAATCATGACCAAGGATCTTGCTTTAGCTCGTGGTGAAACTTCAAGATCGTCATATGTTACTACAGAAGAGTTTATCAAAATGGTCGCCAAAAAGCTTAACCAACTGCTCACAGTTTGAGTGGATATTTATTAATTGAATTTATTCATGTTCCTGTCTCAAGCAAGTTAGCGTAGACATAAACCAGTTCACAGTTTTTGTCAGGTAGGGCAGGATAGTAAACCAGTTGACTAAGTGATTCAGAATAACTGTTTGGGTCGTTGGTGAATCTGCAGGCGTAAAAATTTCCCTCTCTGTAGTTATTTGGTGCAAGTCGTCCCTGGATATATGTGATACCTTTCGAGCTGTCATGAAGTTTGACAATTTCATATAAGGTCCACTTAGTTAGTGAACGACCATGCGCTAATGCCACATATTTATTCAATAACATTAGTTGTTGTTTGGTAGCAAGCGACTCTGCCGTTTGGAACTTTGTGGAATATACCAATTCAATGTTGGAGCTTTCTGTGTCAGCCAAGAATAGATAATCTATACCATTTCCAACGTTAATTGAGTTCAAATGAAGGTGAGATAGCGAAGAATTTCCTGTCCGTATAAATAGCTCCATGGGATAATAAGATTGGTTCAATACAACAGACTCAGGTTCAAGCCCCGCAACGATTAGCTTGCATAGAAACAGAAAAGCTAAAAAGAAGCAACGAGCAATCATGAGCCTATCATTTCTAATTTGAGTCCTTAATATATGATCATCACAACAAATATTCTGTTATAAAGATATTATTTTAGAACGGAATTAAGATTTCAATCGAATAGCTGTTAGTATTTAACGAAATATATTGCTACCGACACTAGAATACAAAAGTAAAGAAACTGCACAAGGCAAACTTAACCACCGAAACCGTACAAAGTTCTTCCTTGTCTCTTCAAAGCGTAGACAACGTCCAAAGAAGTAACGGTCTTTCTCTTGGCGTGCTCGGTGTAAGTGACAGCATCTCTGATAACGTTCTCCAAGAAAGATTTAAGAACAGCTCTAACTTCTTCGTAGATCAAAGCAGAGATTCTCTTAACACCACCTCTTCTGGCAAGTCTTCTGATAGCTGGCTTTGTGATACCTTGGATGTTATCTCTAAGGATCTTTCTGTGTCTCTTAGCACCACCTTTTCCTAGACCTTTTCCACCTTTTCCTCTACCGGACATTTTGTATGATTATGTGATATGTTCTCCAGAGTGTTTGGGGGCACAGGCTGTATTTATAATATTTGTTTGTGTTTATGCTGACACGCTCTATTCAGCGCACAAATCCGTGTATCGTGATATTTTTTACTCATTACTACTGAGTAAACACCAGCACTAATGATTTTGACATAGTCGCGGGACCATAATTTACTTTTTTCTCCGCGTAAATTTCAGAATTAGGGGCGCGAATACAAGATGTTTTGTAAACAACAGCTTCTATTATATAAAGGGCTCTTACCCACATTAACCTGTTTTATATTCTATCATATTATTCTAAAATGGCTAGAACCAAGCAAACCGCAAGAAAATCTACTGGTGGTAAGGCCCCAAGAAAGCAACTTGCTTCCAAGGCCGCTAGAAAGTCCGCCCCAGCTACTGGTGGTGTCAAGAAGCCACACAGATATAAGCCAGGTACCGTTGCCTTGAGAGAAATCAGAAGATTCCAAAAATCTACTGAACTTTTGATCAGAAAACTTCCTTTCCAAAGATTGGTTAGAGAAATCGCTCAAGACTTCAAGACCGATTTGAGATTCCAATCCTCCGCTATTGGTGCTTTGCAAGAATCCGTTGAGGCCTACCTCGTCTCCCTCTTTGAGGACACTAACTTGTGTGCTATCCACGCTAAGAGAGTTACTATCCAAAAGAAGGACATCCAGCTCGCTAGAAGATTGAGAGGTGAGAGATCGTAAGTTTAGGGTAAATTGTATATTAGAAATCTATCGACTTAACTATTTATTGTTTACGTAATTGCAACTTGGAATTCGAGATTATTTTTCGCTTCTATCTTTGCTATCGTTACACAGTCTTGCTTCATGTCGACATCCAAATCACAGTTATTCGAACTTTCAAGTTCCCCAATCCCAGCATGGGCGTTTTCAACCAGTTTGCTGGCCACCAATATGATCAAGCCACCAATTGAGATACAACTGGCAGCTGCTTCAAGGGCTCAGACTTCCAGATTATTACCAGCTGTTTTCAAACCATCCAAACCTATATCACCATATCCCAATGGAATCCATACTCTTTTATTTGGATCTTTTATTGGGCTGGGGGGGTTTATGTGTTATGATAATGACCCAGTTAACGGTTCTGGATTGATCAGTGCGTGGAGCTTTCTGTACTGCTTGGCCAATACCCGCAGGGCCATTTGGAGCTGGAAAATTTACCCAAAGTTCCTTCTTGTCGGTGCTGGACTTAACAGTGTCATTTATGGTGGGCGCTTCTTTGGATTTTATTGAGGTGAACTTAAAATCACCACTTGATGGGTAGCCAATTTCTTTCTTGTGCGTATTGTTGTATGCTTGAATCGTCAAACATTTCGATAAATTGTTGATCAAGCGGTCGTTCCTTTGGATATGCAAAACGTCTATACTCGTCAAAAATCATGCTCAAAGACCATTTCTGTAATTTGCGAATGCACCCAACTATACATCCTGTTCTATGCTTTCCACGATTGCAATGGATTAAAATTGGGTGGTGTTCGGGATTTGTAATTATTTTCAATGCCTCATTGACTTGCTCTGGTTTGATCTTCACAAATGGTTCTTTATTCCCACTAAGACCAACCTGAAAAAACTGAATATCATTTTCCCTTAGGAAATCAGTATTTTCGGGTGGGTACTCTTCGGGTATCAAACAGAGAACAGACTTTAGTCCAAGCTTCAGCATGAATTCAAAATTGTCAATGCGCGGGAAAGAAGAGCGGTATATTGATCCACAAACCAACGCGAAATTCTCAGGTGGAGTGTAAACCTTATCGTGGTCTCCTTTTTTATATTCCTCTATAACAGCAGGGTCCAAAGGGACAAACTTATCGTATTCATCCTCATCGTCCATAATACCATCGTTCGCAGTCTGTTGATATAGTATAGGCGGAAGTGAGGCTTTGGTCAATTCTTTCTCATCAATTAGAAGCTCATCATCATGAGCTTGTTCAAAGTCAAAAATATCGGCCTCTTCATCCATTCTGTGGCACTTTAGTTTTTTTTTACTCAAAGTCAAAGCTGATTAAGAAGTCCGGGATGTAATATGGGGGTAAGATCCATCCTATTCAACTGAGATTAAAAAGGTGTAATTGTATTTTCTTGCGATCAATAATTGTTGGTGCAAAGATGGGAAGAAATATTTTAAGCAAGCTGATTTTTCCTCCATAACAACACGCGTGAGATAATGGTAAGTTCACAGATAACTAATTCTAATCTTAAAAGTCTGCTCTATTCAACTTCAGGTCGTTGCTACAAGTGATTCTTCTACTTATATGCACAGCTACATACATTCACTCCTCGTGGCCAGCAATTTTGGATAAGAATAAAACTGGCGTCCTTGGCATGTTTTGGAAATGCGCCAGAATAGGTGAGCGAATGAGTCCTTACATTTCAATTTGTTGTCTTGTGATTGCAATTAATCAGTTACTATAAAGTTCTATTTCATCACTGAAACTCGTTCATCTCATTGTCTCCTAAAGCAAGCACTTTTGAGCTTGTTAATCCCACAATTTTGTCAAGCTTCATCATATCCATTTTACTGAATATCACCCTGACCATGCACAAATTCAAATCAACTAAATCCAAGCTGTCCTCCGAGCTGTCATGTGCCATGTCAGTCCTTATCTTGTTGTCCACTATGAATCTCAAAGTTTCTGAATAGAAGCATGGATCAGAAGGAACTCCATAGAACATGACATTGCGCACTCCCTTTATGTCATAACGTTTATAAAAATGCAATCTTTCGGTGTAAAGCATTATTTTCGCAGAGCTGCTACCTTTTGCAAACGCAGCGCGGTTTCTAGTTAAGGTGGATTGAGACGAATACTCATCTATGGCAACAAATGCCACACTTGTCTCTTTCTCAAGATAATTCCTCACACGGATATAATCGATGTATGAAGGAAAGTAAATCAGCGTACCGCTATCATATGAAACCTTGTGTTGGATTTGGGGGAGGAGAACATTTTTGAAAAAGCTGAAACGCTTATTAGGCTCATTCACCATATTATCAAAATCAAACCTCATGAATACCTGCTTAAGTCTCGTATTGTTGTTCAAAATTCCAGTCTTAATTAATTGATGTTTGAATGTTGCAATTTCGCTGTCACTTTCAGCACATGTCACTTTGAAGGTGGCAACTCCTCCGAGCAAATTGGCGGATATTTTTGAGTTATTCATAGTCGCATTGTTCAATTCAGGGAAGGAAAATCTTGAAAAACCGATGATTTGCGTGACATACTTATAATGATCATTGATAGCCCACATTCTTATACGGCTGAAATCTACCTTTAAGTCATCAAAGTTCTGTGGTGGTGCGTTGAGATGTTTGAGAAGGATCTCACTAACATGGTCCCAATTTTGCATTAGCAATCCGTCGGCTTTATCAAGAACAGTGATCTCTATGGAGCTCAAGAACGATTGCTTGGTCTTTTCAAGTGTCATCTTCAGACCTAAAGGAGAAGCAACAATGATGTCACTTTGGTCATACCTTGAGAATAGTTTTAATGTTTTTCTTGTAAACTTGATTCCGAGGCAGAAGAAGTCATTAGAATTTCCTTTGAAAAACTCTTTAAACTCCGCTGGCTTCTTTGGATTTAGATCAGCAACATCAAATTCATCGTAGTACTGGTCTTTAAGTCGACTTTTGTACTCCACTGACTCTGTAGAACTTAGATCAATCAGCTTATTGATCAGCTCCCATGCATAGTTTCTAGTTGGAAGCAAAATCAAGACTTTTGGACGGGTATATCCTTGATCACGATAGTCTGGTTCATCGCTAGGGTTCAAAGTGCCTTCCTCGATCTGCTTTTGTGCACTTGCTTTTTTCTCGTTGTTGTTCATAATTCTATCTCTTGTTTTGTAAATGTGATTCAAACAATGTAACAAATAATAATCTTGATAATGATTAGTGATCTCTTTTGGCATTCCCATCAGTTGGAAGTTCACATTTTGATATGTGAAAAGTGATTCGAGTAGCTCTGATTCAAGAGGGGACGAACATTTCTGTAATAATTGTTGTTGCACCTTCTGCTTTACATTATGAAATTTAAGTTTCGACTTTATATTCTCAGGTGCAGTCTCAGTTTTGTCCACAAATCTATAATCTGCTTTGACTGCTTTCCCAACAACTTTGCGATCAGTCAGCTTTGGTGAAGTTTTGTGGAGAGAGTAATTGGTAACTTCTTCCTCGATCAGTTCCTCCTCGTTGAAGTGTCTGTTGAAAGCATCATATTTGTTATGCACATCCAAATCATCTTGAGCTCTATCCTCATTACTAATTGTGTCAGGAATTTCGCTCTCTATGTCGGCAATGTAATCAACGGTGTCTTCATGAGCGTCAGGGTCTGCCTTCTTCTGCAACACTTTCTTGACTGGTTTCTTTTCCTGCTCCGGATAGTCACTTCGCAGCAGAGTCACCAATGCAGAATACGCACCAATCTCGGTCTTTTCCGTTAGTTCGCCATCTAAGTCACTCGTTACTTCCTTGGACTCCTCATCATAATCTTCCAATTTCTCTTCGGGATCTAAATTGAGCTGATGGCCTTTTTGAACATTTCTCAGTTCTTTTCGTCCACTCTTTTGTTTCTTTCTTTCATTTCCTGTACGATAATCGTCACCTGTCACACTTCGTGTCTTCCTTGTAAAGGTAGAGGGCATTTTACAAAATCAGTGATTATCACCTACTTTTTCCCTTTTAGAAATTTTTATTAAAAAATTTTTGAAACAATAAAAAGCTTTACCGTTTGATCAGCGTAAACTTGAGACACAGCATCTATTTGCCATCTGACATTGAGTGACGCGCTCCAATACGTTTATTTCAACATTCTTACAAGATTTTGCTATAGTAAAGCACACGGGTTTCATTCAATATGCCATCACCCATACAATCCCCCGTTAGAAGTCGCACCAATTTACAATTGAACAGCCAAAATAAGAGGATAAAGTTTTCTGATGCCTTCCGGCAGATAGTGCGAATAGTTCTGGCTTCAATTTACCTATTCTACATTGTGCTAACTATACCCCTGAGCTTCGAAATTGGTGGTATAGATTGTGGTCTCAGCTACTCAATAACCATACTGCTGCTTTACTTTTTGCTCGCTACATTGAGAGTACTCAAATACCATCGGATCATATCCTCTTTTCTTTACTATTTGCAACATCTCCTACTACCCAGTCTATTATCTATATTCCTCACTGTTTTCACGTCGTCGGATGAGTATAATGCGAGCACGCTGGTTAAGAGAATTTGGTGGAATTTTATTATCAAGATATGGAAACTCTTCCTTTTGAATTCAACGCCTATGTTCACTATTCTAGAGGGATTCTGCTCTCTGTTATCTATTCAAGCCATCGGGCAAATGTCACAATATTTGATCAAACACAAATCTGACACCTGGTCAATCGTTAATCTTATTACGAGCGCGTGCATCTTGTCAGCTTGCCTGTTCTTTTTTGTGAAGATATATGTCTCCCCCATTGATTTGCAACGTGTTGGCCTTATATCGGCGTCACTTTTGGGTTCGGCATTTACTTGCACAATTTTACTCACAATATTCGGCATCTACTCTGGCAAGGCTTCTCCACTTGAGTGTTCGCTAATGGTTGCTTACATTGTGAAATGCTGCTACGAGCTTTTTCCAGAATTATCTGAAATGAACTTTAATATGCTACTGAAGTTTATCATGACGGAGTTCAAGAATCTGGATTACCAAGCCAACGCACTAAATAAGGAATTCTTAAACTCAATTCAGACGACATTCAAAAGTTTCAAGACTGGAAGAGATTTATTGGATTATGTTCATTTTGAATTTGTTGCGAAGTCAACGACCAGAGACAAATTTCTTCTGGTCTATTTAAAGTTGAAGAAGTTCATTGTCGAAGTGGTGCTGAAGTTTGTTACTGAAAACTTTCCAAAATCTTTTGAATCGCTTTGGGACTTCTTAAAAATATCGATCAGCAACTTGACATTTTCGATTTTAATTCAGCTAGCTTACCGCATCACTGTTTTCTTTGCCGCTACAAAGATCATCCCGATTTTGCAGCCTGTGCACAAGAGCTCACCGCTGTCCACGCCATCATCACCAACTTCGATTAAAACGCACGAGAGGTCTTTTAAAAAGAAGTCGACGTCAAGCCGTCTGATTTATCTTTATTCCCCATGTATCATCATTGCTGTTTACACCAACTTGATGATTCAATATATTGAAGAGCTTGACACGCAAAACCATTTCTGGAACTGGTTAAATTTCCAGCTGAGCATACCAACTACACAAATTTCCGATGCCAATACATGGGTTCACCCATGGCAGGTTTGGAACTGGATTAACATCTTTGGTGTACTCGTGCTTTACTTTTTGGAGCTCATTAGCCATGACCCCGATGATAGCTCGTTGACTGATCACTGGAGCATATAACAACAACAGTCAACTCTGTTTAATGTATATTAGAATTTATTCGAATCGATACGCGATTGTATTTTATGTATTTACTGTTCCTCTCAGAAATCCTTACGGTGTTCAATTTCTCGTCCACGTCCTTTGGACTCCGAGCTTGACTCTATTAAACAAATCTCATCATTTGAGGAACGGATTAACATGCAAAAGCTCACCTGAGCTCTAACACCTTAATCCTCGTGTAGTTTGGCACCTTCGACAGTGCAAATCACGCGCACATTGATCACAGCGCTGATCAAACTATGAAAAGACGTCCATGGAAGAAAGTGAGCTCCATTGGGTTATCAACAATAAAGTTGACAATCATCATAACTATGGTTTAGATAGCTATATCCAGCGCAGAATACCGGAAGAAGGCTTCCAATCAAAAGACTAAGTCTTTGAGTAGAACATCCAGTTGCATGAAACACCTAAAGTTTTAGTGATACTTCATTCAACCGGCGAGCACAAATTAAAGCAAGAGGCTATTATGCCCACTGGTCGAAGAAAAGTAAAAAAAAAAAAGGTGTTGTCACTCCCCTGGCTGTTGACAGGTTATGTAACCCATCGACGTTTCCGCCTGTGATCTACTGCCGGAGACTTTCCCCAAGGCATTATGAGTTAAACTCCGTTTGAAAGCCTCGAAAGATGATTCTTTCTCCATGGACGTGAAAAACAATATGAAGAAAAAATTTTCAGAATGAGAGTCCACCCAGCGACCGAACAGAACAACACGCTCTTAAACTTCTAATTCACAAAAATAATCGTTACCATACTCGTACGATCTCAATGGGATCGTAAGCGTAGTCTGTTTTTCCAATAGTTCATTTATTTCTCCCATTCTTTTCTTCATCTTTTCAAATGGTACTTTTGCTTTGCAGAACACCCAAATTATAAATGCTACTTTCTTAATTTTGGTTTCAGCACAAATTGGAAAAAGGTAACCACTGCCTCATCAGTAGTTTACACTTCTTGAAGTAAGTAGTACATCTCTGGTTGTTTGATCCCATGTATGAATGAACTGATTTCGTGTAGCTCCAGTCACATACTGCCCTGCCTTCTAGAGATCTATTGATCTGCAACAACAAAACCAATGTCGTAGTACATCCTTCACTTAGTTTTAAGAAACAACACTGCCCAGTTTTATAAAGATCATCTTTTACATGTCCGCCAACTATTGGACTTCATCACAGCGAAACAAGTGGCAATTTTCACGACAGGCTTTGAAGAATGCAAGACTGTCCATCAGTCAGATGGAACAACAACTTTACCGAAATACATCAACTTTAAAGTATGACGCAAATATGAGAATATATCTGCATCAGTTAATCATAAAGTTGGGAAGAAAGCTCAACTTGCGCCAGGTCATCTTGTCAACAGCAGAGGTCTATCTCAGTAGATTCTTTGTGAGGGCTTCAATTTATGAGATCAATGTGTATCTTTTAGTGACAACCTGCATTTATATTGCCTGCAAATTGGAGGAAAGTCCACAGCATATCAGAACCGTATTATCCGAAGCCCGCAATTGCTGGCCTGAGTTTATTCCTAATGATCTGACAAAACTGGCGGAGTTTGAATTCTACTTAATAGAAGAGCTGGACTGTTATATGGTTGTACACCATCCATATAATTCAGTTTTAGATGTGACTAATGTTCTGAAGAACGGAGATTTGATCACGCGACTAGAAATCACCCCAGAGGAACTGCAAACGTGTTGGTCCATTTTGAATGACAGCTATGTCACCGATCTGCATTTACTCTTCCCGCCTCATATCATCGCTATCGGCACTTTGTATCTAACTATAGTGCTGGGAGTGGATGCGCGGAAGATGCCATCGAACAGTCACAAGGCATCCAGCAATTCTCGCATAGAAGCACTGGTGTGTTTTTTGGCAACTTCGAATATTGATCTTAATGAAGTGATCGAAACTGTCCAAGAGTTACTAACGCTATACGAATCCTGGAATTCATACGACGAACTATTTATCAAAAATAGCCTTCACCAAATGTTACTGGCTATGAATCGGTAGGCATACCTTTCACTATATGTACTGGCATTGATAGCACAGTTTACATTTGGAGACAAAAAAAAGCCCTGCTGAAAAAAATGTACATTGTCACAATTGTCACAATAGCCCTTTTAAGATTATGTAAAAATCCGTTTGGAAAAAAAGTACAATTGTCAACAGCGCACCAACAACTAGAATTAATCGACTTGACTGCCGTTTAAGTTGAAATTTCGAGATAGATTATCCAACACTAAACTTCATATTATTGTTGTTTCCTGAGACTCTATTTTCGAATGTCTGTGGACTCTCCTACTAGTGCTGCTTCTTCCATTTCCAAGTTTGATCTTTCAGGTCTAAGAACTAGGGGTAATGGAAAGAATAATTTCGACATTGCCCGTGAAAAGAAGATTCCAATTTCAGACAAGAAATCTACAGATGATGTTGCACGTCTTCGAAAGCTTGAAAACGTGGACAAGATGCAGATCAAGATCGCCCTAACGTTGATTACTGCTATCATTGGAATCTCCTTTTATTTACCGAGATTCAAGAAATTCTACACCCTCCAATACAAATACCCACATGAAGATTTTTATGATATGGGATATGATGATCTATACTTCGTGATATTTGGTGTGATCAATCTCACCTTCATTAGGGGCTTCTTCATGATTTACGTGCTGAAGCCTATTGCGCATTCTCTAAAAATGTACAACTTCAAGGCCATTCAAAGATTCAAAGAACAAGGTTGGTTAGCCATTTACTTTTCCCTGTCTTGGTCTGTGGGTTTCTATTTATATGCCAACTCTGACTATTTCTTCAACTGCGATAACTTCTACGAAAACTGGCCTAATGACAAAATGACATCTTTGTTTAAATCTTACTATCTTATCCAAACAGCATGCTGGTTTCAACAATTTATTGTTCTTCATGTTGAAGAGAAAAGGAAGGATCATTATCAGATGTTCTCACATCACATTATAACTTCCATTCTTTGTTTAGGCTCTTATGTTTATTACTTCACCAAAATTGGCCACGTTATCTTTTTGCTAATGGACGTTGTTGATATCACTTTGTCTTTTGCTAAGGTACTCAAATATTGCGGATATCAAAGGTTTTGCGACGTGATGTTTGCAGTCTTTTTGGTCAGCTGGATAACTTTGAGACATGGAGCTTACAACTACATATTCTACCACGCATACAAAAATGCTCATAAAATGCATGGAAGCTGCGAGGAACTAGCCGCTTCTGGGAATTACAAAGTTTGCTACAACAACTCAACCATAAATATCTTTTTATCGTTGCTTGGCGGGCTACAGGTCATTACTTTACTTTGGATGTACCTCATCGCAAAGGTGGCTTTTAAAGTTTTGTCTGGTGCCAACGCTGATGATGTGAGAAGTGATGATGAAGACGAAATTTCCGACTAAACGTGATATAATAGACATATATGTGTTTTATTGAAACAATGTTGAATACAAGCATATAACCATGACAAACATACCCCAGATAATAAGTGCCAAAGAAAGTTTCCTTAACACTTCGCTGCGGAAAACCCAAACATCACTATCTAACGGAGAATGTGTCACCAAATCATCTAATTTGTCAGGATTATTAATTAGCTTGTAACCGTAAAATCCAGGAAGAACAAATGATATAAGGACACCTCCTGTTGACCCCACTAATGAGAGAACCAGCTCAAAAGACTTGAGTTTTATTGCCGAAATGTATGCTAACAGAAGCATGAAAATAGTGAGTTTAATAAATCTCGCCTCAGACATTGGGATTGCTCTCACACCAGTAACAACCAATGGTTCGCATTCCACAGATTCTGCTGACCGGATTTGTGTTTCAAGCCAGTGAAATATGTTATTGAAAGAAACCCTAGCTGGGTGAAACATTAGGGGGTATGATAGGAGGACCATCAAGGCGAGAAGTCCCATTCCGAGTTTTGTGGTCCACGTATCTTCATACATCAAGATAATGTTTCCGGATAAAGCAGATCCAAAGGTTAAGTACCCACTCAGACCGACACTGATAAATAGCAGAGTTGTGACAGATAATGAAATAGCTATGATTTTCAAGATTCTGAAGAGCCTAGGATTATGCAATTCCGAAATGATAGAGTATTCAGTTGGACAAGTGAAAGCCAACACAATAATCGCAAAAGTTTTGAATACAGGCCTGAAGCCCTCAGCCTTCCACCAAGAAATCTGCCCGAGCTTTTCAGGAGGAATATACTGATAGTCCGTAGCCAAAGCATAAAAATAGGAACCGTATACGAGTAGAATCAGATACGCGATCGCCACCAGTGAAATGATAGAAGCGTACTTGAGACTATCAAGTTTTTTGAGAAAACAGAGAGGAACAGTGATGAAAGCGGAAAGGAGAATGTAGAACATGCGCGTTTGTGAGTCTGACAAGCTTGAAATAGGTAATATAAGTGGCATTAAATCTCCCGTGAGTACGATGTAGGATATGTCGACCCCAAAGCATTGCAAGGCAATTGCGACGTCAAAAAGGACACTCAATTTCGGATATGTTATAGAACAAACCGTGAAAAAGTTAGCGTTACCTTCACGCAAATACTTGGATGAGACTGCCTGCAAGAAGAGCCCAAACACATTTGTAGCCGCAGCAAAAACCAGAATCAACAATCCAAGAATCACAGAGTCTGTCTTGAATGCATAGGGTATCAGTAGGATACCTGAACCTATGATTGTGTTGATCGTATTAACGATCGACGAAGTGATTGTGGCACTAGCTGCGGACATGAATTTTGAATTCCAAAAAATAGATTAAATAAATATCTCACGGATCTCATTGAAGTATCATCAAGACCTAGATTTTCGTTGATCGCTACAAATTGGATGACCGGAAATAACAAAAAATCACGTCTCCAGTCGAAAAGGCGTATAGTTGCAGCTGATAGTCGAAAAAGGGCACCATTCTCCTGCGATCGGTGCAAGCTTCGAAAAACGAAATGTAGAAGATTACAGGATAACGATCTCAAGTTTGACAATATCACCCCATGCATACAATGTACCAAAGCCGGTGTCTCCTGTACTACTACGATTCCACGTAAGAAAAGATTTTATGGCCCGATCGAAAACATAACGCTACATTACAAGTGTCTACTTGCTTTGGTATCCGGGCTTTTCCCGGATAAAGACGTTTTTAGCATTGAAGAATTGATGACACTTGGGAAGTCTTTCAAGTTTGAAATGCCATCTGACACCAGCACAGACGAGGTGGAAAACATCGAGGATCTCCGGACGGAAAGTTTACAAGTTGACATTGACCAAGTGAAGACGGAAGAGTCCGATAAGATCGAACGAGAGAAGAGGGAATCAGATGACACGAATGAAGAATCCGACCGCGAAATCAACTTAATTGATGATGAGAAATCTGAAGACACACTCAAACTTCCCAAGCTGCCCGCGAGCATTAAAGCGAAATCTACTGCCTACGACCGAGACCGCCTTATCATGGACCGATTCGGTCACACTCACTTCATTGGAAATTTTGGAACTGCCTCCCTTTTGAATGGACTCTGTGACATTATAATCAAACGATCTTTTAGTGTGAAACCCCCTACATCAACACAAGATATCCGCGACAGCTCTGTTCAAACAATCACCTCGGAAAATGAACCCGTTTACCAATATCCCACCCATTTATACAACTTGGACACAATCAATATCAACAGATTTCCTTTAATTAATCTGCTGAACAAAGACGAAGCCAACGAGTATAAGAGTGTATTTTTTGAAAAGGTTCACCCTTACTACTTCATATTCAATAATCATAAATTTGATGAAAAGTATCAGATATTTTGGGATGAGATAGCAAAGACAGACACTAAAAAAGATGAACCAGCTCCTATGAAAATTGGAAGTGCTGAGATATGTTGTATTTACATGGTCTGGATACTGGGAAGAAGATTTCAACTTTATACAAATCCACAAGATCTTCCCTCGAATCCTGAGCTAGACGATGATCTTATTGGTCGCTATATTGATATTATCAAGCTCTCTCTGTCTGACATAGTTTTGACTCCAACATTAGATGGTATTCGCCTGTTGATTTTACTTTCTGTTTATTTATCAAGTATCAAGGTGCGTGAAAGCGGATATTGTTTGATGCAAATGGCAGCTATTCAGTGCAAAAGTCTGGGACTACACAGAAAATTCATTGTTGACAAATTCAATGACGAGAAAGCTGATGAAATGAAGAGAATAATGTGGTCTTTAACTAAAAGCGAGACCACACTTTGTTGCTCTTTTGGACGGGCTAGTGCGATACCTTGGGAAGAGGTAGACGTGGAACTGCCAACGATGGAAGATATGGATAACGAACTTTTCAAAATTTACTACGTCCAGAGCTGCAAACTAACGAAGATCATATTCCAGATTCTAGACAATAAACGAAAGTCTTCTAGAGAACCACTGTCGCTCGTCAGTGTCGAAAAGTTACTAATGTTCCAAAAGAGTTTAGACAAATTTTGGGAAAGATTGCCTGACTCATGGAAAGACTATAGGTCGCTACCAGTTCGACGCTACAAACCAAAATTGCATATCCAGTTTCACTACTACTTTATTACACTAACACTACCTGTGTTCATGCATATTGTCAGTACTCAGAGTTTGACTGTGACTAAAGACGACCCCATCCATTCACTTCTGGTTAATGGTATCAGATCATCGATTAAAACAGCTGAGATATTAACATATACCGATTCCAATGGATTCTTCAATGGAACTCTGTATTACGATGTGTTTTACTCGTACAATGCCATAATGGTGTTGACACTGACCTATATCCTTTTCAGGAGTCATAAAAATCAAAAGGGTAAGAGCACCCTTGATCTAGATTATTTGGACAAAGAACATGGTATAAACTTTTCGAGTCTGATGAATGCCATCAATCTCATCAGAAATTTGATTCTTAATAATTTACATCAGATTGACGGTACAATGAGACGAATTAGTGATATTATTGAGACTTTACTGGAGGATCTTGGAATAATCCAAATACTGGTCAGAGAGTTTAATGGTAGACCCAGCAATGTTCGCAAGATCGAGGATAAAGGAGAAAGTGGCAGCACGAGTGTTAACGGAGGCATCATTCCTGGATCCTATAGAAAGTTGCGTATGACAGAAAAGTCCAGAGCCAAGAAACGTCGCATAGTGAGAAACTCCAAAGATATTTTGATTGATTCTCCATCAAGCTCATCGAATTGGAGGGAGGGTACACCAAATTTACCTTACAATTCCATTTTTGACTTACCAAGGGCCCAAGAATTTTTGGGCACAGACTTAGCTGAAGAGGCGTCTACTATAGAGCTGCAAGATTACCCTGTTCTAGAATTGGGCCAGGAAAAAGACGACTCTCGCTCTGCTACTCCAGCAGATCTAAATGTCAATGAAGCGCTGAACTCAATATTAGACACAGAACTTATGGAAGTCATATTTGGTGCGGAATTGGCTGGATCGAATACTCGTACGACTGCAAATGACATTTGATGGGGAAAAAATGCTGGCTTTCGGTGCTAAAGGATGCAATCCCAAAGAAGTATAAATTATCCGGTTTTACAATTCTGCCATGATCTGATGTGTATATAAATTCTAATCACCAAATTTTTGCCATTTTAGGAATCCCCAGCTGTTATCTAACCATGTTCATATAAATGTATATAAATACATCTAATTTGCAATTTTGACAACATGTCTCAAGAAGTCAATTGGTTGAAAGTCTTTGCAGCAGGAGGTGCTGCGGGGGCTCTGTTTGTTCTAACAAAGTACTACCTGAAAGATTATTATAAGTCCAAAGATGCAGCTCCCAAGATAGAAGTAAAACCAAAAACTGGAAAATTCCACTCTGATATGAATGCTCCTCCACCCGAGCCAACTCCTCTATACATAACTCCTGATCAGGTTTTGAATAGGGATGATCGTCCATGGCGACCATTCAGGGTCCCGTATCACCAAACCATGTCGATTTTCAAGCTTGATATCAACCACTGGCTTGATATGGATAAGTACTATGTTCATTACATCGAAGAAAAGAAGAGAGTGTTTCACACTTACAACGATGAGCACATAGGTTGGGTGCCAGGATCCGAGGCAGCATGCCTAGAGCTGCTGGATACAGTGAAGAAGCACATGATGAAAAGGTATCCGTTGCTGTTCACCTCAAAGGATAACGGTGTGCATGTGAAGGTGGAACTTACCGGCGAGGTTCTTGATTTTTCGGAGCCACTCAAGGAACATCCTCTGGTTTACGTCTCGAAAATGGCAAAAGAAGATTTTTATGTTGTTGAGAAAGACAGTCAAGGTGTATTCAGGCTTTCAGCTGCCGCTGTTCCTTTCCCTGGTGGATCATTTGCTGTTTCAGAAAAAATAGGAAAAACTGTGGATGCTATCCATGATGTTGTTCCATACTATGCAGAGAAACTTCGTACATCGATGATGAGATTCTTCGACAAAATGGCTCCAGCTGATCCTGTTGAGAGGGCTTCATTCTACATTTCATGGGATCACAGGCTCTTTTTAAATACGGTTTATGCATTGAAGGAAGGAGACAAAGTTGACGCAAGCATTCAGCCAACGGAGTTCAATGTCAGAGTTGAAAGACAGACTCTCAGAAGACTTCCAAAGTCTAAAGCTATCATCTTCACCAATCATCCGGTGTTTTATTCCATTGAGGAAATGAAAGATGAGCCCTTGGTTCCATCACTACTTCGCACCATTTTAGATGAAGCTCCTGAAAAGATCATGAAATACAAGAATTTTGATGCTTTCAGGGATCATCTGGTTCCCTACTTGGACGGTTTGATTCAAAGACAAAAGGATCTGGGTCTTATCGATGATGACACACCAGTGAGAACACTGCCTACATATCCGTTTGCACACTTTGTGAAGGACTTTGATGGAGATTCTGGATGGAGCAATCCCAAAAACCCTAAAGATTACTCAAAAACTTTCAAGGATGAGATTCAGGCTGGAATCCCCATGGAAAAAGCTACTCTAGGAATGCCTACTGCCTCAAAAGCTGCTCGTGCTCAAAATGCACTGGCGGCATAAGTATTTATCTATTCGAATTGTATATCAGTTTTATTTCGCTAGTCAAGATCACCTACAAGTATTTATATATATTAGATACAGCTACCAATACCAGACATGATTTTTTTCAAGATGCCAATGTCGTCCACAATCCTCAAAACATCCATTTTTGGAACGCTTGAAGAGAGACGCGAATCGCCGTAGTTTATACGACCTTTGATTTTTGAAGTGGTATGCATTTTTGTGTTGGCAATCGAGGCAATATTTATGAATGAATCTGCTTCGAGCGAGCTCAACACTTCAAGGAATTCACCTCTATTAAGACTTCCGACTACTTTGAGAACTTCTTTCTGTGTGGTGTAAAATGAATAGAAGGAGTTGACAGTTGCAGTGGATTTCGAATGCTGAGCTTTCAATGTGTCTTCGTACTTTAGTAATGAGCACAAGACTGTTTTGTGTTGTATGTTGAGATTTTTGAGTTTTGAGTTGTAATTAGTACTAACAGTACTACTGCAAACTCTGGCCAGCTGGGGAATCATCACTTTTGGTGCGTTTTCAGTCGTAAGAGCGGAAACCTCTCTTGATCCCAGCTTTTGAAGCTGCATCGACTCTGTAAGTTCCAGAGAACGGTGCATGATATCAAAAGCACTTCTTAGGTCACCTGTAGTGAGAGCAGCCTTTTTAGCACACAGCTGAATTGCAGCCGGATGAAACAGTGGGGGGTTGGATGTTTTTGTTGTTGCAAGCGTATTAAGTTTAGCGATGAGAACCTCTTTTATCTGATCTGCTGTGTAAGGAAGAAATGGAATCACTTTGGGACTGATGTTGTTACTCTTCAGACGAGGAAGAAATCTGTCCGTTAGATCCAGGGCGTTGGCTATGCCTATGATAACCAATTTGGGATTATCGGCAGCCAAATTCGAGGCCCATGAAAATAACTCAAATAGAACCTGCTGGCTTTTGCCCATCAAATTATCCATTTCGTCCAAAACCACAACTGTGATATCACATTTAGAGTTGTTATTGAGAAGTATTTTGAGATCTGATGCATTTCTTCTCTTATGCAGTGATTCATTTTCAAGATCGGTGTAAATTGCATCAAAAATATCGTCTGCTTTGCGAACAGCCATGCAATTGATCCTGGAAATTCGAACCTTTCGAATAACAGTTTGAGTGTCGACCTTTATAGGAACTTTGTGAATGTTTCCCGATGAGTTTTCAATATTTCCTATAACAAGGGAATCAAGGAAAGCGTTAACTTGCGCGGTTTTACCAGTTCCGGGTGGACCTGAAACGTAAATCGAGCATGATGTGAGCTCCTTCAGTGATGTCTCCATAAAGTTCCATAATTGGACGGCTTCTTTTTGTCTGGATGTCAGAGCAAATCCGTCTTCCGTCTCAACTCGGGAACTTCTTAAGAACAGTTTCTTGGCTTTCGAGTAGACAGATCTAGTCTGTGGTTCAATCACATTAAGCAGTTTGGAACCGATAGACGAAACTTGATTAGCTTGTACATTCAGAATCCTATCATTTTTCTCGGGAGTGACTGGAGGTGACAGAAGACCCACCGAATTCGAAAGGCTGTGATCGAGTTTGATTCTTTTGGGTTGAACGTCCCATTCGATTGGATCCTCTATCCGCTTCATTCTGGAAGACTTGTCAAATGCTAATGGCTTCAACATGATATCTTCTAGCATTGCGAAAAAGACTGGTTTAAGTTTAAAACATGTCTCTAACCCTTCTTTTACCCTTGCGACACGCTCAAAAAAAGGAGCTACTCCTGCAGTGTATTTAGTTCCCAAAAGAGAAATAATGCATAAAACACGAAATTTATTAATTGTATTGTCCAAGAGATGTTACCCGGAATATCAAAACTTGAACCTGCAAATGTTTTTTATATAATTGAAAATTCAAAACCTAATCTGTCACAGACATTACGGGTCAGAAAAATTAGGTGATGAATAATTTCCTCTGAAAAGACTAAGGAGGGATTGTTTTTTCTTGTGCTCACGCCAATACGTTATATCTACTTGATGGTTGTGCAATAGGGCCAATTTGACCAACAGAAAGAATCAGATAGTACACACAGGATATAACGCTCATAGACCATCACAAATTAACGATTTAAAGGTATTTGTGGTTAGTTGAGCCTTAAGACAAAACGTCAATAATGTCTCACTCTGAGCACGCAAGGCCCAGCTATGGTGGGTCCTCAAATAGCGGCAATAGAGTTTATAAGGATGACGGGAAGCGGTCGCGCAAATTCGTACCACCTCACAACAGCAAGTACAATAATCATGACCAGTACTCGTCCGCAGCCCCTCCATATACTCAAAAGGCTAACTTAAATCCGTTTTCATCCCGAAGACAGGATCAAAATGGATCACTACCAGGATCATCTAGTAGCGATGCTAGCTCTGGTCTTTCAAATAATGACTCTTATGGCTCTTTTCGTCCCAGCAATAACCACGATTCAAGTTATGGACGACCTTATAATTCAGGAGGTCCTAGACGTGGAATGGGATATCGCTCTTCAAGAGGTAGTCATATATCAGGAGTACCTAAGGGACGTTTGAGTGGAGGTTCCTCGTCACAATATTACAGATCATATAGTAGCGACGGCGCAACAGGGGCATCAAGTGGACGATATTCAAATTATTATAACAGAGATCATTATAGATCAGAAGATTACCGCCAAAGTTCATCCGCAGTGAACGATGATAGCTTTTCTGGAAGCAGATGGAGTGCTGGTTCCCGTGATCGATATACCAATCATGAAGATGGGTCCTCAAAGTCAGGCGATTTGATTACAGGTCCAAATAACCGTGGAGGAGATTTGATACCAAACAGGGACTATCGTTATGGAAGGGGTGGAATGCGTGACTATAGACCTCAAAGAATCCACTCGACAGGAGGTGGATATTCTAGAAGTCACTACAGGGATGATTATAGACCCGATTTCCGCGAAGAGGATGATCGAATGCGCAGTGACCGCCAGAGGTTTAAGGGTTATTACAAGGGTTATGAATCCAATTCTCTTGAAGGATCGGCTTCTCCGTCTAAGAGACCAGAGAGGGAGGAATACAGCGACAATGTTGGATCACGTGCCAATGAAGAAACAACGCAAATGGAGGTTGAACCTAAGAACTCCGAGTCTTCTGTCAATTTGAAGAATGCTTCTGAGAGCATTGATAATACTGTCGATCGGAAAGAGCTTATCGTAAGCGAGATAAAAACCGAAAGCCCCAAAACCTCGGAGACAAACACTCATTTGAACACTGGTTTGCACCCCCAAATACCTATTCCGGAAGCAGAGACTCATTCTGAGCCTTCAAACAGCATTTTAACTAATGAACAAGAAATAGTCAGTGAAAAATCGGACATCAACCCGACGAAAGATCTTAATGGTTCTGAAAGTGTTACAAGTGAACCTAACAAAGCAGATGATCCGATGTTGCATGAGAGTGCGGCTGAGGCAGAAGATGTCAACGAGCCTGTTACCAAAGCTTCCACAACTGATCACAGCACGGATCGAATGGATATCGATGATACAAATGTTGAAGAACTTGACACAAAGCAGATTGTTTATAATAGCGAAGACGAGTTGAAGCTCAAAGAGGAGACAACTTTGAGCAACAAAATCAGTGTTGAAAGTATATTTGATGAAGAGGTGAAGCCATGCATCTATCCGATGAACAGAGTCGAGACCATGTTTGACCATTTGAAACAAATACCAGAATCTGAAAGACGAAAAAGTCTCAAATATCTGAATAGGGACAAATTGGTTGATCTGAGCCAGTACAACTTTTACAACGCATCCTTCTTGGTATTCAAGCAGGCGGATGGTCCCAATTTGGCAGACAAACTAATGGCGATAAATCATATTTTGGACGAGAAAAAGCGGAAGCTTACAAATGAATACGTTTCTCGTAAGAAAATTTGGGAGATTCGTGTTTCACTAATGGATGAGCAATTGAACAAATTTCACCAACCAGTTGAACCAGAAGCAAGACACGATACTGCAGATAGTTTCAAATCACAGTCATCTGAGGTACCTCTCACTGGAAGACGCGGACGCCACCATGGCGATACCGTAAGAACTGAAGCAGAATTCCTAGAAATCCTGGCCACTTTGGAGAAAGAGCGTGAAAAAGATCCAATGGTTAAGGCTCAAAACGGATCCGCAAACATACCAGACATGATCATGAACCCAATCGAAAAGTATGGGACTGTTCGTTTTCTTGATGCAAATAATATTGTTCGTGATAAGGAGGATTGGGCTAAGAGAATTAGGCTAGACCCTCAAGACACATTCACACCACAAGAACATGAGGCATTTTGTGAAGCCTATAGTATGTGGCCTAAAAAATTCGGTCGTATTTCAAATTATATGGGTGGATTGAGAAAGCCAGAAGAGTGTGTTTTGCATTATTACAGAACAAAAAAAGTGGTCAATTATAAGCAGATTGTTGCAAACAAGAACAGAAGAGCTTCAAGAAAAGCTTCGGGATCCAAACGTAAGTCAAAGGATGTAAAAGGTAAAAGTACCAACGCAAATGCTGAAAACTCTGCTACAGAATCTGGGAATGTTACTATGGAGGGACAAGATGATGAACAGAGTGATGAAGAAGGGGAGCAATCGGAGTCTCTAAAGAGGAGACAGAGTACCCCACCAGCTTCTGACACCAAGAAACCTAAGCTTATTGAAGATGTCAAAGCATCAACTCCGTTACCAGAGATCACTGCCTCTATGCCAGAATCAGTTCTTGTTTCTGAGAAAACAGAGACTGGGGCTACCGAGTCTTTGGAAAAGCCAAAGAAGAAGAGGGGTAGAAAAAAGCTCATTCCTGAGAAAGCTGACATTTTTCTTAAACCAGTTGAATCCAAAGAAGCATTACCTCAAGCTCTTCAGTCATCAGGTCGGAACTCAATTTCTTTTTCACGCGAACTCAAAGTGGAAGCCGGAGACAGTTCACAAGAAGACATACTTTCCGCCAATGGCTCAGCTAATGATTCACGTCCTAGTATATCTTCTAATATAGAGGAAAATGACAGGAAGAAAGAGAGGCACCATAAAGATAGGAGCCATATCACGAGTTACTGGAGCGTGCAGGAGATTAGTGTATTTCCAACTCTTCTACAAAAGTATGGAACGGATTGGGAAACCATGTCAAAACACATCACATCGAAGACATCCACGATGGTCAGAAATTATTATCAAAGAGGTCTAATAGAAAACAGCTCCTGGGAGCAA
This sequence comes from Ogataea thermomethanolica, assembly GCA_030674565.1. Classification (NCBI taxonomy): domain Eukaryota; kingdom Fungi; phylum Ascomycota; class Pichiomycetes; order Pichiales; family Pichiaceae; genus Ogataea; species Ogataea thermomethanolica. Next base: position 850,243 of record JAKTYW010000001.1, read on the forward strand.
ATGGCACGCGAAGCTGATTCGAAACGTATTGATGGAAAAGAACCTCTCATCACTGAGAGTTCGGAAAAGTCAAGCGGACCTCCATTAGGATTCTTTTACGACAGAAGAACTTCAATTTCCAAAAGCGTTCCAACAGAAGAAGAAAAACAGATTGCTGCTGCTACTACAACAATTTCAACTCCAGTATCGCAAACTCTGAAGCTCCCACCGCTTCATACATACTATCACCCATCGAACACCACTAGTGCTCATAGTGCTCCAGCTGCGCTGACAACAAGTACAGATACTGAATCTTTGATGACTTCTCTATCTTCGAAGCTGCCAGCCGTTAGCGCTCCGGAATCTCTAACAAGACCTGATAACACGCCACCGCTTTTACAAATTCCTTACCAGGCTAACAAGAACCCGTTATCATCTCTGGTTGAGGCTGCAGGGTCGGTTGAAACAGCTACCGCACCACCAAGTTTGCTCAAAATGAATACGCTACTCAACACAGCGCTGCAACCACCTAGTTTGAGAAGTGCAAGTCAGCCAAATTTACCTCCTCTCACTGCCACATCTGTTTCACCCGCGTCACCTTTCACACCCAAACTTCGCTCTTCTATAAGGAATTTATTGAACGAGGACGGCAGTGATTCCAAAACGCAAGCATTTTCTTCTTCGACATATGGAAACCTGATGAACCCATCTTCTAACATCTCCTCTGAGCTTTCAGAAAAAGCTTCTACTTCGAATCCCAATCAGGGAATGAGTGCTCTCGATGCACTAGCACAGGTTGCCTTCGAAAGAAAGTGACCGCAACCTTCAAGCCCTTTGGTTTGAATTGGAGAGAACTTTTGATACCGCCTTACGATATGTACAAAGAAATTCAATAGTATCTGTAATTTTATGAAAAGCTTAACTAACTTCTAAGGTTGCTAGTAGTATGTGGAATATGATCTAGTTGATTGAGAATTTGGCTGGGAGTAGAAACTGGTCACAGTGGACGAGTCTGGTTTCATACTCACCAAATTCAAGTCTAGGCAACCATTGGGCGCCTCGCTATCATGGTAATACATCAGTTCATAGCTGTATGCAGAATAATTGTAGGGATCTCCGGTGTTCTTACAGGCATAGAATCCATCAGGAGAACTGTTAACATAAAGGGTACCCTGTGATTCAGGATAGAAATAAATGGAAGGAGATTCACCTCCCCCGACAGTGAATTGAGGGATGTCTCCGAGTATCTTAAAATATTGCTGATACGGGCCTTCCAAATGTCTAGTCAGGTTCTCACCATTCCAATCATACGATTCAGCTCCTTGCCCCAGATAAAGATAATTGATTCCAGCTCCCGAATGTCTGCTACCAATTCCCATACCATTGATATCGGAATGGGAGGAGCTTACCCAAAGCTGGATAGCAGAAGCTGTTTTCAGTGGTAGAGCAACAAGAAGAAAAAGCGAAAGTCTCATTTTGATATGCTCGAAAAACTGCGAAACGAGTGCCTTTATAGCATCTTTCAAGTTCTAGAGCTTCTGCTGTACCTTGTGTAAACTAAAAAAACGTTTTATTTCTGTAATTGTAACATTATAGCACGATCTGCAGCTTTTTCTTTCTGATGACAGCACTTTCCTTCGACAAGATACAGAAAGCAAGAAGCAATATTAATCGTCCAATCACTTATCTTCGTTGATAGATGTCCGTCACCGCAAAAGCAAAACTGAATAAATAAGATCCAGAACCTGAGAAACAGATGAATATTCTGTTTGTCAATCAATAACAAATGGATCCTCTTCGTCACCATTACCAGTAAAAAAAACAGGTTCTGCACGGGATTGATTGTTGCTTTGAGAATATAACTGACGAGAAGAAAATCCTTCTTTGCTTGCAAACACTTGATCTACCAATCTATCAATCTCATCTTCGACTTCGCGACTTGAAGGCTCAAAGAGATCATTCAAAAGTGGATCGCTGATGAAAGATTCTGTATCTGGCACAGGTCCTCGGCCCTTCCGTCCCTTTTCGCGCTCCTTTTTGATCGATTCTAGTTCTCGCTCTTCCTCACTGTCGCTTAAATCTTCGAGTTCAATTAGTTCCGTTTCAACAGCGCTTTTTTCCGAGACTTCTTCCTGCACAAATGACCATCTGCCATCTTTCATTATTTCGAGTTTGTTAATTGGAGAATTATTCTCCAGCTTTTGTAGTATTTCTTGTAGTTCTCCCAAAATATACATGTCTCCTGGAGTCTGAATACTAAATTCCAGTTTGCACACTGGGCAATTGAAATACTCCAGGTTGTTATTAGGAAGGTTTAGCTCTTTGTTTTTCCTCAGTCTTACCTTATACTGAAAATCTATTGTTCGTCGATTGTGCTTATCCGGGTTTAACGCTCTTCTTTTTGTGTCACGGAGAATCTCTTCAATGTCGATGTTAGATGACGATTTTTTTCTTACTTGGACATGAAATGGTGTTAAATGGTTGATCTGCATGAAACTTCCCAGATCAAAACATTCAATATGAGAACAGAATCGAGACCTTATTGGGGTTTTCATCCGTACACCTGATAAGGGGTCAATAAGAGAGAGAATCAGAGATTCTTCCACGATATCATCGTCAACATTTGGAAGATCAGACGAAACTGAAGTTTTAAAATGATCAAACAAAGTATTTTGTTGTGTATAGCCCCGTTGTTTTAGACGTTTTAATTTTGCGCTTGGAGTATACGAACTAAGGGTATTTATTGCATTCTGAAAGTGACCTACAGTCCCAGAGTCATGGATCGATGATGTAATAGGTGACGGGTTGGTTCCTGTAAATGATGGAAATGAAGCAAAATGGTCATTAGAAGTTTCATGTGAAGACTTAATTATTTCTTTCAATTCTGTGAATCTGCTAATTTGCTTTTGAAGCTGTATTAAAAGCTGATATAAGGAGTAGGCATCCATTGAAGGGACTTGTGACCAAAGGCTGCCATGTAACTCTCTCAAAGAAGAACTCATTTCTATGGGGATTAAAGGATCCGCTAAAATCTCGTCCAGGCAAATTATGTGGGAACGAACCATGTCTACCTGTGATTTACGGTCCTCACTCAAACTAAGCTGTGCATCCAACCCAGCATGGGTACGAGTCGGTAATAGCTTGTTTGGAAAATTGTAATTTTTCGGTAATTTTAGAGTCACCCACAATGATTGCGGACGTTCTCCATTTTGTAGCTCATTTCTCTTCTGTCTCTGCTGCCTGGCTTTGTGGGCTGTGGAAACTATCTCATCAAGATCTTCAGCATCACAAAAGTCAGAAAACACATCATCTTCCTCATATGAAGGTTCCGTATCCCCTTTAGAAGATAGATTTAGTTTAACAGAGGGTGTTCCCCTCGAATGTGCTCGACTTTCATTCATGGTGAAGCTTTCATTATCTCATAGATTATTTTACTTTAATTTATTTAAAAAATAAGAAATTTATCGAAACCGAGATAGTGTTCAAGATGATCGCACTGTTTGTTTTAATGGCAGTTTTCATTGCATTGGTGATTCTATTGCCTTTACTATCAGGTATATTTACCTATCAACAAAACCCCTCATACCTGGAGAAGAAGAAATCAAAAGCACGTGAGAACGAAAAATCTGACAAGGATGATGGGTATGGCGGATATATTCCACCTGATGAAGAGATAGAGCTTGCAAAAAAGGCCAAATCCTCGGGTGCTGGATTCTACTCAAAAATTAGCCATTTGACTTCCGATGACATTCCTATTAGATTGCAAATGCAAAACGATGCCAAGCTTAAGAAGAGAACCAGCAAAAAGTCGGCTCCAGCGGATTCTAACCCTGATAATTATGATTACGACTTGAATGAGCTCATACAAGAAGAACTCGAAAGTGACAAGAGTGAACGAATGAAGTCTTTCCAGTATAGGTCTGACGCGGTTAACGAGGAAGTATAATGTACATAATATAGCACTTTTGCAATTGAATTTGAACTATACAAAAAATAAGATGAAATTCACAAGTTAGCTTGAATGGCTATGAATTCGTTTTGTCGTAAATCTTCCTCTGCAGAAATTAATCTCTCGTTCTGTACAAGGTTCTCATCTCCATATCCTGTATCCATCTCTGAATCGGAGTCTGAATTAGATAAGGAAATAGGAAGTAATTTTTCATTCTCATCTTCTGTCTTCGGAACAACAATATCAATGTTGTCAGGCTCCACATTGTCTCTTTGATCATTTCGAGAGCTCAGCTCGTAAAACAACATAAAAGTGCCTTGGGAAGCCAGAACTTCTGCTTCCGAAGAAACACGCACGATTTCGTCACTGATTCTCCACCACACTCCACGGTGCTTTCTGTATGCAATATAATGTCCGTAATTATGTGTTCCGAAATGTGAGATAACGGATTTCAGAGAATAAGTTAGATCTTGACTCTCATATTGAGCACTAGTGAGATCATCAGTAATATCACTTTCGGGGTTATGATTATCGGATCTTCTAAACTCGAGTCTAGCATCAGTATTAATGTTCTCAGGTTCTGCAACATAGTCAGCAAGATCCAATTTTGGTGGGAATACAATTTTGGCGTTGTTTTTTCTGACCGAATAGGTTCTTGGGTCAAAAACAGATCGACTAATATGTATGCACAACACAGCGGGAGGCCTGGCAAAATAGACCTGTTTTGTTTTCTTGGATTTTTGTACTTTGTTCTTTGTGTGCAGCTTTTCGTAAACTGCATCATTGATTATGGGTTTGGCAAGCTCAGACTCAATTTCGTGTATACGTTTGTATGTGAGATCCGCAAGTTTCTCCATCTTTGCTCCCTGTTCTTTGTATTTCTCTAGAGCAGCCTCTAATGTACTCTTTATTTCAATCAATCCACATCGGTTGCACTCAACACCATCGATAATTTCTTGTTCGATCCAACCGTCAAGAAGCTCCTCCAGGGTATATGTTGATTGGGTTGGAGAGGACAAATTCAGTCCCAAACCACTTATGACAGAATACCGCATTCCTCCCATTTCACCACATCTAATGCAACCAATACGCTCACATTGTAAACCATCGACTGGTGTTATGAGATCGATAGGATACATTTTTGTATGAGCATCAGGAAACGAAGGATCAATCTGGTTCGCAGGAACATATATGGTTCCTATTTCTCCCAAATTGTGTAATCCTGTCATCATTCCTTCTTCGTAATCAACGAATTTATCTTGAAGCTTCCCGTTATTCTTGACATTAGAGTCCGATCCTAAATATTCCTTTTCAACCTGATTCATAACTGACTGATAAAACTCCTGCGCATCTTCCTGATTGTATCCCAGAAACAAATGCTTGTTTGGTCCATCTTTCATAACCTTCAACAGATTCCGTGTTTTGTAGGTTGGTGACTTATTTCCATGTTTGGCATTGAGTTTTGAAAGCAAGTCATACAGTGCCGAAGAAAATTCGTGCTTGTTGCTCTGCGAAGAGTTTTCATCGTGTGTGAAAGTCTGAAGGAAGTCGACAATTTCGTTCGAAGATGCAAGACTCTGTAGAACGCTATTCATAAAGCACGTGTTACCATCATTCATGAGGCCTCCAACTGAACCGCCTAAACTCATTGCTTTTTTATAGCTCTCTCTCAAAGACGGATCATTGCTCGAAAATGTAGAATTGTTGAACCCCAATGCAGAGGAAGAACGGTTCAACGCCGAGCTGAATCTCTCTCCTAATCCAGTCATGATCCACCGGATGTAACTATCACTGTTCTCTTTCTTATACAATGGTCTGGTGGTAATCACTGCCAATCCCACTGTAACAACACCGATTACAACCAGGTTCCAACTTTTGCCGATCCAACTCACTTTCGAAAAAGAGTGCTTTAATATTTGAGCGGAACTTGAGGACTGGTCCAACAATGTGTCTTCTGTAATGATTGATTCAAGGGTAAACACTGGAACGTAAAACACAGATATCAAATTCAAAAGCAGAAGCAAATAATGCATCAGCTTTTCACGTTTTGGGACCAAAAAACGTTTCTTGAGGCCCTGCCCTTGAGTATAGACTTTGCGATCTCTAGAAATTTTAATAAAAAGCTTTTATTACATTGGTCTACACACGACATCGTACATAGCTCAAGTTTCAATTCGTTTGAGCCTTGGTTTGCATCGTCAATATCTGGTCCATTAGATTGTTGTAGTCCGTGGCGTCCATACTGTTGATAGAGCCTTTGAAATCGATTAATTCCGATTGTTCATTCTTATTGTGTTGGTCGTTTTTCTCATTTTCAATTTCCTCCATAAGAGGTCGAATGCAACTCTTACCGCTTTCAGTTTGAAAGTGGCGCCTTAACGCATCCGTACGCGCAAAGCGTTTTCCACATCCCCACATGGTAAATCCATCTTTTAGGGATCCCCGACATTGGTATTTTTTCTCTCCGGAATGTAGTTCTTCGTGGCGTTTGCGATCATGTTGCCTTGCAAATGCTTTTCCACATAGTGTACAAAGGAACGGGCGCTCATTTGTATGTGTGCGTAAATGGGATTTCAAGTTGTAAGGTCGAGTGAATTTTTTATGACATTCAGGGCAAGCATAAGAGGCTGGATTTTTCTGCGTCTTCTTATTCGGAGACGGTGGAGCAGCCAGTTCTGACAATTTCTCGCGGGATAACGAATTATCACTTTCGTAGTCAGAATCATAATCCGAGTTCTTTGACCTAGAATTTGAGCGAGACCTGGAACTTGACTCAGAATGCCTACGTTGTCGTCCATATCTCATAGATGCATGAGTTCTGTCATCAGGGGAAAGCAAGTTATTTACGTCGTCAACTTGTAGATAGTTGTGATTGTATAGACGATCATTATCAGGCGTGCTGTAACTGGAGCTGTCGACAACTTGCGAATTTGATGTATCTTCCACATTGATCGATATTCCCGCGGGTGAACTTGAATCATCAACCTTGATTGCAGGCGTAGCGATACTGCTCCCAGATCTCGTTCTACTTGGAGAAGATCCTCGAGAGGACGATGCTGAAAACAAGGATGGGGTATGGTGGGCCAGCTTCTCTGGATCATCTATAACGATCGCGGGGCCCGTGGAAAGCCTTTCCTGCTCTCGTAAATTATCTTCTGTCAGGTTGATGTTTGGGGCATTGAGTGCAGAAAGAGAAAGCTGTTGTATAGTTTCAGACACTAGGTGACTTTCAAAATCACTTTGCACGTCATTATACTCGTCACCCACAAGCGATTCAACCGCTGATAAATAAGGTGAATTGGACGGAGATGCTTCTGAGCCTGTGGTTGAACCAGCACTTCTGAACTGACCGTTAAATTGAGGTTGTAAAAGAAAATCTGTTTCAGTAACATGTTGTCCACCAGATTGGGAAAGAGTTGGAGCAATAGCATCCAGTCGCACATTCTGAGGAATCGACATTGGGAAGCTTGTATTATCGGCTTGTTGGTTGATGAAATCAGAAAATGCCTTGTCAATTTGGATGAATGGAGCAGATGCATTGATAGATGATGATCCTGTGTTGTAATTCGACTCTTCAAACTGATCAAAAGATTGAGCAGGCGGTGACTCGATGGGTTGACTGACATTAAAGTTTTGGGCTGACTGAAAGTAGTTCAAAGAACCACTAGGGACTTCTTCAGAGTTGAACTGGGATTCAAAAAGATCTCTATCAGAATCACCTCCCATATACTGAGCTCTTTTGTCATCATTAGATGCCTGCAATGTATTAAATGACAAAGTTGAGTGTTCCTTGTTCATATTTCCAGTCGAAGCAGTATTGGAAAAATATTCTTGACTTCCTTCACGAAGAGGTGTGTACGATGTCAGATTGAGAAACTTATCAATTACATCCTCATCTTTGGCGGAGTCTTTAGGAGCTCTGGAAGACGCATCGTAGGGGTTACCATGCGAGCCTCCAGGATAATAATCAGACATTTTTCTATTGTGGCTCAAAGTTACGAAAACCGAATGCTCTTTCACAATCAAGATTGATGTCGGTCTTCCAATGCGGTGTTGCACTTTTAAATTAAGGAGATATAACTAGGTTTTTTTTTAATTATATGTATGTATCACCAACAATTCAACTTACACGATTATAAATTGTCAGACTTTATCAATATCTTTGGATTTTTGGCACAAGATTGAAAAGCCTCGTTGGTCCAATTTTCGTGCTTAACTATGTACAGTGAGCTTATTTGGCACCAGAAAGCGGTTGAGGAAGTTCTTCCAACGTGCCCTCTCCAACGAAAGTCTTTCCCATAGAGACGTGCATGTTATCGACTTGTAATTGTGCATTGGAATTCAAAGCATGCGAAACGGCTTCTGCATTAACGCGCAATTGCTCTGTCTTGAATTGGCCAGACTTGTAGAACTTCACTTCGGGTCTCACACCTCTAACGGTTGTGTCAATAATACTCTTGAATTGTGAGGTTGTGACGTTCGAAAGAGACTTGATGTCAGTGACCTGGTTAGAATTGGTCTTAGGGATAGTAGGGTTGGCAAATGGATACAACTTGCTCATTCCATGGATTGGAGATTGTCCAAGATTTAAAGACTCTAAGGTAGTTCCCTGTTCCTCCGCAAGTCTCGACACCGCACGCAACAAACGTGATCTTAAATTGAATGCCATTTGCGATTTATTGACTTCCAATTGGGCCTCACTTGGCTCTTGGATCTTATACCGTAAAGGATCGTCTTTCTCAAAGTAGTCTAGCTTCTTGACAAACTGCTTAATTTCGTTGATAGCCGACATTGCGTTCCAAGTGGCTCTGATCTCAGAATTGTCCACGCTCGATTCGATAACTCCAATGCTGTTCAAGTCATGAAACTTTTCGTACGGGAGTTCACAGTGCTTACTTCTGTCTCTTAGTCGTGTGGCTTGTTCGAGCGTGTCGACAATAAGTTCCCATCTTTGAAGGTCAGGATCAATTTTGTTCCACTCCAGCACCTTTTCTGGTAAAGCCTCTATCTTCTTCATAATCTCTTCGACCACAGGGGCCATGTCGAAATTATCAGCAGCGTCGATTTCTTGCATCGACTCCTGGCTAGGTCTTGATTTTCTGGATGATTTAAAGAAGGAGCCCGATTTTCTTGGTCTATTGTTACCTTGTCCTCTCTTGAAACGTTGATTCCTCAAATTTTCTCTCCTTGGAGTCTGAGAACCTGAACCGACATTTTGTGTGTTATTTGGGTTTTGAGGGGATGTTTGCTTTGAATTTTTACCTCTTGGGACCTCATCTGCTAGTTGAGTTGCAGCAGATGTGTTAAACTGATTGGAGATTTCCTTGAGTTTTCCCAAAAGATTGTCCTTGGAACCAGCACTCGGACTCTCGGAGTAACATCTGACTGTACGCACCAGTAGGGTGGAACGTCTTAAGAACATACTTCAGAAATGAACGATTTTGTCAAAACTATTTTTCGCCAAGTTTTTGATGCAGGGTAATTTGAGTCGATAGTCTCAAATTTTTGTCTTCTTTATGCACCAGCTGCACTTCGAACATGCGATATCAAAATACAATCATTCAACTCTGGATGTATTCAAGATCTACAATGAGTCGAAATACGCATTTTTGGATAACCTAGATTGCTACAAGGGTCGTTTTCCAGAAAAACCTCATTTGGCTTCTATCAACACACTTGCTCTGGATCCACTGCAACACCGTTATCTGCTTTCTGGAGGTGGAGAGTCGTCAGTAAGGATGTGGGATGTGAAAAGTGATGAGACAGAAGAAGAAGAATTGGTTCCGATATTTACATTGCCATCGAAATCTGCTCACAAGTTTGGTATAACTCATCTCAAATGGTGGTCGGACAATGGAATGTGGTTGTCTTCCTCTTTTGACCACACGCTAAAGATCTGGGACACTACTGAAATGGAGCAAGTCCATACCTTTAGCTTGGGGTCTAGAATTCTAAATTTTGACTTCGATAGTCAAGGTAGGAATTCCATGGTAGCAGTTTGTACCGACGGTGGAGTCGGGGGGATCAGACTGCTGAGCCTCAACACTCTTGCCGATTCGCACATCTTGGGAGGCGGAGGAAAACTACAAGGTGGTTTTGGATACATGCTTTGTTGTAGATGGTCTCCAACTGATCCAAATCTGATTGTCGGCGGAAGTCAAGATGGCTATTGCATTGGATGGGACATTCGCCGAGCAGACGGTTGTGTGTTCAAATTGGATCTAAACCTCACAACAACTAATTATAAGAGCAATTCACGGCAGCTACTTTTACACGAAAATCTTCCACGAGCGCACAACGGTGGAATCAATTCAATGGTGTTTACTGAGAACGGAGCAGAGCTAGTGACCCTTGGATACGATGACAAAATTAGAGTCTGGGATCTAACCAGTAGTGAGAAACCATTGAACAAACAGATAAACTTTGGCCCCCTTGTGAGAAATAAATCCCCTCAACATATTGAGATGGCCATCAGTCCTAGAAACGAGACAGAGATGCAGTATCTATGGTTTCCATCTGAAAACGGTGAAATTTTGGTGTACCGGCTCGATGATGGAAAATTGATTGCGAGACTCAACAAGAGCGGCAATAGAATACAGAAAAGAACCACATGCATTGTTTACGCTAGAGAGAGCTCTGTGAAGTACTACAGTGGGTCTATGGATGGCAGCATATCTACCTGGGGCTACAATCAGCAGTTGGAATATCGAAAATCTGACCGAGAGTTAGAGTTTGATACAGATGTAATCAGAATCCCACATTCCGAGCCCGAGACTGACGTCTTGGATAGGATACATGATGAACTTGAAGCTAATAGGATCCGTGCAAAAGACACGGAATTTTGATGACAGTGACGTGAAAAATTATTTGTAAAATAAAGTAGAAAATACTCGTTTTAAGAACGATAGTCTTTGGTTGTTATTTACGCCCGACAGGCTTAGACCGTACAGTTCCAGTTATTTTTCATGCTATAGTAAAATGCTGAAATTACAAGTTCATGTTGTTCCACCCGGGGTTTTTCGCGGCCGGGGGTCATTTAACACGTACAGTACCACTGGAAATAATTCTGAGATGGGTGTAATTCAATCACAGAACCAGGGTTATGCCGGGTCCCAGTCACAAATGAATAATTCTTATCATTCAAATTTTACACTCAATGGGTCTAGCACTCCAATTGTGAACGGAATTATTTCGCTGGGTCCAAATCGGCCCAACTATTCCCAACTGTCTCACCTGGTAAACAACACTCATGAAGGAATCAAAAGGTTTTTGCATATCACCAACAGCTCTAACACACTTCAGGAAGTTTGTCTCGAGATACAAGAGAGATTTTTGAAGCTGTATCCTGAGGAGGAACCCATCTCCATCAGCCAAATTCAAGATAGCAACGAGTGCGACCTTGATCCAGACTATATGGTGTCCATGGTTTTCGATACTGACAACATAATGCGTGTGCTCGTCGAAGACGATTTTACAGGCGAGAAGGATTCAGATTCGACGAAAAAACGCCATCTCCGTCATGACCTGAATCAAGTGGTGAAAAAGAGTAGACAATCGCAAAACGAAAGGCTTTGGCATGAAGTTCGACAAACGCCTTTGATCGAAGCAGACGAAAGCTCTCATCCTTCTAATTTATCACTCCCAGCACCCAACGATAGTAACAACGATGCTACAGTCATAATAGAGCCAAGAAAACATCTCAGCCCAAGAAGCGTCAGCCAAATCAATGCACCAGGGTCACCTAAGAGAATAACATCAGGGATGCTTTCCACACAGTTTCAACCTGATCTTTCAAAAGCTATGGATGAAAACAAGAATGATGAAGGCATGATTGAAGCCGCTATGAGTGACGTGCTGATTGACAGTGACCACTATCAGAGTGATTCCACCAGGGAAACATCCACTATTCGCAAAAAGCCCAGTGTCCCAACAAAGGCTGATGTTTTTAATAGGACCAATGCGGCAACAAAAACTTCACCATCACAGACTATTGATTTGAGAGATCTGTCTCTTTCATCCATTCCAGCACAAACTCCAACTCCGGCTACCGTTGTTTCCAATACAACCTTTCAGGATGCAAAGCTTATGAAGCCATCGCAGGTCACACGAAAACTGAATGACTCTGTCAAAAGTGGTGACTCTGGGCTTGCTAATGCGAAACAGGGCGGCGATGGGACGAAGAATGCTGGGACGACGGATACCAAAAAAGCGGATGGTGAAAATCAGGAACAGAAGCAGGAAAACAATGAAATCAAAGCAAGTCCAAAAAAAAATTCTGGTGAAACTCCTAGCCAAACAAAGCCACGTCGTGGCCGTCCTCCTGGAAAGAAGAACAACGAGAAAAAAAGTGATACAAAAGAAGCTGATGTGACGGCTGCTAATGAATCCACCAAACCTGAAGAAACTAAAAAAGCTGGTCGCAAACCTAGGGCTAAAAAAGTTGAGACACCCTTAACAAGTCAAGAACCAGAAGCTGAGAAGCCAAAAACAGTCACATCACCTAATCCTGCTGCAAGTGTTGAGGAGACTCAAGAACAAGAGTCGAAGAAAGAAGCAAGTCAAAAGTCTACCAGCGAATCGGAAACTTCTAAAGTACTATCGAAGGCGCAGGTTATTGGACTTCTGAAAACGGGTATGAAGCAGCGGGGAAAGGCTCATGAGAGCGCTGCAGCCCGTAAAGGCGAGATCAGCCCTGAAATTGATTCCCAAAACATCATCGCTCAACCGCGCAGGAGATCAAATGGAAGCATGGACAAGGGTGAAAGAGATGATAAACGGGTTGCGGCCACTCTCCAAATGATCGAGTCTCAGGCTGCTGAAAGCGATTCTGATTCGAGTGATGACGAAGCTGATGATGATGACATGGAACTTGAACAGGAAATGGTGAAAAGACCAAGGTTAGTGAACTTGCCGAAAGCTTTCATTGGAAATGCGGGCTCATTATCTTCACGCAATAATTCTACTTTGAATGAGAGTCAGATCTCTTCATCGCCTCCAGCTACTCAAGAAGGTCGTCTTATTCCACAACTTCCATCTCAATCACAGACGCAATCACCTAAGCCAACGCAGTCATCAAAGTCGGTGTCGTCGCTTCCAAAATTATCACAGCTAATGGAGAGGGGTTTGCCTGATGTCAGAGACTCGACACCAGTGGCTGCACTGAGCCAATTGTCTCAAAATTCGTCCACGGACTCATCTGATTCGGACAGTGATTCGGATAGTGACTCGGAGTCTGACGACTCCGGAATGGACTCTGAAGAGTCAGATGACGCTACAACAGACGAGGAAGATGAAGGTGCCAAAAGATACCTTGATGCCAAGACAGCTAGCAGCATCGTGGCTAAAGCCAGGGGGAAGAAGCGTAATCATGGATTCCTCGACCTGATGAAGGATGCACGTAAATAGCGTTGATATATTAATTAGTATTAGCTAAAAATTGGACTAGCGACGTTGTTGACTCTCAACAAAACCCAAAGCATCAGATCGGTCGATCTCACTGACAGTGCTGACCTTGTTGTTAAACATTACCCCAAAGAACTTGTCACACACTTTGAGCATCTCAGGTCGGAAAGTAGTACAAATGAATTGAGCATGCTGAGATAGCTGATTGATCAATTGCGAAACAGAAGTTCTGTACTGAGCATCTAAATTAGCATCGATTTCATCGAACAGGTAAAATGGTGCAGGATCACATTTTTGAATAGCAAGGATCAGCGCGATCGCACAAAGAGATTTTTGGCCTCCAGATAGCTGTTCGATTCTTTGCTGTTCATTTTCCTTGGAGTTAAACGAAACAGAGATGGAAACTCCGATATACTGATCCACAAGCTCTGATTCTTCTTCATCTGATTCAATCTCCGGATTATTTCCTTTCATGACCTTATCGCTCCTTTTTTGAATGATAAGCTTTCCAGTTCCTGTGGGCACAAGCTTCTCAAAAACCTTGGTGAACCCAATACTAACTTCCTTGAAAGTCCTAATGATTGCGTCATCTTTTCTACGTTCCAAAACTGCAATCAGCTCTTCAATCGAATTTTTTCCATCATCAAGTTCGTCTTTACGTGTAACCAGTGAGTCGCGTTGCTTTGCAAAATTGACGAATTGCTCAAGCGCTTTTTTGTTGACATGACTGTATTGTTTCAGACTCTCTGTAACCTCATTTAATAGACTCAAAACTTCTGCAGAGCTCATATCTGTATAAGAAGAAAACGCTTCCTCGGGAAGAACTCCCAAGTCTCTTATCTTGCGACTGATTTCATCACGTCTATTGCCTAACAAAACCTTTTTGCTGAGAGATTTTTCGGATGTCTTTCCATAGTTTTCGAGTTTCCTCAGAATACTCCTTTGATTATCGTTCAGTTTTTGTAGTTGATCTTTGTAATTATTCAAATCAGCAGTAAGCTTTTTCGATTTCGCGGAAAGTTCTGAGTTTGAGGCCTCCAACCTAGCCTTGGATTCATTAAGGGAATCAAGGTTACTCCGCAACTCGCTGAGATGGCTGTCATTTGTCTCTTGCGATGTCACTGTTCGAGAAGTGATTTGTCTTAATTTCGGATAAAGATTGCCATTCAACTCCGATGTTAAGGATGACGCACTGATTTCAATCTTATTGGATTCCTCAGATATGGCGCCAAACTCCTTTTCTGCAACTGCAATCTCCGAGCTCAAGTTTTCAAGCATTTCAAGCTCCGAGGCAGATAGGTTCAATTCTTTGAAATCACCTTTCATTTCATCTTCATACTCAATAACTTGTTGCCCAGTAAGCTTCAAGGAAGTCTGGAGAACGCCAATGCGTTCTTCCAAAGATTTGAGCTCTTGGTCGTATCTATATTTTTCATTTCCATGTTTGGCCTTTGAAGAAAGGTAGAGCTCTTTTTGAGTGAATTTCGAGTCGATTTCTTTACGCTTTTTCGAAAGTTCTTCACTTAACTTTGTAATTTTGCCATCTCTGTCCACTATTTCTTCTTTAAGTTTCTCTAGTTTCTCCTTTGTGCTGAAAATTTCTGTTTTCCACTTAGTCAAACTTTTAAGACAGTCGACTCTAGAACGGGTCTGGTCACGGAAACCACCAGTAAGAACACCTTTACGATCACAGCGATCTCCATCCAGAGTGATGGTATTCAGCTGATGTAGCTTTGAGATTTCTGCTCCCTTCTCCAATGAAATACAGACAACAGTTTTTCCGAAAACCTGTCTTACTGCGGGCTTGAGATACTCTTCATAAGCAATCTTTTTGATGAGTGGAACGCAATCAGATGTTTCCGGATACTGAACTTCCTTTGGTTGTAGTCGGTTGAGAGGCATAAAGGTGACACGACCCGCCTTCTGTCTGATCAGCTCGTCCATAATGATCGTAGCTGTTCTATCAGTGTCAACAACCATATGGAATAGAGAACTTCCTCCAACCACTTCAACAGCTGTTTTGTACTTTTCGCTGACGTTAATGAGCTCCCCTAAGGTGCCATAGACACCGGACAGTCCCAGCTCCTTCGAAATTCTTTGAACAGCTTCCAGACCCAATGCCATGGATCTATCCATAGTCTCACTTACACCCTGCTGTGCACGCATCTTCTCTTCCTCATAAGTCTGAATCATACTGTTGAGTTTGCTTTCCTCTCTCCATAGTTGTTTCCGGTCATCGATCATTTGACCATATTTAACTCTCAACTGCTCAAGTTCCAGATCAAGATTTTCCATCTCCATACTCAAAGATTCGATCGAGTTTTCTTTACCCATTTCCGCTTTCAGGTCGTTAATGCAGTTTTCTATCTCAGTTCTGTTTTTAAGACAACCATCAAGGTCTTCGGATTTTGATTTCAAGGACTCTTTCAGAATTGAGATTTCAGACTTCAACCACTCATCACGCTCAGATTTAGACCCGAATTGCGAAAAACGCCCCTTTTTAGAAAGCAGAGAACGTTGAAGCTGCTTTTTCTCATCCAGCGTAGACTTCAAAGCCCTCTCTTTGAGATTAACATCTTTCAATAGAGGTTGAAGTTGGTCTAACTCTTGCTCTTTTTGGGCAATTTGAACTTGAAGTGCTGATACCTGTGACTCTATGTCTTCCCCAGAAAGCAAGAGTCCTGATTCCGTCTCACCTAATTGAGCACTATGTTTTCCAATGCTCGAAAGAATATCCCGAAGCTCTGTGTCGTTTTCTTGCAAGTCAACATCCACGAGTTTGAGTTTCGTGGATAACTCTGTTATTTGGCTTTCAATTTCTTGCGCATTCTTTTCCCTACCCGCGAGTTTCTCAACCAAAGAAGACGTGTCTTGGACTGCGGAAGCATAATCGGATTCCAATAAATCAATCTGGTCATTCAAATTCGACAACTCTCTGTCGTATAAATTGTACTCCAATGCTTTCTTCTTGTTGTTGAGCTTTTCGAACTCCTTCAAATCATTCTTCTCAAGATCCAAATCTTCCAACCTGCCCTCGATGTATCTAAGCATTTCCTCAATTTGCTCTCTTTTTTTGTTGGTATTGGTCATCTCCTTCAAAGAATCTTTGAGTTTCGTTTCGAAAACACGAGCGCCTGCCACCTCCTTCAACAGCTGTAATCTTTCAGCATCTTTGGCATTAGTCAACGAAGTAATTCTGCCTTGAGGGACGATGTAATAAGGATTTGATTTCGAGAATCCAGCACTCTCGAGTAAATTCATGATATCAGATTTAGTCGCAAGCTTGGAGTCAAGTGAATAATCATCTTTCTTCATACCTATAGTTCTTCTAATTGCAATTTCATCTTTGTCGATAGGGAATCTGCGGTCGGTATTATCAAAAACAATCTCCACATAGGCGGACATCACAGTTCCTGAACCTTCATGAATCAGAGATTGACGCTCTTCTCTTGTCATGTTTGTGTAAGCATCGGACAAAACAAATCGGATAGCGGCGAAGAAGTTGGATTTGCCCGATCCATTTCGTCCCACCACAACATTATGTTTTGGCGAGAAGGAATCAATAATTGTCGTATTCTTGTAGGTTTTAAACCCTTGTATTACAATCTGGATGTTAGTTCATATGGATCATGGAAACCAACTTACTCTTTTAATATGCATTACTTTCCTAAATATTTTTGATAACGCGTCTTGTGAATATAATTTCGTGTCGCGGGAAAATATACACCCGACACCTATGAACGATAGTATTTTGGCTCCACGAATGGCATTTTAACGATGGTGGCAGGACGCAGTTTTCCTCTGATTTCAATAAGAAGTTCTGTTCCGAGTTTCTGGTAAGGCTTGTTGATAAATGCTTGTGCGATATTTCCTCCCAAGGTTGGTGATGGAGATCCCGAGCAGATCACTCCTATCTGTTTGGTTTGGTCATCTTTGGCAAACACCTTGTTTCCATCACGAGGGGATGGTCCCTTAGATTGTATACCAACCCTTTTAAAAGTCACAGACTTCGGGTCTTGTAATTGGCTCAAGATTTTGTCACTTCCGTTGAACGTGCTTGATCTTCTGGACTTGGAAACCAACCAATTCAACGACGCTTCCACGGGAGTCGTTTCATCATTTAGTTCATGACCATAAAGACACATTCCCGCTTCCAATCTCAAGGAGTCCCTAGCAGCAAGACCAATTGGTTTAACCACTTCGAGCTCAAGCAAACTTGTGAAGAATTCCCTAGCCACCTTTTCGTCAGGAATTGAAATTTCAAATCCATCTTCCCCAGTGTAACCACCTCTGGCAACATGAAACTTTTCAGCTGTACCAAATGGTTCCAATGGTATGAAACGAGATTGCCCAAAATATAATGTGCTCAAATCCGAGCTAGTGAACTTTGAAAGCACCTCTTGTGCACGAGGTCCCTGGATTGCAAGAAGTCCACCCTCAAAGGTTTCGTGCTTAATTTCAGAACCTTCAGTAAAAGCACCTAGCTCTGACTTTATGAACTCCACATCCTTGGCCCTACAGCCTGCATTGGTAACAATATAAAAACTGTCTTCTCCATGCTTGGTGATCATGCAATCATCCACAACGCCTCCAGTTTTGTTCAGCAACACACTTAGAGTAGAGTGGAAAGGTCTCAGAGATTCCAAATCAGTAGGACACAGTTTTTGCAGGAAACTAGTTGTCTTCGGTCCACTTATACGGTGCTGAAGCATATGAGACACATCAAAAACTCCACAGTTGGTTCTGGTCCACTTGTGCGATTCGATGTGAGTTTGTCCTTTGTAGAGGACTGGCATGGAGTAGCCTGCAAAATTCACCATTGTGGCACCAAGTTTGACATGAAGATCTGTGAATGGTGTGGTGAAAAGTGAACTCTCAGTAGAGTAATCTCTTGCTCTTCTGAGGAGCGGGAACAGAGAGCGCCGAGCAAACATGGTTGAATCAAATAACCTGGAAATGGGCAGGGATTTAAATTAGATAGTACTTTTTTTTTGTGACCGGAAATTTACAGGACTTGACTTGGAGACTTTGAAATTGGTTCAAATATAGTTCCTTCAGGGTCTGGTTTTGGGTTTAGTAACGTAAGCATTTCGGTAATAATTTTGATTTAATTGCTGCCGAGCATGAGCAAAGCCGAGCACGAGTATTAATTCAAGCAACCGTGTCACTGATTTACCTTCAAATTCTTACTTGCTAGGACTGTACAAGGCAGAATAATCTTGACTTAATTGTGAATTGTTGATTATAATCCGAAACTTAAAAAAATCAAATTCAATAAAGACATGTCTGATAAATCTTCAGCTGAATGCAGCGATGGTAGAGAAATATTAGAGATGGCCATCCCATCATCTAAATTGCAGAAGGAAGAATATGATTTTAAAGGCAAAAGAAAACATAATCGTTCTTCCAAAGCCTGCATCTTCTGTCATGATAGAAAAGTGAAATGTGATGTGGACAAAAAGCTGAAGGGAGATCCATGCACAAACTGTCAAGAGTCTGGATTTAAATGTGAAATATATATACGCAAGAGACGAATGACACAGAAGGAGAAGTTTTGCAGTTACCAAGAACAACACTCGCTTTCCCAAGACATTTTGCCACCATCTTTCATCAAACCGAATTTACAAAGTAAATTACCTGAGTTGAGACGTATTCGATTGGATCCTTCTGTTGTGCTAAAGGAAAATATGGCCTCTTTGATATACAAAGAGCATTCTTTTCCGGAAGATAATTCGGCATTTATTCACGACATCATAGATGAACTTGTTGACGAGGCAAGACAGCAGAATCGAACAAGAGCTTATCAATTGGATGAAGTTGACTTTCACACATTATGGGCCTATGGATGCTTTAGTCTTCCTGATGAAGCAACCTGCTGGAAATTTATTGGAAATTATTTCAAATATCTAAATCCACAATTACCTATTATCGACAGAAACCAGTTTTATCGAGATTACAAGGACATAAGGAACCCACCATCGTTATTATTACTTTTTTCTGTTCTCTATGTGGGAGCAAGACATAGCGAGACATCAGAAAACCACAGTGAAGAGATACTGGAACTGACCAAGATATCGCAGGTGTTGTTCAAAAGAGCTAAGGCTCTGTTCGATCTATCAGTTGAAACAGAACCCATCCCTTTGATACAGTCGCTCTTATGTTTTGTTTGGAATTACGAAAACTATTCTGTGTTCTCCAAAAACGATTTTTATTGGACCAAGATTGCAACGCAGTATTGCCAACAGTTTGGGCTGCACAGAGACAATGACAACAACTCTGATCTTTCTCCTTACGAGAAATTCATGTACAAAAGATTATTTTGGTGCCTATTTGTAAAGGATAAACTCACAGGGTTGGGATTTGGAAAGCCTTTCTCCATTAATCTTGATGACTGCGACGTCAAATTTCTAACTGAAAAGGACTTTGAAAACTCAGACTTGAATAGCAACGAGATAAGCTATTGGATTTCTTTCATCAAATTTGCTCATCTTGTTCAAAATGTTGTCACACAACAGTCTGAAATGAACAAGCTGATGGGATCTAGAAACGCCTTGTTATCATGTATAAGAAAGTGTGATACATTGATGATGAATTGGCTGGCGGAAGTGCCTCATCATTTAAAATTCAAGATCGACGATCCATCAACCCATTCTCTTCACAGTGGGATTTTGTCTTCCCAATATTATGCACTGTTGGTTTTGCTTCACAAGTCCAACATTCATAGAGGAATGGGCCAATATTACCCCTCCTGGGCAATTTCCTTCCAAGCAGCACAGATGATTAAGCTGATTGTTGATGGACTTATCGAACAAAAATGCATTTATCATGTTGCATTCATTTCGCACAATACTTTACACGCGTCAGGAGTGATAATGCTTTATCACTTGACAAACGAGGACCAACAGATTGCTCGCATCTCAAGACAGTTTTTCCTCAGTATACTACATGTCTGGCGACGTGTGGCAGTTAAATGGCCAACGTGTTATCAGATGTGGTTCATTTTCAATAAGCTATACAATAGCAAAGAGAAGCAAAAGGCTCTCTTGGGGTCCCTAGTGAAAAATCGCCCACTCAAGAATACGATGATCAGCAGTCCTTATAGTATAGTCCTCCCACAACCAATATTTCCACAATCTGACCACACATTCCGTTTAAGTGGTGCTCAAAACTCAAGAATAAGCTCACCCCACTCTGTTAGTAACACAGAATACGAGAACGGAAAAACATCAAAATTGAAGAGTCTCAGCATGCCTGAGATCAACTTGGAGAATTTGTTCACAAATAATGTTTTCTCAGAATCAAAGGTGCTGCTTCCAATGTTGGATATCGATGGCCTTCGATCTTCAACGAAAGAACAAACCTCTCATTCACCTGGAAGCATTGAGGAGAAGAAAAACAATATTTCAGAACTACCTGTCAGTCTTTGGCTGATGAATGCATCCTGGAGACCAAAATTATCCGATTCCTTGTCCAATGAACCATTAGAATTCAATTTACAAGAGCAGTCAATTCCGAACATAGTCCAGACACCAGAATCATTCGTCCAACCCCCATTTCTACCCAGTTGTACACTAACCACCGAGAGTGAACTTTTAGGCGCACAACTTGATCGAACTCAAGTTCCAGAAATGTCAACAGACAAGGGGCCACGAATGCAACAGAACGGATCACTTTCCAGTAGTGGTAAAATATCTGATGATACAAACAAGTTATTTAGGGACGATACGACTGAAGTATCATATCCCAATAACTCCGACCCATACAGATTTTTCTCGTTTTATTAAGCTTCGAATTTACCTTATTCCGATATCAATCTTTCGTACGCATCTAGCGTTCTTTTGTTTCGCATAAAGAAGAAAACCCAGAGTAGGTTTGCAGTTGCAAACATCAGCACCTCACAACCTGGAAAATAAACAAGCCCAGCACCATTACCCCCCGCAGTACTATCTGCTATAAGTCCTATTAGATATGGCATCACTGTAGCTCCCATGGCTCCCAAGCCACAAATAATAGCAACACCGGTCGTTGAAAGTTTTTTTGGTAACGTTTTCATGGAGATCACAACTGTTGTTGAAAACATAGGGCCAACAAAGAATCCAATGAAACAGATAGAACAAACCATTAAAAAGTAGATTTGATTGAAAATCATGAACATTACTGTTCCGAATGAGACTAGCGTACAATAGATCACCATAGCTTTGGTCTCGTAATTGTCGAAGAAGTGACCCGTGACAAAGCTGAGAAAAAAGCGACCGAGTGTAAGCGACATCCAGTATGAACTAGTCACATATGAGGAAGATTCATCCGTGAATTTGTGAATATTCAACAGGTAGTTAAACAACCAGACACCCAAACTCAGCTCTGATCCCAAATAAAAGAATAAGCAGACTGAGAAAAAAATGACGTATCTGTTGGTGATGATACTTGCAAAAGGGACGTCTTCGTCAAGGCCGTCTTTCTCACGGTCCAATTGCAGTTGATATTTGTATTTCCATCTTGTCTCTTTGTTAAAAAACACTAGTGACCCCAAGAGGTTGATCAGCATAATGCTCAAAATAAAGAAGTAGTACTGATTCCACTTAAAGCCAATATGAATCAGGTATGTTGCAAGTAGCGGACTAATGAAACAACCAACTCCATAGAATGCATGCATAAGTCCAAGGAGCTGATTATTGTAGTGAAGTGCGCCCACAAACAAATTCATTGCGCAATCAATGGTTCCAGATCCAAGACCGTTGATAACAGATATCGTAATTAGCTTGGCAAAAGACAACTTGCTTGCATACCCACAGGCCATCATCGCCATGCAAATCAGTGAAATAGGATACAACCCCCTCATTCCCAGAAGCTGCGAAACTGAGTTGTTTGCAAAACTAGCAAACATGTATCCCACTGCCTGACATAAAAATAAATAGGAGATATGGGTTCGGTCGGTATTGTAATCAACTAAAAGGTACTCCATAATTGATCCAACGGATTGATCACAAATACCAATAAGCATGAAACTTAATGCGATCACCGAAACTTGCAAGCGAAGTTTGATGGAGTGTTTGATGTTTTTGCTTTCTATGATCACTTCATGGCCCTCAAAGTTAAGTTTTTGGGGAAAGTCATAATCGTCTTTGAAAATAAAGTCATCAAGTAAATCTTCATTCAAATCAAACGATTTTGCATCATCATCATTACCCAAGGAGTCTAATTCTATATGCTCTGCAGTCATTGGAGTATAAATATATAGTTGGATTGAGATAATTTTTTTACCAATTAAGGAAATCTGATAAAGGGTGCATTACGTAGACCGGGATTCAAATATTTGTTTGATCGCTATCCGAGGATCCAAAATCAAAATCGGGATTCAAAGATTTCCTTGATCGCTAGCAGAAGATCCAAAATTAAGCCCTGGATTCATCTCTCTGGGCTAATTTTAAAGCCAAACTTTTTAATGAGCTATGGAGTAGCCCTCGGACCCCATTGAAACCCTGCTGTTGTAGTTCGTCCAGTATATCTAAACGCAGATAATCAAAATTTGTTTCGCTATCAAACCATTTACTGGTACCATTCACTAAACGAATGAATTCTGGTTCATTAAGGGGACCAGCAAGACGAGTTTCCGAGCCTATCTGATCCTCTAGATTTCGAATGATATCTGTTACCATTGCGGAATACGCAGGAGCGTAGAACAAGTTAAAGTCGCGCTTGATGGCATCAAAATCATAATCCTCGACCTCGTCCACTCCAGACTCATAGTTATGATACCTTTGTTTGAGGAGTCTGGTTGTTAGTTCGCTTGGTAGCATAAAACCCTTCGCGGTTGATTTTTCGTTTTTATCAAATGTCTTATCTCGCCAAATGATGTTGCACAAGTCCATCACATACGAGTTGTGTAAGTTTTTAAGCATCGTAAGCTTTTCTTGAGAGAGAGATGAATTGATTTCCCCATGTCCCTCCTGAGTTGACAGAAAATGTGCATAGTAGCCTTTGCAGAATGTCACATGACTGCATGCTGCATCAACCAGAATGGGATTAGACGAGAAGTAGAACTCATAAAGAATAGATGGTGGCAGTACCAGGTTAGACAACTTCAAGAACTTGTGCTCAATTTGATAAACATATCTCAAGAATCTTACGAAACTCAATTTGATTTCAAGAAAAGGCTCTGGTTTGCCACAATATAGCTGTGAAAAATTGTAGACGACTCTCTCGATAAGGATGTTGATGGTATTCCAGAACTCAAAATCAGAGGTCCCAGCATTCTTTGTGACCCAACAACGAATAAGGTTGCCAACAGAAAGAAGACACTGACCGGCAAAGGACAAATCTCCTAAAAGTTGCTTCAATTTTTCATAAATGGGTTCAAATTGCAGCCAGGGACGGTAGTTGAAAAAGGGCACAAAATCGAAGTACTTGACAATTTTAACGTTAGCTTTAGTGGTTTCAAGCCCGCCAAGAAGAAGACTCTCAACAGAGGGTAACAAAGTCAAGGAGTAGCGTGAAATCTGAAGCAGTCCATTGAAAAGAGGTTCATGAGCAGAGTTCAAGGTTGCAATTTCTTCGTTCAGTATTAGTTCAACCCACTCGTCCAGTACATGATAGTCAAGCTGCAGCAAAGCTGTATAAAGTGGAAGTTTGGGATAAAATTGAACAAAGTGACCCAATGAATTAGCAACTGGGTAATTGTCTTGTGGTTTATATTGTGAAAATTCATCCAGTTGATACAAAAGGAGTCCAATCTGTTGGGGAATACGGATGTGGTCAAGGTTTTTCAGATAGGTGGTGATTGTATAGCAATCAGCCATGGCTCCAGATGCCAGGACATCCATTGTCTTGCAATCAAAGGAAAGTTCGTTCAACTTTTTGCGTTTATTACCATGCTTGGTGTTGACTGATCCGTGTCTTATATTCAAAAACTCCAGCATCTGGTCAAAATCTTGGAGGTTGTAAAAAAACTCCTGAAAATGCTCGTTTTGCATAATATCTGAAAGAGATTCCATTTGCTGTGTGTACCTGTGATACAACACTTTGACGTCAGTAAGTGACTCCAGCACTTTACGATCAACCTTGAAATCATCCTTGCCGAGTTTACTGTTCTCAACAATTTCCGCGAGCTTAAATCTGTATGTGTCAAATAAAGGGAGATTATCCTTTCCTTGCAAATGGCCGTGTATCACGAGTACAAGGGGTAATACTCGGTTGTCTTTTTCGTAAATTTCTGTGAGATAAAGCAGTCTGGACGAATTCAAGAAGTATTTAATGCTGTAATGCTCATCAATTTGCGAACTGAGCTGTATCAGATAGATGATCAGTGTACCAACGTTGTCTCTAATGTATCCAATTGGCAGCATATTGTACAGGAAGGGTAGTAATCGTAAATAGTTTTTGTCTAGTTTGAAGTTGACAAAGTTGCAGGTAAGCCATTTGCTGATGCAAGTTTGGACTTTCTGATGTAACGTGCTTCCTTCATTCGAAAATGTTGATAATTTGAAGGAACTGACAATGCGGAGGAACACATCAAATTCAAACATCTCGTAACAATGCCAAAGCTGCACAATCCAGATCTTAATAGTATTGCTGAATTGCTTCTTATTCGACGTGTCGAGCACTATATCCAACAAAGCTCCAAACTGTTTTAGCGAGACACCATACTTGGGTACCACCAACATCAAGTCTTTTACAATTTGTTTTGTTTGTTGTGTATCAGAATTCTGATCAACACTTACTAGCTTGTCTATCGATGATTCGATAAAGCTATAATAGCGCAATGTTTTTAGGCGGGTGTCAGCATCCATCATAAAAGTGTGTGCTTGATTTAATGTTTTTATTCCAAACGCGACTTATGCTCTAACACACCCTCGCACCTATTTTAGTGGGTTTGATCGATATAAAAATTGTTTTTAGCATAGAACATGTCTTCGTCAGAGGAAGAACTACCATTGAACACCATCAAAAGGAAGCGTGTCATCAAAAAAGCTGAATTTATGGGATCTGATTCAGATGATGATATGGAGCGAAATCCCGAAAAGGCCAAGACTCCAACAACATCTCTCAGTGAAGACGAGGCAGAGTCCGTACCACTAAAAAAGAGAAAAACAGCTTCTAAAACCAGCAAGAAGACTAAGATCAAAAAAGAGTCTCAGACCAAAGTGATCCCTGACCCAAAGAAAAAACGCAGCAAGAGCCAAGAACCTGGCCTCAAAAAGGAAGACACACCGTCGATCAAAACAGAAGGAGAGGAAGAGGACGAGAAATACAAATGGTGGGAGCAGCAAGATTTGACTGGGGAGATTGTTTGGGATACGTTGGAGCATAACGGTGTTATCTTCCCTCCTGAATATCAACCTCTACCCTCTCATGTGAAGCTCATTTACGATGGCAAGCCAGTTCGTCTCCCTCCAGCAGCTGAAGAAGTTGCAGGATTTTTTGGTGCCCTAATCGAATCTGATCATGCAAAGAATCCTACGTTCCAGAAGAACTTTTTTGTCGACTTCTTGCAAACTTTGAAGGAAAATGGAGGTTGCAAAGATGCTAATATCACTGACTTCGACAAATGTGATTTCTCCAAGATGTTTGAGTATTTCCAGAAACAGAAGGAAGAAAGGAAATCAATGTCTCCACAGGAAAAGAAAAGGCTGAAACAAGAGAAGGATGAGATGGAGGAGAAGTATAAATTCTGTATGCTGAATGGAAGAAAAGAGCAGGTTGGAAACTTCAGAGTCGAACCACCTGGTTTATTCAGAGGACGAGGAGCACATCCAAAAACAGGAAAGCTGAAGAAGCGCGTCAAACCAGAAGACATCACTTTAAATTTAAGCAAGGACGCACCTGTTCCACCTCCTCCAGAAGGTCATCAATGGGGAGAGGTGCGACATGATAATACCGTTGCATGGTTAGCAATGTGGCGTGAAAATGTTCTTGGTTCGGTGAAATATGTGAGGTTTGCCCAGAATTCATCTTTGAAAGGAATCAGCGATTTCAAGAAGTTCGAAAAGGCCAGAGAGCTGAAAGATTATATTGATACAATCAGAAAGGATTACCGGTCTAAATTGAAATCGGAGCTGATGATTGACCGTCAGCTTGCTACTGCTACTTACCTAATTGATGTTTTTGCTCTCAGAGCAGGAGGTGAAAAAAGTGAAGATGAAGCCGACACTGTGGGATGTTGCTCGCTAAGATTCGAGCACATTTTCTTGAAACCCCCAAACACAGTTGTGTTTGATTTCCTGGGTAAGGACTCCATCAGATTCTATCAAGAAGTGGAGGTTGATCCGCAGGTGTTCAAAAACTTGAGAATCTTCAAGAAAGCACCAAAGAAACCGGGAGATAATCTCTTCGACAGAATTGATCCATCGGTTCTCAACAAGTATTTCCAATCATACTTGGCAGGATTGACGGCCAAAGTGTTCAGAACATATAATGCTTCGAAGACCATGCAAGATCAAATAGATCTGATCAAGAATGAGGGAACTGTGAATGAAAAGGTGGTTAATTTCAATGCTGCAAATCGAACTGTTGCCATTTTATGTAACCATCAGCGCACGGTCAGTAAGAATCATGAGTTTGGTGTTCAAAAGATAAGCGATAGAATTGAAGAGATGATTTGGCAGAAAATAGTTCTCAAGAGAATGATGTTACAGATAGACAACACTCTCAAGAAGAAGGATGCAAAGTATTTTGAAGAGATTGAAGATCTCAGCAAGGAGGAGGAACAAAAGATTATAGAGCGCATAATTGAGAAGGAGAAGGAGAAACTTGAGAAAAGGTATGAACGTGAGCAAATTAAACTCGGATATGAAGAAATATCCAAAGATGAACGAAAGCTGAAGAAGGATCAGTTGACTCAAGAACACAAAACTAGAATGGAAAAATTCAAAGAGATGTCAAAAACATACAAAAGTGAGTTTAAAACTAGAAAGTACGAGATCAAGCCAGCCCAGACTGTTGAAAAATTACAGCAACAAGTTGAAAAAATCGAGACACGGATCAAGAACACCTCTCTCCAGTTGAAAGATAAAGAGGACAATTCGCAAGTTGCTCTAAGTACCTCGAAGATTAACTACATTGATCCAAGGCTAACTGTCATGTTTTCGAAAAAATTCAATGTTCCGATTGAAAAGCTGTTTACCAAGACTCTTAGAGAAAAGTTTGCTTGGGCAATTGAGTCTGCTGATGAAGACTGGAGATTTTAAGAATATGATTCATCGATGTATAATAGAATAATAATTTATTTCAATGATTAAATATACCAATTGTAACTATGTATAGGACTTTATGTCAGTCTAAATTTAGTATTGTCTTGCAGCAGCTTGACAAGCCTTAAGTTGTTGCAAGTAAAAGTCACAGGCTTGGAAGTTACCGTCAGACTCTTCAAGACATCTGGTGAAGTTTCTGGCGTCTGCGTCACAGGCAGGAGTAGACTGTTGTTGGTATTGTTGAGCTGGTGCAGCTTGAACTTGTTGCTGTTGGTAGCTTGCTGGTTCCGATGAGGAACCAGAGAACAAGCCTGTAATACCGGCACCAATGGTGTGGCCCACAGCAGATCCAACAGCGACACCGGCAGCAGTAGAAGCCATTTGAGCGAACATTCCCGGTTGACGTTGTTGGGTTTGCACTGGATGGCTGTAAGAATGAGATTGAGCTGGAGCTGTCATGGTTGAAGCTTGTCTGGCTCCGGATGGAGCAGATCTAGCAGCTGGAGCAGGTCTTCTAGCGGAGGATCTAGCCATTTTCAATTATAATTAACTAAAAAATTACACACGCTTTTCGCCACTAAGTAATACCGCAGATTCGAGAAAAAAAATAGGACCGAGGAAAATGCATCAGCCACACAAAGAATCCGGGTAAAAGTGGCGTATGGATAAGGAGCAGAAAGGTGGGGTTTTACATTCGTAGCTACCAATGATTTGTCTGGGATTCAGGTGCAAATGGAAAGCAACACCATTGAGCTTTTTTAAAGCACAGACCAGACTGCTTGCATATACCAAGGGCTGTAATCAGAAGGTAGTGAAACACGGTACCGGCCAGAAAGCAGACGATAATGACTTTTATCAGATTCGAAAAAGAGGTAACCGTCCTGGTGAAGGGGAAGACGACGAGCCAAATATGACATCTACTCACAACATAGAGATTAGCTCAGCAATGGGAAACTATGAGCAATTTATCAATGAGTCAAAAGACTGGGATACATGGAATCTTTATAACGAAGATTCGCCAGACTATCCGGTTCGTAAGAACAAAATTCGCCATTTCACGTTGAATTTTGGGCCACAGCATCCAGCAGCCCACGGTGTTTTGCGTTTGATTCTAGAACTTCATGGTGAGGAAATTGTCAGGTCTGATCCGCACGTGGGTTTGCTACATAGAGGCACTGAAAAGTTGATAGAGTCCAAAACCTATATGCAAGCATTGCCTTATTTTGACAGACTTGATTATGTTTCCATGATGACGAACGAACAGGTGTTCGCGCTAGCAGTTGAAAAGCTACTCAATGTTGAAGTCCCTATTAGAGCAAAGTACATAAGGACACTTTTTGGCGAAATTACCAGGATCTTGAACCATTTGATGTCTGTTTTGTCGCATGCCATGGATGTGGGAGCACTGACACCATTCTTGTGGGGATTTGAGGAAAGAGAAAAGCTTATGGAATTTTACGAAAGAGTTTCGGGAGCCAGATTGCATGCAGCATATGTTAGACCAGGAGGTGTCTCACAAGATCTTCCTATTGGACTTTTGGATGATATCTATATGTGGGCCACGCAATTTGGAGATAGAATTGATGAAACGGAGGAGCTCCTAACCGACAATCGTATATGGAAACAGCGTACTGTGGACATAGGAACAATAAGTGCTGAAGATGCTCTAAATTATGGGCTTTCAGGTGTTATGCTAAGAGGATCAGGAGTTCCTTTTGATATTAGAAAGTCCCAACCATATGATGCTTATGAGTATGTTGATTTCGATGTTCCAGTTGGAACCAGAGGAGATTGCTACGACAGATATTTGATTAGAATGGCGGAGTTCAGACAATCTTTGAGGATTATCGAGCAATGTATAAACGACATGCCTCCAGGTCCCGTGAAGGTTGAAGACTTTAAGATTTCTCCACCTGCAAAGTCTCTCATGAAAACCGATATGGAGGCTTTGATCCATCATTTCCTTTTGTTTACTAAAGGTTATCAAGTGCCACCTGGAGAGACCTACACTGTCATTGAAGCTCCAAAAGGTGAAATGGGAGTTTATGTGGTGAGTGACGGCTCGGAAAGACCATACAGATGTAAAATTCGTGCACCTGGATTTTCTCATCTTGCTGCCTTTGACCACATATCTCGGGGTCATCTTCTTCCTGATGCTGTGGCAATTATTGGTACAATGGATCTTGTCTTCGGAGAGGTCGACCGGTAGGCCGCCATATTATTTATTTATTATTTATTTTAACACTTATCAATTAGTTTTGTTCAGCAACTTCCTCCACAGAAGGACAGGTACAAATGAGGTTGATGTCTCCGTAAGTATCATCCACTCTAGTGATACTTGGCCAGGTTTTGAAATCTTTCAAAAATGGCAGCGGGTATCCTGCTTGTTCTCTAGTGTAGTTTCTAGCATTCCATTCTTCAGTGCTGGTTTCCAATAGGTCTCTCAACGAGTGTGGAGCATTTTTGAGCAGCAGACTAGAACCTCCCTTTTCAACGTCCTCAATTTCTTTTCTGATGGATATCATTGAATCAATGAATCTGTCTAACTCGTCAAGATTCTCAGACTCGGTAGGTTCAATCATCAGAGTTCCCGGGATTGGAAAAGACATGGTTGGAGCATGGAAACCATAATCCTGTAGACGTTTTGCGACATCAATTGCCTCAATTCCGATACTCTTGAATGGTCTGAGATCAATGATAAATTCGTGCGCGCAGTATTTGATCTCGTGGCTAGCAGACTCATCACCCAAAAACATGATCTTGTAATGGTCACGGAGTCTGTACATCATATAGTTTGCATTCAAAATAGCAAGACTAGAGGCATAAGGAAGGTTCTTGGCTCCCAGCATCTTGATGTAGGAGTAAGAGATAGGAAGAATCGATGCAGAGCCAAATGGAGCAGCAGAAACAGGGTCGATAGCAGTAGCCGCAGTATTAGACGTAGGAGCTAATGGATGCTTTGGAAGGAAGCCTTGAAGATGATCAGCAACACAGATTGGGCCCACTCCCGGACCTCCACCTCCATGAGGAATAGCAAATGTTTTGTGCAAGTTCAAGTGACAAACATCGGCTCCCAAGTCACCAGGTGAGGTCAGACCAACTTGTGCATTCATATTTGCTCCATCGAGGTAGACCTGTCCACCATGAGAATGAACGAGTTCAACAGCATCTCTGATAGTTGGTTCAAACATACCGTATGTGGAAGGGTATGTAATCATGATTGCAGCCAAATCTGACGAATGCTTCTCTGTTTTCAGAGCCAAGTCTTGCAAGTCCAAATTACCGTTACTCAAACATTTCACTGGAACAACTTTGAGTCCTGCCATTGTGGCCGAAGCTGGATTTGTTCCATGTGCACTCACAGGAATCAGCACAACATTACGGTGACCTTGGCCAATACTTTCCAGATAAGCCCTGATGACCGTAAGACCAGTGTATTCTCCTTGGGCTCCTGAGTTTGGCATAAGAGTTGTCTTGGCAAATCCAGTAATATCAGCAAGGTCCGCCTCAAGTTCGGAAATTAATTCCATGTAACCTTGTGCTTGATCTCTTGGGACAAAAGGGTGAATGTTGGCAAACTCAGCCCAGGTGATCGGAATCATTTCGGTTGTTGCGTTAAGCTTCATCGTACACGAACCAAGAGAGATCATCGATGATGCCAATGAAACGTCCTTCTGTTGCAACTTGTAGAGATAACGTAGCATTGCAGTTTCCGAATTGTAGGTATTGAACACGGGATTGGTGAGAACTGTATCAGATCTGGCTAGTTCGGACGAGAATTCCGGCAAATCCTCAATGCTATCGTAGCTAACTCTAGTGCCAGTGAATAGTTCAACCAACTGAGACAAATCATCACCTGTGACAGACTCATCAAGAGATAGTTGAACCTGGTTTTCACTGACCTTGAAGATGTTGATATTGAAGTCTGTAAGAGCTCTCTGTAGCAATTCATCAGCAGAGCCATTAACCTTGACGGATAATGTATCAAAGAATGTAGAGTTTAGAACCTCGTGACTGGAGTTATTGTTGATTTCTTGGGCCAAAAGACTGGTGAGACCGTGAATTCTGGAAGCAATGGCCTTAACACCATCTGCACCGTGATACACAACATAATTGGCAGCGATATTTGCAAGAAGTGCCTGGGCAGTACAGATATTTGATGTAGCCTTTTCACGCTTGATGTGCTGTTCTCTAGTTTGAAGAGCAAGACGCAAAGCATTGTTTCCCATTCTATCTTTGGTAACTCCAACCAGTCTACCTGGCATTTTTCTTTGCAACTTTTCTGTCACGGCAAAAAATGCAGCATGAGGGCCACCAAAGCCCATTGGAACACCAAATCTCTGAGAGGATCCTAAAACTATGTCAGCACCAAACTCGGCAGGCGACTTCAAAAGTGTCAGCGCCATCAAGTCAGATGCGACAGCCACTAAACCTTTGTTTTGGTGAACAAGATCAGCGATTTTTGCCAGTTCATCAATATTTGGAATAGCTCCTGATGTTTTAGGGTACGAAATCAAGACACCACTGATCTCTTTGGCAAATGACTCTAGATTATTCAAATCATCAATAATCAGCTCAATGCCCAAAGTATAAGCTCTAGTTTTTAACACCGAGATAGTTTGTTCGTGAGTCTCCTTATCAACGAAATATTTGAGTTTCTTACCACGGAACTGATTGTAGGACATAATCATCGCCTCAGCAGCAGCAGAACCTTCGTCCAAAAGAGAAGAGTTGGCCACTGGAAGTCCAGTTAGGTCAGAAACAATGGTCTGGTAATTCAGTAAACTCTCCAAACGGCCCTGTGACACCTCTGGCTGATAAGGGGTGTAAGAAGTGTACCAAGCTGGATTCTCCAGCAAGTTCCGCTGAATCACCGTAGGAAGAATGGTATTGTAGTAACCCTTACCAATGTAGGTCTTGACGAGTTTGTTCTTGGAGGCGATCTGTTTAAGACGTTTGAGCATTTGAGTCTCAGAATACCCTTTTGCAGGCTCAACCTTTAAAGGTCTGGCAACCAAAACATTTTCTGGGATCACTTTTGAAATGAACTCACCCAAATCTGAACACTGAACAACAGAGAGCATCTGATCCACATCCTGAGGCTTTGGGCCTAAATGTCTGCGAGCAAAAGTATCCAAATCAGATAACCCTTTATTTGAAGGGTAGTATTCCTCAGCGTAAGCTTTTGAGGAAACACTCCTCACTGATCCACGCAGCGCGGACAAAATCACCCTAGACATGACACGAAAACAAATCGATCAATATCGGAGACCAAATGCGTACTACATGTGATATATAAACCTTGTACAGAAATGACTTGAACATAAGGGATATTTAGGACAGAGTCAAATTTTGTGACTTGGTGACTTTGAAATTCTTTTTCTTGTAAAATGTCTGAATGTGAATTGAAGAATATATTACATAATCCTGATTGTTTGTGTCCTCCGGCCGCTGTTGGTGGCCACCCAGGAACCTTCTGTGCTCCAGCAAACGTTGTTCACCTCCATTTCGTCAAAAAATGCAAGACTTGGCAAACCTCCAGTTTCAGACGAGTTGCTGCTTCCCATGTCATAAATAAATACCTGGCAGTCGTCTGCTCCGCTTGCAAGTAAATTCTTTGTAGGATGCCACGCTATGCTGTTTACAGGAGCCATATGGCTCTGCAGTATCTGAACTGGTGTCTCTGGATAGCGCAGGTCCAGGACTAAAATTCGGTTGCTATCAGCCTCGATAGCAGCTATCTGGTTGGCGTTATAATTCGAGGTTGCCAGACGTAATAGTGGCACACTTTGTTGGGCGTTGGTCGGTTCATGTGTATTCTTTAGTGAATGTGAGCCTACAATGGACATGCGCGGGGAGTGAGGCTCATAAATTATGGTTGAGTGTTCCAGCGAACGCAAATCAAACACACGGACGGAGCCGTCATTCGAACAGCTGGTAAATACGTGTTTGTTGCCGTGCAAGAATTTGACGTCAAACACCTCGCTGTCATGTGCAATGAGTTGAGTTTTAGCGACTCCCGAGCCGCGGGATATGTCCCACAACGTGCATGTGGAGTCAATGGAACTAGTTATTATGTATCGCGGGTCTGTTCTGTTCCAATCCAACGAGGTCAGTGGTGCAAGCTGGTTCAAGTTCTTTGATTTTGAGTTCGTGAGGGTGAGCTTTTCTACTATCCGCGGACTAGAGCCAAATGAGTGAGGAGTGTCGAGCTCCGTCATTTCAAAAACCCTGAGACATTCTGAACTTGTAGCGAGACGAGTCACTTCCGAGTTCAAAGGCATCGTGGGGTCCCACTGGAGCCTGGTGATGGGATAGTTGACCGTGATTTCTGCTGAGGTAGTCAAATCGAAGGCGCTCACCGACCGCGTACCCGCTTTATCATCCTCCACAAAATTAGGACGACCATTTAGTATCTTCAAACGATTTGTGCTGTCCTCTCTAAAAGAGCTCACAGCGATTTTGCACTCTCCCGAGTGTATATTGGAAGACCAGTCTAAGCCGTAGACAGGAAAGCGCGAGTCATGTGACGAGGATTTTGGAGTGGAGTGGGCTGTATATTGAGTGGTGGAGTGCTGGTAGATTGACTCAGGGGCCTGGGGTGTGACCAATTCTGACATGTTAACCAAAGAAGTGGGACAACTTACTTTGCGGACCTTGTAAGTAGGGTTTTTCAACTGCTATGGAGGACCTTTTCGCCAACTTGCTGAATGGGTTGTCCATTGGAGAGTAAAGAAAGTTTTGTGGCGTAATAATTCCACAATTTGTGGCTAATGAAAAATAAGTTACTGATGTTACAACAATTTTGTTATGAATAATTATGATTATAAGCTCAATGAAATCATCTAGCTGTACTATGTCGATACAGACACAAAAGTGTATCTATGCAGGTAAGAAGTGAAGAAGGTATCTAAGTTAACAAGTGACAATGAGAATGTACCTGGCTGAAGATAGCCTTTTTGAATCATCACAAGTTCTCTAATAACTGTAATGTGCACCAGGAAATACTGGCACCGGGTGTCCTATGCATTTTTCGGCAAGGGGAAATATATGAAAATCCGTAAACCAATTGAACCAATTGATTGCCAAATGTCTTGCACTCGTATATTGTAGGCTATCTCGCTTAGTAGAAGAAAGCGGCAATGAAAGCAGCTCCCAAAAGACCAGCGGAAGCGTAGCTCTTTCCAGCACCACCTTCCACGACGGAAACGCTGGAAGCAGTGGCACTACCAGAGGAAACAGAAGAGGAAGAGGCCAAGGTAGTAGCGGTCTCAGTGGCAGCCTCGGAAGATCCAGCCTCAGTGGAACCAGTCTCGGTAGCAGTCTCGGTGGAGCCAGTCTCAGATGAGGCTGCGGTGGTGACAGGAGCGGTAGCAGTGCCAGTAGTACCAACTGCAGTCTCAGTAGAGGCGACAGTAGTAGCTCCGGAAGATGGAGAAGCACCGGTCTCGGTGGTGGAAACGGTCTCAGTGGAGACTTGGTAGTACTCACAAGAAGTAACCACGGTGGTAGTGATGTGGTCAGTGACAACAGTCTTGGTAACTTCCAAGGTGGTAACCGAGGCACCCTCAGTGTCGCAAGTCACAGTAGTGGTGTAGGTGTGAACAGTCTCAGAACCGCTCAATGGGCAGTAAGTAGTGTAGACAGTAGTCTCGTCGGTAACGGTGGTAAGACCGGTAACGATGGTAGACTCTTCACCCTTGCACTTCTCCTCAGTACAGGTAACAGTGACGGTAGTAGTCTCTGGCTTAACTGTAGAGGTCTCACAAACAGTGGTAACAGTAGTAACTGGGGCCAAAGTGACAGTGGTGGTGAGAGGACAGTAAGTGGTGTAGACAGTAGTCTCATCAGTAACGGTGGTGACACCGGTAACAATAGTGGACTCCTCACCCTTGCACTTCTCCTCAGTACAGGTGACAGTAAGAGTAGTGGTACCCTCAGCAGTCTCAGTAATGACGGTGTAGCCAGTGGTCTCAGATCCAGCACCTTCAGAAGAAGCTTCACTAGAGCTAGAGCTTGATCCAGAGCTTGATCCAGAGCTTGGAATAGTAACAGTGGCAGTCAAGTAGTAGACCTTCTCAGCTCTCTTGGCGGACTCAACATCCAAAGTCAAAGCAAACTTACCAGTGTAAGTACCTGGGACGTTGTGGACGTCAGCAAAGATAGAGACTTCAACTTCAGCAACACCAGCCAAAGAGCCAGTGAAGGTGATGTCAATTTCAGATCCCTCAGAGTCGTTAGTGAAGTCGGAAGTCTGGGTTCCATCTAGGAAGACCTCGGTCTCAGATGGGGCCAAAGCAAACACTTCATCGAGAGAAAGGATGTTGAAACTGGAGAAGTCCAAAGCAGTTGGAATGTGGATGTCAAATCTAGGTTGACCGTCATCGAGCCATCCAACAATGTAAGGAGTAGGAACGTTGGAAGGCGAGGTAGTCGTGGAAGACGAGTTTGTGTAAGCAGCAGAGGCCACACTTGAAATAAGAGTAGCGATGCTGAAAAAGTTGAACAACGAAAGCTTCATTATAAGAGGTCTAGTGATTCTGGTGGGTACGGCTAACGAGCGAGGTATCAATATTCCAGAAAATAAACCAGGTGTAAAAAAGAGCTTTCTATTCGGCTTAGCGTTGCTCTAGGAATGTGGTTTAATTTATAGTGATGCGGTAACTTTTCCACGTTAGTGAAAAGGCACGGATCGTTTTTTGTCTTTGTACAGGGGGGGGCAGATTTTCTTTTCTATTGTTACGCGCACAAATTCGCGTCCAAGGAAAATATTAATGTATATTCTAGAAAACTTGCATGAAAAACACGTTCTGAATTTGGTACCCCTTTGGAACTTAAAACCAGCCTCCCTGTCTGCAATCATTAGTCTTGCATCAAGCACCATCGGGTTGGTTAGATTCAGAAGGAGACAGGAAGACTGAATTCACTAAAGACTTTGGGTTTTTTCTCGGTACAAGTTGTGGGACGATCTAAATTTTGGTAGTGATCGTTGGATTACGTGATCCAGGATTCAGGAACAACCACATTCTCAGAATTTTGGAACATCGGAAAATCGTTTATTATGCAGGTGCTCAAATAAGGAATTTCGGTTCCTAACTGAAGATAACACCTATCTAAACACGATGTCCAAAACAATTTGAGTGTCTTTGCATACAATAGTATATTCAGAAGTAGTCACTAACGATGCAGAAGTTCCAGGGCGGTATTCCATCGAATCCCGAAAGCAAAATACTCTCTATCGTGGACAACGGTCAAGTTTGGAGTTGTAGTAGACATGATCCTTTCCTAGCATAGACATCTCAATCGTCGTAAACGGTTGTTGTTTCGTAGTCCAGTCTTCCATGGCACAAATTTTAAACACCAGAAAAAAACACAGGTCTCGCCCGCAAAATAGCCACAGGCACACTAATTGACCTAATTAGCTACTCTACAGCTTTCAACGCGGCGCTAAATCACATTAGGGTGAGGAAAACATACAGCTTACGTAAGTTGACTTATTTGTGTATAACAGATTTTACAAGCTGCAGATATAGCAAGAGCTTTTAAGCTGAGCAACAGAACTCGGATCGATATTATACCCGCATTCCCCAAAATTTAGAATAATTGCTGCTGATGAGTGTCCAATAGATATGAGATCAACCTGAAAAGGGACTTGCGTCACCTGTTTTTGGACACTACTCTTGGCAATGAAGATGTATAGAGCACGGGTAATACATTTGCTCAAAAAGAAAGGGCCCTGAAATTTGTTTTTGCCACATTGTTTGTTGTGTGGCAACAGGGAATGTTGATACATCTTGTGTTGTAGAATTGTTGGGTAAGGGGTTTGCGGCCATTGACCTGTGGGTACAATTTGGTGGTCATATCATGAGTACTTGTTTACGTAATATTTTATTCTTGTGACTTAGCCACAACTTGTCAGGAGCTTTGCCATTAATTTTGTGGGCGGAGTTTTATGAACTTTTTAGCAATTAGATAATAATACTTCTTGACATGGGTATTAGAAAATTATTCAGACCTCCCAAGGAGATGTCAAAAAGTGACGTCAAGGAGTATCTCCAAGACCAGGGTGTGAGAGTTAAAGATGACGAGAACCCTCATCGGCGAAAATTCAAGTTTGGAGAGTTTTCGAAACACGCGCAGGAGGAAATCAAAGAAAAACCTGTTCTGATGCCTCGTTCACGTCAAGTTCCAGCGTCTCAAAGCTCTTCTGCAGGCCTCTCTGCGGGATCCTCTGAAGATCAGTACAATCCTGCTACTCAGTCAACGATTTCAAATTTAACCTATGACTCGAATACTCAGTTTGCAAATTCCGCAAGATACGATGGCGCTCCTTCGTACCATACTTACGATCCCTATGACAATCAAAGTTCGTCCTCGATCCGCGGAAACACTATGCATCAAACGCAGATGCAGCAACTTAGGAGCGCACAGCAGACTGTCCCAGAGAGTGTACACGAATCGCAGAACCTTGATGACGATTTCGATCCTAACTCGTATCCACAACAGGAAGCCGTTGCTACTACATATGATGCATATCT
This sequence comes from Ogataea thermomethanolica, assembly GCA_030674565.1. Classification (NCBI taxonomy): domain Eukaryota; kingdom Fungi; phylum Ascomycota; class Pichiomycetes; order Pichiales; family Pichiaceae; genus Ogataea; species Ogataea thermomethanolica. The sequence goes on from JAKTYW010000001.1 coordinate 888,297, forward strand.
CGATAATCAGCAAGAACAGGTTGAAGAGGAAGTGGATGAGGAGGAAGAGGAGATCAACAGGATCAAACGACAAACCAAGGACGTGAGAGAGGCCACCGTTAAATCTACGCATAATATACTGGGACATTTGAGACAGGCAGACGATACAGCAGCTAATACGCTGGGTGCAATAGGGTCACAGAGGGAGAAGATGTTCGAAGCAGAAAAATCGTTGAACTCGATGGATACCCATCAGCGTTTTGTGGACCAGCACGTCAAAGAGTTGGAACACTACAACAGAGGATTGTTCCATATCAAGGCCAGCAATCCATTTACGAAAAAGTCGCGCATGCGGGCTGCCGAGCAACAGTTCTTGGCACAACGTCAAGCTGATAGGGAACGTGATGCCAACCTGAGCTCTGGGCTATACCACGCACAAAATGAAATTATCGATCAGTTAAAAGGTTCAAACGACCCACAATTACATTCGGATCTCAAAGACCAGTATGAACACGAAAGAAGAGTCAGAGAGGCTTCCAAGTATCTGGGCGAAGAATACGACGAAGAAGACGAGAAGATGGAGGTGGAATACAGCCAGAATATAGACGAGGCCCAAAAATTGGCCACCAATTTGAGGCGTAAAGCCAACCTCATATCTCAGGAGCTCCTGATGCAAAACAAGAGCCTCAAGGACATAAGCGAAAAGGTCAATAAGGTGGACGATAAGCTGGTTTTGACCACAAATAGGATTCGGGGTATTTAATTTGATTTCTAGCTTTTAATGGGAAGATGGGAGTCGTGTGTATAAAATAGATGCGTTCTAACCACTTTTACGTCTTGCGCTCTTCGTCTAGAAGTCTGCTTCAGCTAGAGTCGTCTAATCGAATCATGTTGTCCGGGTAACATAATCTTTTTTTGGGACGTCTGGGTTCACTCCACCAATTAGAGGCTAGTCAAAAATTACGTTAAAAAAATTGATTGGTGGTGCAACTTATAAACAAGCTAGCAATAAATCTGATAGAACAATGTTGAGAGCTGTTGGAATTAGACAAGCAAGAATTGTCGGTAGAAGATTCAACTCGTCCGTTTTGAACGAGCCAGCCTTCAAGCCAGCCGACCCAGCTAAGGCTAAGGCGTTCATTGAACACGCAGAAGCTGTGGTCCACCACTCCGAGAAAACCACCAGCCTATGGAAGAAAATCTCCCTCTTTGTCGCTTTCCCTGTCATTGCTTTGACTGCCGTTAACACCTACTTCGTTGAAGCCGAACACGCCCACCACAGAGAGCACACCAAGCATCTGTCCGACGAGGAGTGGCCAAAGGACTACCCATACCAAAACATCAGAAGAAATGACTTCTTCTGGGGTGACGGTGACAAGACTCTGTTCTGGAACCCAGATGTCAATAGACACGTCAGAGAATAGCACTTACATAAAACCAATATATTTCATACAGACCTCAGAATCGCTTCATGAGCATCCCTGTTACAGAGCCGAAAAAATATATAGGTTGTTGGTGGCGGCTATGGCAACCGAGTTTTCATTCGGGTGCCAGCTCAAGTGTAGAATTGACTTTTTGAAGTCAATGGTGTCGAAATCCACCTTGTTCATCATGGTCAAGTTCTTGCGTTTATTGGAATTCATCTTTTTTGCCTTGAATGCGGATTTGTCTGCTTGTAACACAATCTCCTTTTCTGGACCCTGACCATTCTTACCACTCACCACATTTGGATAAATCATGAAGTTATTGTTGTATGAGCCGGTCATTATCGAATTGTTATCGCCACTGAATTGCACTTCAAATTTATCAAAGATAGCATCATTTTCGTAAGTATCACACAACCGGTCCCGTAGGTGTTCATGAATATTGATGGTCTTGATAGGTTCTGACTCCATAGCAATGTCCCAGATCTTGACAGTCATGTAATCCCTGGAAACAATGTATCTCCCGTTCGAACTGAATTTAACATCGGATATGGACGAGGTGATTTCTGTGAAAAAATTGTGATTTGAAGGATCCATATACTCCTCAAATACGCGTGCATGATTGTCGCACAGCGAATTAACACGCATGTCGTTCAACTTGATTGTACCCTTCGAGGAAGAATACATAAATAAGTTACAGTCCGTAGGATGAAACTCTGCGCTAGTGATAACTTCAGTAAGCTCTTCCATGTTGACTGGTTTGATGTCCACAATGTTGAAGGATTGGTCCGCTATTCCCAAATTCCACAGATTGATTCTTAGGTCATCCGAGGAAATAAACGTTTCCTGGTCAGAGTTCACACTGATCGAGTTGACATGATAAGCATGAGCGTTGGCATATATCTTCTTTGGTTGAGCCGCCGTGATCGTGTCGTGCATGGTGAGTCTGGGAAGCTTTAAGTTTGCTGGAGAAGCAAAGTCGGGATGTGGCTGTGCGAAATTGGAGTTTGTTTGAAACGACGAGTACTGGGAATGGATTTTAGGTGAAGTATTAGAATGCTCGCTCAAGTTGTTCTCGGAAACCATTTTGATCTGCTTTTCAAACACTTTCCATAGTTTGATAGTTTTGTCATTGGTGGAGAGAAGAAAATTGGATTGATTAGACCGCTTTAGCCACTTTATCTTGTTTATCTTCTCTTCAATCTCAAGCGATTTGAGATAATCAAATTCGGCATCATGAGATTGAAACTCTGTATAGAATCTGTATTCACAGCTTTTCTTGTTTTCGTTTCTTTCAAACAACACGACTCGTCCTCCACGATCGCCTGTAGCAAGAAAGTCTCCGGTATGGTCAAACTCCACAGTGGAGATTATATCGGCCTCAGTGATATTCTCAATATCACCCTTATCGCCAAAGCACTGGCTGAACTTCCACGAGTCGTCCATCACTGGATCTATTTAATGTAGTGCTCCACTGGTGATCTTTCAGCAAAAGCTTTAGTTTTATCAAATCAATTGAATTATAAGTATGCCAGCTATGAAATAAATAGCTAATGTACCGAGTGCAAATGTCGAAGTTTACTGAAAACACCTGAAATCGTGTAATTGGTATTAAAGTGTTCACAATCTCTCTTGTTTAATTGCCCCTCGAATACTTTTATGTCCGCTTAAGAATTCCGTACAATTTTTTTCCTCACTAAGGAAGGCTGCGGTGCAAAGATGTACAATCTTGACAAGAACTTAAGTTGAAAGTAGGGCAAGGCCCGCTAGAGCAGACACAGAAACTACTCTGTATTATATCAACATATCATTACTGTACGCTATAAATCAGCATTCCAATCTTCTACTTTAAGCAGTAGCCTTCTTAGCAGCGTCAGCAGGAGAAACTCTCTTTTCTCTGTTGAATCTTTGTCTGACTGGTGGAGTTCTGATTCTTCTGTCGGTTCTGGATCTGACTCTCACAATTCTGGCATGGATAGCACAAGAAACGCAGTAAGCCAACTTGTTGTACAATTTTGGGAGAGGGTACTCGTCGTAGACGGAAGCCTCAGACAAATCTCTCACAGCAGCAGCCTCAACCATGTTTCTGATGGTAACTCTCTTGATGGCCTTGTCCTTTGGAACACATCTAGAGCAGTTAATGCATCTGACTGGCTTAACGTGTCCTCTACCCTTCTTGTTTCTTCCGTTGGATGATCTCTTCTTTGGCATGCTAAATGGTTAGAACGAATTATAACGAGAACGTGTACGCAAGAGGGTTTGCATTGAAATGGAACAACACAGCATGAATGCGTGTCTTTGAATGTCCTCAAGCTCTATCTGCGTACTCCGTTTCATGGATGGTACTTACTTGCACTAGTGTCTATAAAACAAAGTATGAAAAATTTAATGAAAAATTCGTCGTTGGTGCTCCCACCGGGTACCGTAACCACCCGCCGTGCAAAATCGCGAGCCTGCGCGGTGCGCCAGGCTGTTCAGAAAAATTGCACGCAGCCCTCACCCTGTTATATATCACGTGATTTAGCGACGACAAAACAGCCAAGTCAGATTTTTTGTATTGGTGCACAGGTGTTGGTTCAGCTAATAATCCTATTTTTCATTGGCTAGCGCGAGTGGTGCCACTAGTCCCCGTGAGTAAAAAATGCGGCGTGGTGCACCGGGCAATTCGCGAACAACCAACCAGGCAGACACAATTGAAAATTATAAAAAACAAATAGTTGTATAGCACTATAGTCAAGGTGAGTAATTACGCAATTTTGGTCGCTTGTACACTTTCAATTACCGGCCTTGGTGTTTATTCGTCAAACTAACCTATCAGATGTTGAGACAAACCATAAGACTAGCCAGACCGGCCAGATTTTTTTCCACCTCATTCATTGCCAGAAATGCATCGCAGACTCCAAAGGAGTTCAAGACCGCTAAGAGCCTTAGCGAGGTTGTTGACAAGTACGACTTAGTTGGACCTGGTGCTCAACCAGGTACCGTTCCTACCGACTTGGAGCAGGCTACTGGTCTTGAGAGACTTGAGTTGCTTGGTAAGTTGGAGGGTATTGAGGTTTTCGAGACTGAGCCTCTTGACTCTTCCAGAAAGGGTACCATGACTGACCCAATCATTGTGAACTCATATGACACTTACAGATACGTTGGATGTACCGGTTCTCCAGCTGGCTCCCACGAGATCATGTGGTTGAAACCAACCGAGGAAAAGGTTGCCAGATGCTGGGAGTGTGGTTCCGTCTACAAGTTGAAGTACTTGGGTACTGGTGAGTCCCACCATTAAGTATAGATATGTTATAATAAGAAATTCGCCAGAAAAAAGATATTTTTTATTATTAGTTGAGGTGTGTGCTTCAGCCAGTTGGTTCAATCAATGAGTGCCGTCGATGAGCAGAAACCCACAGTTGTCTTTTTAGGAGGTTTGAACCAAGAGCTGGTCGAATTTCGTGACTTCTGTGCAAAGCATACTGTCATTTTCCACGAACTCTCCACTCGAGAACAACTTGTGTCCGACTTCAAGACGACGCTGAAGAACATCGATGCCATTTACGGAGCCTGGGCCAACTTTGCAAAAATAGGCACCATCGATCGTGAGCTCATTGCTGAGATGCCTCCTTCTCTGCGACTAATCACAGTCTGTTCTGCAGGCTTTGGTAGTATAGATCTCGATGCGCTTCGAGAAAGGGGCATCGGCTTTTGTAACACTCCTACCTTCGGAGCAGCAGCTGTGTCGGAGGCCGTTTTGTATCATGTGTTGAACGGTTTCCGCAGGTTCGGTCTGTTTGAGAACTCATTACGCCAGTATAAGCACACCATTAAAACTCGTTCCATGCTAGGAGACCATGGTACATTCGATCACAATACGGGGGTGTTTAAATTTGATCCCGTTTCGAACATCAAGTTTGCATTCGGACATTATGTCGGTTCGGAGACCGTCAGCTCTCCTGTAGGTAAGACGGCTACCATCGTTGGTTTTGGGGCCATTGGGAAGGAAGTTGGTACTAGACTGGCAAGTTTGGGAATGAACATTATCTATGTCAAGAGAAGCCGTCTCAGTGAGGAGGAGGAAGCCGGTTTGGGATACAAAACACAATATTCTGCTTCCTTGGAGTTGGTGGCCTCAAAATCAGATTGCGTTGTTCTGTGCCTCCCAGCTACACCAGAGTCGAAAGGCATGATTGACAAGGCAATGATCCAAAAGTTCAAGAAAGGCGTTGTCTTAGTGAACGTCGGTCGTGGGTCTCTTATCAACGAGGAAGATATGATCCAAGGTTTGAAAGATGGTAGCTTGGGATTTGTTGGGCTTGATGTTTTCCCTGAGGAGCCAAATGTTGACCATTGCGACAGACAGGACATGTCATTTACCCCTCATATAGGGTCCTCGACTAAAGAGAATTTCGATCAAACCGCCGTTTTTTGTCTGGAGAATATCTCTCGCTATTTTAAAGATGGTGTTCTAGAGAATCTACAAAATTAGATCCATTGTGTTTTTAAAATAAATAGAGAATAAATATAGATAAATAAATATCTTGTCGCTCCTGGTAGCTCTAATTGATCACAAGTCACTTCGAGTGACCTTGGAGACATCCAGTGGCTCTTCTAAAAGTGTCTTCTTGCCTTTAAATGGTTCACAAGACTCTCTTTTCGAGGTGCCAACAGGACACTCCTTACCAGCTTTTAAAGCCTCCAGTACCTTGACCACAGACTCTGAAGTTAAGTCCTCATAGTAGTCGTCATTGACTTGGATCATAGGAGCATTGACACAAGCACCAAGACATTCGACTTCCTCTAAGCTGAAAAGTCCATCCTCTGTGGTCTGTCCGGGTTGCAAGTTAAGATGCTTCATAATAGCCTTCATGACAGAGTCCGAGTCACACAGCTGACATGGAGTAGTGGTGCAAACCTGAATATGGTATTTTCCAACAGGCTGTCTGTGGTACATTGTATAGAATGAAGCAACTTCGTACACTCTCATTGGGGGCATGTCAAGCAATTCTGCCACATGGTTCATCACAGCAATGGAAGTAAAGCCGACTTGTCGCTGTCCTAAGTCGAGCAGAGGCATCACTGCGGATTTTTTATACTGCGGGGGATACCGTTTGATGATTTCCTTGGCCAGAGATTTATTCATCGAATTGAACTCAAATTTCATATCCTGGTTGTTTTCTTTGTTATCTCTATGAACTGCTATGATATGCATAGATCTAACCCATAAAGGGCGCTTCACCATGGTATTACATGCGGATTTGACCAGGAACATCTCGTAAGTTAAAACAAAAAATGGGGTAATTTGAGATGAGGTGCAGGGATGTTACTTGAAAATGGTTGCAGGTCGAAATCCTTATAGGGGGTGAGATCTATACATCTGCGTTCTTCCCGAGGTCTCATCTCTCCTGTGATTACGACGGTGACTGCTGATATTGAAAGACAAGCCCTCGACACGCTACTTCGTTGGTTTTCTCATGAACGAGCTATTACGGCCACCTAGGAAACTGGTCGCTTCAGATCAGGTGGTACGAGTAGAGACGACTAATACGGATTACAGTAGCTTTCAAGATCCTGGAAATTGAATGCTTCGCGCTAACTCAGAACTCCCTCGATGTAGTGGTTACAATTAAGATCTCGGGATTTGGATAATCGTATTTAAAGCCCGCAGTTATTTGGGATTTTTCCGACAATATATAAAATATTAATGCCTTATCGAAAAAACCAAACTTCCTATCCTATGACTAAGAAATATTCCCTCGAAACACAGCTTGTCCACGTGGACCACAAGGACACTCACAACGCGTCCATTGCTCCAGCATACTTGTCGGCTACCTTTAAGTCCACTTCTTTGGATGAGGCAGGCGAGTATGATTACACTAGATCTGGTAACCCTTCTCGTACCACGTTGCAGACCCAACTCGGTAAAATTATGGGAGCCAAGTATGTGTACGCTTTGAACTCGGGTATGGCAGCTCTAGATGTGATCGTGCGCAACTTAAAACCCGGTGACGAGGTTATCGCAGGAGATGACCTTTACGGTGGTACTGATAGACTTTTGAGCTTCATCAAAAGTGTTAATGAAGTCAAGGTCGGAAATTACGATACGACCAACCTCGAGTTGATTACGTCGAAGATTACCAAGAACACCAAGATGGTTTTCTTGGAGTCTCCAACCAACCCTCTGATTAAGGTTTGTGATCTGAAGGCAATTGCCGACCATGCCCACAAACAAAACCCAGACTGTGTGGTTGTTTTCGATAACACAATGATGACTCCACTGTTGATGTCGCCTCTCGAGCTTGGAGCCGACATTCAATATGAGTCTGCCACAAAGTACATGAACGGACACCATGATATCATGGCAGGTGTTATTGCTACCAACAGTGAGGCACTGGCAAAGCAGTTGTTCTTCGTGATTAATGCTACAGGATCAGGTCTGGCTCCTTTCGATTCGTGGCTCCTCCTGAGAGGTTTGAAGACCCTAGCCTTGAGAGTTGAAAGACAACAAGAAAATGCAATGAAGATCGCTAAGTGGCTCGAATCTCAAAATGTCAAGGTCAGATATCCAGGCTTGGTTTCTCATCCTCATCACGAATTGCACAAAAAACAGTGCAAGGGTTTCGGTGGAGTTTTGTCTTTTGAGACCGGCGATGTCGAGATCAGTAAGAAGATTGTGGATGCATGTGAGCTCTACTCTGTCACCGTTTCGTTTGGTTACGTTACATCCTTGATTTCTCTGCCTTGTATGATGAGTCACGCCTCGATTCCTGCTGAGGTTAGAAAAGAAAGAGATTTCCCTGAAGATCTAATTCGTTTATGTGCTGGTATTGAAAGTGCTGACGATCTGATTGACGATCTGTCCAACGCTTTCAAAGTCGCTGGTTTCAAATAGAAGAGTTGTATATAGCTCGAGAATATAGATGGCCTTGTATCCTTGCCAAACAACATCCATACACCATTGCTATAAAATTTTTCTGCGGCGAGAAATACCACTTTATCAACAGATAAAAAGGAGGAGATACAAAAGCAACAAAAGCGCTATAAACTATTGAACTGGGTTGAAGATTAAACTTGAGTTCCTGTGAACATCGTCAATTTATCTATGTCGGCCTTGCAGCATAAGAGGTCGGGTTCTTCCAATTCCTCTCAACAGGTCAATAGAAACATAATAGCCTCCCACTATCAGATAGCACAGAAGATAGGCGAAGGGTCTTTTGGTATAATTTTCAAGGGTTACGATCTTTTAAGAGACAACCAGCCTGTGGCAATCAAATTTGAGAGTCGCAAATCGGAGGCACCACAGCTGAAAGATGAGTTTAAAGCGTATAAAATCCTAAACAGTGCCATCAACAATTACGTTCGTGATGGCCCAGAGAACGACAATCACCAGTTTCTCTCCATCGAGGGCATCCCGAAGGTGTACTACTTTGGCCAGGAGGGATATTACAATATATTAATCATCCAGCTTTTGGGGCCCTCTTTGGAGGATTTGTTTGAATGGTGTGGCAGAAGGTTCAGCATTAAAACTGTGGCACAGGTGGCCAAACAGATGCTAAAAAGAATACAATTTGTTCATGAGAATGACCTTATCTATCGAGACATCAAACCCGATAACTTTCTCATTGGGGCGACTTCAAATGATAATCTTATATATCTTGTGGATTTTGGAATGATCAAGCAATACCGGAACCCAGTCACCAAGCAGCACATACCATACCGTGAAAGAAAGTCGTTGAGCGGCACAGCTCGGTACATGTCCATCAATACGCATTTGGGAAGGGAACAATCGCGCCGTGATGACCTGGAATCTTTGGGACACGTCTTTCTTTACTTCTTGAAAGGTGAATTGCCATGGCAAGGTTTGAAAGCTCCAACAAATAAGATGAAGTACGAAAAGATCGGCGAAAAAAAGCAGTCCATTTCTGTACAGCAACTGTGTCACAAGCTGCCAAAGCCTTTTGCCGAGTACTTAACTTACGTGCGTAATCTGAGATTCGAGGAAGATCCTGATTACAACTACCTAATTTCTTTGATGGATGGTGCTTTACGTGAAGTTGGGGAAGTTGATGACGGATTCTACGATTGGATGAATCTTAATGACGGAAAGGGTTGGGATTGGAACAAGAATAAAAAGACCAACCTTAATGGCTACGGTTCGAACAACAATCACGGAAACAGGCAGCACAAGAATACCAAAGGACTCAATCCTACGCGGAGAGACTCACAAAACGCATACAGCATTCAAAATCAAAATTCACAGCGAACAAAAGTCGACGAGACAAGCAGACTCCTTCCTGGTGGTCCGAACGGCCAATACAGTTCCACCGGTGACCAGTACGAGCAAGAGATGAATGAGATCCCAGGAGGAATTCTCAACTTTCTAAAGAGCGTATTCTGCTGTTGTTTGTAGTGTATAATAGAGCTAGAATGACGATGAAACACGATTCGGGAAAAACTGATCGCGATATTAAATATTTTAATTCTTGAATATTTATCACCTAAACTGGAATGTCCTTGTTCGAACTAGGTGACCGTGCTCTTGTATACCAAGGGGAACTGCTTTACGAAGCCAAGATTCTTAAAATATTTTACCCACTATCCAAAATAATCAAATCGAATGACGAGAAGACAAAGGAGGTTATTGATACCGTCCCTGAACCAGATTTCTTAGAGACGTTCAGATCAACAAAAGCATATTTTGTTCATTACAAAGGGTGGAAGCCGAAATGGGATGAATGGGTGTTACCCGAAAGAATATTGCCATACAATAACGAGAATCTAAATAAACAAAAGGAACTTCTTCAGAGTCATCGTCTTGCTGGTGGAACAGGAGCTGCCAAGCCACAGGTCAAGCTCACTATAAAAACCACGCCAAAACAAACCAAAAACACCTCCAATGGTGTCTCAGAACCCCAGAAGAAACAGGAATTCAAAATCCAGCTGCCAGACCCTATCAAGTATATTTTAGTGGACGACTGGGAAAATGTCACAAAAAAACGCAAGTTGGTGAATTTACCCTCCAGGAATTGTGTTGCAAACATAGTCATTGCATACGCTACAAAGCTGCAGTTGGAGTCTAAGACTGGAGACAATCCAGATCTTGACAACAAACTTGAAATTGTGCGCAGCCTGCAGTTATATTTTAATCACGCTTTAGGATCTCTACTACTGTATCGTCAAGAGAGAGCTCAATTTAAAATGATTTTGGATCGGTTCCCCGATCTTGAAATGGCTCAGATCTATGGACTGAACCATCTATTACGACTATGCTCAATACTACCCAACCTTGTCATCCAGGCAACGATGGATACACAGAGCGTCAACACGGTGCGCAGTTTTCTTGAAGATTTTTATGTGTTTCTCAATAATAATTTGAAGGAGCTGCAAGAAGAGTATGAAAACGACATTCCCACTTACTGAATTCATTAAAGATAGCTGAGCAATTGACTATCACGGCTATGATCAAATTGCTGAAGTGATTTGTTCAAAGGAGATTGATCGACTAATGTAGCGTCCGAGTTGCTGAATTTGCGCTCGAAAGTGCGTGTTGTCTGATAATGCAATCCCAGATGACTGGAATCGAGACTGAGAAGCTTGTTCCTGAAAGCCTTCAAAGCCACAATTGGTGTTTTGGAAGCTTTGATGAACGTTCCGCATTGGTTACTCCTGTAATCTGCAGCGTTAACCGTGCATCTAATGGGATCGTCTTTGAATCTAATGTCTTTCAAATTCCAGTTGAGCATTTCACCTTTCTCTGTTCCAGCGAAAATGCTGTCACCAGTCAGCCATTCCAGGGATGTAATGCCCTTTGCCCCAGACTGCATGATTGCTAAGGGCTGACTTTTACGAATGTCCCATAATTGGAGGTTATTGTGTTCGTCTGCAGCACACAACTGATAAGAGTTGAAAGGACACCATTTTATTCTGTTTGTTTTTGCATGCTTGTAGGATAGATAAATAGATGAAGATATCTCAGATTGTGTTGCAGATCGCAGGTCAAATATTCCGACTCCAAAGTTACTACCGAACGCGATCATTCCATTTTCATTTGAGTTGTAGTCGAAAGAGCGAATACCTCGGATTTTATTTTTGTATACTGGCCTTGATGATCTAGAACTATCCCAAAGGAAGAGGTTGGATTTGTAAATGGACACCAGGGAGTTCTTTGGACAAAAAGTCCAGTTTTCTGGGACCACCTCCACCTGAAACTGACTATTTCCAATATCTGATGGAATGATGTGTTTCTTGTGGTTGAATTGTTTGATTAGGTTGATATTAGTGACATTGGCAGACATAACATCAGGAATAAGACTCAAGTTCAGCGTACCATCGTTATGACTTGTTAATAGCAAATTAAAATGTGAAAACTCGTCCAAAACGTTGTGCAACCATTTGACAGAATTTAGGTTTGGAGCATGAAAGCTGGTAAGGTAACTCAGCAGATGTGAATCACTCTCAATATTGAAAATGCTCAGATTGCGCTTGAAAGATGGTGAGCCAATCACCACAAGATTTTGACATACCTCAAGACAATTGAGCTGCTCAGAATCAGAGTCCATTTTCCAGTAGCAAGATTGCAACCCATCCTGGGGGCAGATATCATTGACGGAGTACATAAACGAGTGACTAAAGTTGGGTTGGGTATTAAACGATGAACTTATAGAAAGAGAATTTAATGAATTGAATTTGTAGTCCAGCCATACCATTTGTATTCTGAAACCTACTCGAGAGGGCTGGATTAAGGCTCGGTTAAATTTGGTTAAAGAAATTGCACTGCCGTGTTTGGAGGCCAAGCAGTCTGTATTGTTCAATTTTAAACGTAATTATCTGTGGAAAATTTACCACACTAGCAAAGCCAACCAGCAGCATTAAAGGGATGATAGGATACAATTATTACAGATTGTGGCATTCCTCGTCTACTGCGTTTATGAACTCCACAATCAGTAACCGGAAAGGATGGTGTCTGCCAATTAGATTGCATTTATCTATCAGGCTAGCTCTTATCTACGTACTTAAGTAAATGCTCCCTCGATCCCGCAACCCGAGAGACTCGGCAACTTGAATATGAAGGTCTGGAGGTTGATTATATTGCCTACTTGAACATTTTGCTTAGCAAAGCATTAGGTAAATCGTCGCGGATAAAATAAGACGCAAAAAATTATTAGAAGGCGATATTGACTAATCCATTTGTTTGTAACAATAACAAACCTGATTTTATTTCTTGGTCATTGATTGACTTCCGACAAGAGACTAGCAAAAAACAGCTCTCTATTGCATTACAACGAGACCAAGAATTTCACCGCATAGTGGCCAGACTTGTCACTTCTAAAACCGATAATTATCTGCCAAACATTACCTTTTCGCTTTTCGGCTTATCATGTCTACGAGGTCTAAAATCAGAGTTCGAGTGATTGCTGCAGAGGGATTGATAAAGAGAGATCTTTTTAAATCACCGGATCCTTTTGCAGTTCTCACTGTGGATGGTGCTCAAACGCAGACCACCGAAACCTCCAAAAAAACATTATCACCACATTGGAACCAAAGCTTTGAATTTTCGGTGACCGACAACTCCATTTTGATCGTCCAGATCTTTGATCAGAAGAAGTTTAAGAAGAAGGATCAGGGCTTTTTGGGAGTGGTGAATGTGAAAATAGGTGATGTAATTAATTTGAGTGACACCTCAAGCGAGCAAACAGTTGCTGAGGAGTTGAAACGATCAAACTCAAATTTGATGGTTACCGGAAAACTTATTCTTACGATTTCCCATCATGATGGCTCACTCAGAGATTCCAGGGACCCTACAAACTTTGCCCAATCTCATATTCAGTCGCACTCGAACACTCCTACGGCTCCTTCGCCGTCCACTGCTTCTCCACGTCCAAACGTGGATGCCTCGAATCTCAATAGTCAGTTCCCAGGCTCTGCAGCCGCAGCGGCTCTGACCTCTTCAGCGAGACCAACAGCAACGAGACAGTTCTCTTCCTTTGAGGACCAACTTGGGCGACTGCCTCCCGGATGGGAACGGCGTACCGATAATTTTGGCCGGACGTATTATGTCGACCATAATTCTAGAACGACTACTTGGAAAAGACCCACCCTGGATCAATCGGAAAGTCAGAGGGAACAGGATAGAGAAAGAGCTAGGGAAGCAGAAAGAGCACAATACCAGAACAGAACGCTGCCCGAGACAAACCCGCAGGTTGATCAGGCAGCTGCAATGACTATGGCAGCCACTGGTGCAACAAGTCCAGGATTGGGAGAGCTTCCTCCTGGTTGGGAACAACGATTCACTCCTGAAGGTAGAGCTTACTTCGTGGACCACAATAGTAGAACTACAACCTGGGTCGATCCTAGAAGGCAACAATACATCAAGAGTTATGGTAACAATAGTGGATTCAATGCTCAGAAATTGTCTGCCATGGGTCCGTTACCTAGTGGATGGGAAATGAGATTGGCAAATACGTCCAGAGTTTACTTTGTTGACCATAACACCAAAACAACAACTTGGGACGACCCAAGACTCCCATCCTCGTTGGATCAAAGTGTTCCTCAGTACAAACGTGACTTCAGAAGAAAGTTGGTGTATTTCAGATCCCAACCACCTCTGAGAATTCTCCCTGGACAATGTCATATTAAGGTCAGAAGAGATCATTTGATGGAGGACGCTTTCCGGGATATTATGAGACAAACTCCAGAGGATTTGAAGAAGAGATTGATGATCAAGTTCGAGGGTGAAGAAGGTCTGGATTATGGTGGAGTTTCAAGAGAGTTCTTCCAACAACTGTCTCACGAAATGTTCAATCCATTTTATTGTTTGTTCCAGTACGCATCTAGTGACAACTACACTCTTCAGATCAACCCTAACTCGGATGTCAACCCTGAACATCTAAGTTATTTCAAGTTCATCGGAAGAACTGTGGGACTTGGTGTCTTCCACCGTCGTTTCTTGGACGCTTTCTTTGTTGGTGCCATGTATAAAATGATGCTACACAAGAAGATTGTTTTGCAAGATTTGGAGAGTGTCGATTCCGAGATGTACAAGTCTTTGTGCTGGATGCTTGAAAATGACATAACCGACATTATTTACGAAACCTTCTCTATTGAAGAAGACAGATTCGGAGAAAAGGTTACAATTGATTTGATGCCTGATGGAAGAAACATTGAGGTGACAAACGAGAACAAGAAGAAATATGTGGAACTCAAGACTGAATGGATTATTTCGAAGCCCGTTGAGGCCCAATTCAAGGCTTTCATGGACGGTTTTAACGAACTGATTCCACAAGAGCTTGTGTCTGTGTTTGACGAAAGAGAATTGGAACTTCTGATTGGTGGTTTGGCCGACATTGACATTGAGGACTGGAAAAAACACACGGATTATAGGGGCTATCAAGAGAGCGACGAGGTTATTCAATGGTTCTGGAAGTGTGTTAGTGAATGGGAAGGAGAACAACGTGCAAGACTCTTGCAATTCACAACGGGAACATCCAGAATTCCTGTCAATGGATTCAAGGATCTGCAAGGATCTGATGGTCCTAGACGTTTCACCATCGAGAAAGCTGGGGAGCCAGATCAGCTTCCTAAATCCCATACTTGTTTTAACAGGGTCGATTTACCTCCTTACAAGGATTTCGATTCATTGAAAAAGAAGCTTACTATTGCTGTGGAGGAAACCATTGGATTCGGTCAAGAGTAAGTACTAGATACCCGAAAATATAAATATACATTCTTCTTGGATTTACGACATCTTTGAAACTGTTTGTGTTCTTGGAGACACCATTTCTTCTGACAAAAAATGATGTACTATGATGCACAACTTTGATATATCCTTCATTCATCGATCCCTTGACACCAAGGGTCACAACAAAACGTCGTTCAGAAAGGTGCTGCAGACGCGTAGGAGGTGTCTACACCAAGAGTTCAATGCAAAGGAAATTAAATAAATTTTTTCTCTGTCGCTCAAATCTTTTTACACCATCAAAGAGGGTTTTGAGCCTGGCATAAGCTTATGCTAAATAATGGTATATATTTCGATCTTCCTCATCTCTGGCCAAATATTCCTTCTCAATAAGGCCTTCAATTCTTTGCTTGATAAATGACGGTTGTGGTTCGAATCGACTGATCAATTGACGAATGACCTCGTTGATTAACTCCTGGTGACTCAGTTGCCTTCTAGCTTTCATTGTACGAACCACCGCAGCCTCAGTTTCCAGTATTCTAGATTTGTTGATAGCATCTAGAGTTTCAGATCTCTGAGATTCATCTTCAACCTTGGAGCCAGATGAGACAGTGAGAACTTTGATTTTTGTTTGAGGTGACTTGAACTGATTGTTGATCGAGAATTTGTCTGTTGGCTCAATTTCTTTGGACATCGGAACCTTCTTCAGCAAACGAGTTCTCGAAGCCACCGAGATTGACTGCAAATGTCTTATCAGGTCCTGCCTAGGAATCCGGGTCAAATCGTATATTTCATCAAAAGTGTACTCTTCTTTAGTTGAATCCTCACCAAAGCAAGTCAGTAAGATAATTGCGGAAAATGTGGACATATTGACCTCGTAAGTTTTCTTGGGATAGTGCATTCGAATATCCACTGTTCCAAAATTGGGTCCCCATGTCAAATTCCGTCCACTGTACTTTGTGTTGTAGTATGACTCGAATTTTTGTTTTAGCAGTTCCAACTCAGGCGAATAGCGGACATCAATAAGAGCTTTATTAATGGGCATTGGCCAAAAACTGGTTGTCAAGATTGAGGCGTCCATGTCTAATTTTCTGCCATTTACCTTCTTCATTTCTTGATCTCCACTGATTTTCATGTTGAAGTCTGTAGATAAGTCTTGAGAGATTTTTATGTCCTTGAACATTCCTTCAAATTTGGAAGTAAACGAAGTTCCAATTTCCTGTTTTAGCTTTGTGATCATGTTCATCTCAATGTCATTGGAACTAGATTTTTGCTGCAGTAGACGTCTTGCTAAGTGATTTTTATAATACTTTTCAAAAACGTCCTTGTCTTTGATGAAACGCAAAACTATAATCGATTTGTCCAGCAAATCTTCCACTTCATCCTGCGATTTGTCTTTGAATGACTTCTTGATGCCATCATCAATGTATAGTGACAAATATTCAGCAGTCTTATTATCGACATTCAGGAATTCAGCAAAAGACGACTCTATTTCTCTGACAAGCCCGGCACTGCTATCAAAAGCGTTCTTGATAATCAGATCGTACTTTGCTTTTAGACTTAAGAAGTTCTGGATCCAACGCACAGCAAACTGAGTGGCATTTTCCTTACTACTTTTCTTTCTCGCCTTTTTTTCTGTGTCTTGCTCTTCTGCATTTTGTTGTGCCTCCAGTGCCTCCTTAGTGCTTATAGCCAGTTCTTGACAGTTTAAAAATACAATCGACCTCAATTGTCTCTTGAGCATCTCAAACTCAGAATCAACACGCGCGACAAGTTTGTAAAGCGAAGACAGCATTTTGAAATTATTGTCATCGATCCAGCTTTTAAGTCCATCATTCTCCAGTTTCATGATGATTTCCATGTTTCTAGTGATCAAGTCGTTGTCCATAAGTTCGATCAGTTTGGGTGAAGTAACATCAGGAAGATACAACTGTACACGAGCCTCTTCATCTTGGCTAAGTTGCATTGCGTTATCAATGTAAATTGTTCCAGATTGATGAACCAGTAGCTCGTTAGCTTTGCGCTCAAAGTACTCATGACTCTGATTCAAGAGAACCGGCTCAAAATAACGAAGGTAGTAGTTTTCCCCGTAGGGAGCTTCGCCAGAATCCATGGTAATGGTTTCAGCTAACGAGCTGAACATTGAAATCACCGCTTTGATTATGAACTTGTCAATGATTTCACCATGTCTGCTTCTGTTGATATAGTCGATAATGATGTTAATCACCTTCATTCCAATTTCGTTGTTATTATACTTGATGACGCTATCTCTGAAAACTTTAAGGCCGACGTCATAGATCAATGGAAGATGAAACTCTTTCGCGTACACCCTGTCTAAATACATGAGAACGTCACTAATCATCCGCATACTCAATAAATGGTCTTCCCAAACACTGTTCAAATGTAACAAAAATGTCCTCTCATCATCTGATTCAAGACTGGACAACACCTCCTTGCGTTTCACGTCAACTAGATACTGATGGATGGTGAGCTCCACTTGCTCATAAAGCAGTTTGCCTTGCTTTCGGAGTACCAAGTTGTATGCCTTTCGATACAATTCCTCAAATGACAATTTTGAGGCGTTTTTGTGTTGAATTTCTTGAATAGCATCACGTATGCTAGCCCACGATTTATCAAAGTCCACATCACATGAAATGATCTTTTTGGGTGGGCGGATCTTGTTGCGTCCCCGAACCCCAAAAGCGTTGGACATGATTGATCTATTTAGTTATTTCGGTTACGCAGCCCAGAAAAAAAGTTTCCGCAAACAATTAACCATCAAATATGGCGTCGGACATTCTAGACGTGTTCAATATCAAGGATGAGACTCGACTGCAGCCAAAGAAGCACCCTCGTGCTGAGCAAGAATTTGGAGGCGCAAATAAGAAAAAAAAGCATGCCATGAGTCGAGAACTGTATAATTTAATCGGCACCAATTTACCTCCAGTTGCCGTGGAGAAAGGGTTCAAGTTCAAGGACAAAATTAACTCCGGAAAGCCTTCTCCTTGGGTGTGGGCAACATTCAAAAACGATGCCAGGGATGATGATTTGGAGCTACATCACTGGGTCAAAGGCCCGGTTCCAGAGTCAGATGAACAAAGGTCTTACCCTTTTGCCAAATATAATACGTCTCTGGATATTCCTTCTTTCACTGCTGATGAATATGACCAGTTTTTGCAAGATGTAAGCGATGATTGGGATTTTGAGGAAACGAAATACCTTTTCGATTTAGCCAAAGATTTCGATCTACGATGGGCTGTGGTTTACGATAGATACGAATTTCCAAACGACAAACAACGGACCATGGAAGACTTGAAGGAGCGGCTTTACACAGTTTCGGCCAAGATATTGAACTCAAACCCTGATGGCACAAGAGATGTTGCTTTAATCAAGGGGCTTGAAGCCTTTAGCAAGAAGCAAGAAGTGGAGCGGAAACAGTATCTAAACAGATTAATACATCGGGCACCGACCGAAATTGCAGAAGAAGAGTCATTAGTGATTGAGGCAAGGAAGTTTGAACTGGCCGCAAAGAAGATGTTGATGGAAAGAGCACAGCTTTTGCAACTATTAGATTCCCCGCAGTCATCGGCATCTATAGAGCAGTATACCACTTCATCTGGTTTGACACAGCTTTACAACTCACTGATGACCGTCGATAAGTCGAAGAAACGGAAACCAGAGGTTCCAGTGCCGCCCCAACTTGGACCTAATGCTATTCCACACACACAACAAATTCAACAAGCTCAGCAACATCAGCTCATGAGACAACGACAGGGTAAAAAAGCACAATTGTCCCAGAAGTTAGCAGGAGGAAACCAGGATGGTAGCCAACAACACTCCGAGTCTGAGGTCTGGCAACTACTGCAATCTAAGTTAACCGAAGAAGAGATGGAAGTTTATGGTCTACGGTTTCACGAAGAGAAATTGCAACCAGGTGTTTTCATCAGATCTCAAAAGTTGTCTTCTTATAAACCCGCAGTTCAGTCAAAGCTGGTGGAGACTCTCAATGAATTGGGTCTTGCTTCAAAGCCAACTCTCCCAACTGCAAAGGTTTGCGCCAAGTTTGACCAATTGTTACAAACTATTGCCTCGTTGATCGATTTGAAGAAGCAAACAGACAAAGTGAGCGGAGAGGTGGCTTTGATCAAGAGCCAAAAGGGTATAGATTAGAGCGATATGTACATTAACAGCGATCATACATAAACCGACATTTATCTTTCAAGGTTGATAGCATTACCAAATTTAGCGTATAGGTGTTTTTTCAAACTGTTCAGCTCGAGATCGATGGAATCGATTTGAGACTCTATCTCCGTTATTTTGGAGTCCAGTAATTCTTGGGAAGCCTCCAATTTGACAACAATCTCAGATTGTTTCAAAAGAACAAATGAGTCACCAACTTTGTAGTTCAGTTGCTCGTCCTCGTCAACCAGTTCAATTTCCAAGGCCAAATCGTCCAAGTACTCCTTCTCCTGTTTGTTTTCCTCTAACAAAGAACTGAGCGAATCTTTCTTGGATATTAAAGTGGAGAACGAATTTATCTTTTGTTGGTCCTGCCAGGTGACTTCGGACGTATTTTGCTGACCCTCTGGTAGAAGCTCCATAATAAAGAAATTAAGATAGAAAATAAATTTTTACTGAGTCTAATCCTCAAAATACAAAACGCGTGATGGAGAGATTACAATCAAGCGAGTTATTGAAACGATTTTTGACAGAATCAAAAGAATTCCCTCATTTGGTTCCAAGAGAGAGATTCCATACCATAATTCAGTCATGCGCTCGCAAGCTTCTCAACCAAGACCAAGAAGATCAACTTTACGAGCTTCTCTCAGCACAAAAACAGATCACCTTAGATAAAGTAAAGGAAACCATCGATCGATTGGACTTTAATGATACCAGTGATGAAACCGAACATAAGACCATTGAATTAGGAGATCTCAGTCTTTCTCAGTTAATACAATCTATGACTCAATTGAATCAATCTTTGGAGTCTCAGATACAGATTGCGGAAACGGAGGCCAAAAGAGAGTTAGAAGGAATCAACCAACAAATCGATGCTTTTAATGACTTGAGATATGGCAATATAAACTTTGGCACGTCCATTGACTCGCTTGTTACCGATCTACAGCATCTGGAAAAGAAGTTACTGAATCTGGGCAAATAACATAGTTATACATGTATTTCTTCATCAATCGCTGGAACCTGATGTTCTTTCCCCGTATACTTGAAACTCTCGAACTTCCAATTTAGGGAGCATGATAAGTGAATCATGTATCCACTACCACTATCGATCCCAATAGCCCCCGTTTTTTTTGAGTCCCGGATGTATATTAAACGACCAATTCGCGAATGCAATAGTGCCATTGCACACATGGTGCATGGCTCATGAGTTGTATAGACATGATAATATAAACACAAATAATTTGTTGGTGCTGAGGAATCCGTGGACTCGGTTCTTCGTTTGAGTTCGTTGGTCGATATTTCTTCAATGCAGTTTAAGATCGAGTGTCTCATAATATTTGATTCATTCCTCTCATCTTTCTGGCATGCCATGATCTTGTTACTAGTAGGATCAACGAATATAGTCACTGAAGGCAGAGTTTCACACGAAGCACTCATTTTGCTGATCTTCTTGAGGTACTCCTCCGTGATATCTAAATCAAATGACTTATAGCTTTCATTCAGTTCCTGAATCATGGGGTTACCCTTCCATACTATCGGCCAGTATTCTGAAGACCATGAAGTGTTGAGATCTTTATCGTAAGGTTTATTGAGAGGAATTTTTGCTGTTTGAATGTGATAATTAGTTAAGGACTCAGACATAAGGGTATCCAAATCTTCAAGATTCATGCTATCGCATGGACATAGAAGAACTTTCAGCCAGTCTTCGCCTTCTTCATGTGTTTTTAAAAAACGTTTTAAATGTCGTAAAGTGCTTGAAGTTTCTTTGAATTCATTTTTGATGATTGAATTTACCACTGGCGATTGTTGAGGCTTTATCAGAACAACCCAGTGATCTGCGAGTAAAGGTTGCACTTGGTTTTGTATTTGGATTCTCTGGTATTTCCGATGGAACGTGAACGTCTCGTAGTCAATATTGAACCCCATAAGTGAAAAAAATATTTTGGTACATGCTACTTGAGGTCTACGTGATCAAGCATAAAGAAGGGACCTTTTACAATGAACAGATTGAACACTTGTTTGGCGCAAAATGGAAGGAACGAGAAGATAAAATTGAAGTCGAACGTGTCGCCAATATGAAACTTCCTCAATGGCTCCTTTCACAGGAGTGCTATCATGGTGACTTGATCGACATGATTATTGAATTCATGGTGGATCACAAAATCAAAAATGCTCTACTTACCGGCATAGAGACTGGTGAGAGCTTGAAAGTTTCAAATAAGTATGGTTTTGCGGGGGTTAGTAAGGCTTCTAGTTTACTAAAATCACCAGAGTTCAGACTGATCCATAGTGCTATTGGACGAATTGCCTTTCTGGACTTGATCTTCAATCACTTAGCCCTACAGGGAAACGAATATTTGTGGGGTATACTGGATGATGAGGGCTACGATTTGAGGCAGAAAAGCAACAGGTTGAATATAAACAAGCTGCTTTACAGTGAACTTTGGTCTCTGCACCATTTGGATCCCTTACCAGAAATAGATTCATACGTCGATAGAATTCTTGGGGATAATCACAAAGGATACCAGGAGCTGGAATTTTTACTAAAGTGTATGAGGATCAATCACAGGAACATGCAACCGGAATACCCTTATATCCTAGACTCTATATGTTCGGAACCTCAAGAGCCGGATTCGCATTTTGCGCTCGCAATAGACAAAAAGAGAGTTATGAAGTTCGTAACTGTGATACTGGAGAAAATCATGCCAGACGCACTTTTTGGTTCTAGGTCGAATAAGTCTACATTGTACAGGAAAATCGCCGAAGTGTTGGGTAGCAGCAAAAAAGATGCTATCTATCTCAGTGAGATAGCGAAAAACTTCAGCTTGAACGAGATAACCTGGCTGTATAAGGGTTACAAAATGAATCAGAATGAATTTCATAGAGCTCAGAAGACTTGGTTGCTCTTTATATCCTGGTTCTTCAATTCTTTGTTGTTCAGACTAGTCCCTGCATTTTTCCATGTTACAGACGTTTCGCAGTCATTTCAGCTACTCTATTACCGACATGATAGCTGGAGACGCATTTCAAAACAATTCAAAGACAAGTATTTTCACAAATTTCTGCAGCCGTCTCCCGGAGCTCTCAATAGCTATTATACGTTCACCAGAAATGAGGATTTCATAGGGAATTTACGCTTACTTCCCAAATCCAAAGATTTGCGCTTCATAGCTATGCCTTTCAAGGGCTGTGGAAGCAGTTTTTTTGAATATATGGATCAGCATAAAAATGAGGTGCTGGTTGCAAATCTGGTTTTGTCTCACAAAAGACGCAAAAACAGTATCAAGTCGATGAGTGATCTTCCTCTTGAACTAAGAAAGTATAAGAATACTGTACAGGGGAAAGTTTATGCTCTAAAATTTGACATCAAGCAGGCCTATGATACCCTTCCAAGAGACATGATTATGAGTCTAGTCAACGAGCTGCTTGCGAATGAGCCAATGACCCATAAATACCAAGCAAACAGGTATTTCGCCTTATCACCCAAAAACGCAATTGGAGTTAGAAAGCGTCAAAGGGTAACCGTTCTTGAAGGATCTGAACTCCAAATGGCTGGTCGACAGCTTTTGAGCACAAATTCTCCATCAGTGTTGAAAAAAAGCGAGCTGCTCAGAATAGTTAACCAGCAATTGGAGCATTCTGCTTTATTCTCCTCTGGAAACACCTATCACCGCAAAATAGGAATTTTCCAAGGGTTCCCTCTGTCTGGGATCTTTTGCGAGATTGTTTACGATAAACTTGTTGACTATTTATCTTCATTTGGAGAGGGACGTGCCAAAATAATACGATTGGCAGATGATTTTTTGATTCTTTCTACGCAGGAAGAAGTGATAGAATCCTATGTCAAGCTGATACAATATCCAATTCCGGAATTCAATATTGAGGTCAATAAAAACAAGAGCAAAACCTCAACTACGCACATCGACTTTCTGGGAACGACAATCAATTTAAAGACTCTATGTGTTACAAAAAACATTGACTCTTACGACTTGTCTACAATAAACGTTCTTTCTTACAGCAAAATGTACAACTTGTTACTTCAACATGTAAAGCAAGCGATCGGTGCGTATTTTTTCGAGCCTGAGTTGAACGATACGCAAACCTTGAGATATAATCTGAAAACTCTGATTAAATCCATTTCTATCAGACTAAGAAAATCTAGAAAGCTAGTTTCAAGGAAGGACCGTTTTGAATTGTCTAGACACTTGGTATTTGTTCACCAGGTTTCAAAAATAATAGTTGTAAGAGTAGGAATCTTATTTGCGAAGTACATAGAGTCACTCCTAAAAGGAATTTAGCTATGAATACCCTTAAGATTATTTTCATCCTTCTTGCTCCGAAGTCGGTCAACTTCCTCCACCCCTCCACTTTTCTTCAATTTTTCACTTTCGACAAAATCGCCAAGCTCATCCTGGAAATTGTCTCCGATTAGAATCTCCTTCTCCTTCTCTCTCACTTTCTCTGCCTTCATGATGGCCTCCACTCGGGAATCATGATCCGGTTGTAGTTTACTGACTTCATCCATCAATGCGTTTCTCATCTGATTTATAGAAACGGAAGGGTCAGGTGGTGGTAAGGACAAACTTCCATTACGCGTGAGCTTTGGATTTCTTTCCAACTCTTCAACGCACTTGACTATTAAATCATAAGTGTCATTTGCAGAGTTCAAGTCCTCCTCCAGCAAACGTATGATGGTTTCTTGCTCTTTGAAAAATTCCTGCTCATCGAGCACAGCGGTAAGTTCTGTTTGCCACCTCATATTCCAATTCTTGCGCTCAATGGACATATATTGCAACAATGACGATAAATTAGATTTGGTCGTCTCAATTTCTTTCTGAACATGCTTGATTTGCTTTTGAGTTGGCTTGCTTCCTCTTTTACTAATATCTAGCTTGAGGGCTTCAATGATATCCTGAAGATCATCAATTCTAGTAACGAGATTTTCGCATTCAGAACTGACCTTAGTTTTGCAATGGTCCATATATGGATTACTGACAACACCCTCTGGAGAAAGACTGATTTTCTCCAGGTTGTTCATCATTTCCAGTGCTTCTTCAATGGTTGATGTCAGACTCTTTTTCATGGTTCTTTGGACTTGACGTGCTTTCGACAGATCAACTCGCAATGAATCAAGCTGAGACATAAATTCGGGTCCAATAACAGAGGAATCGGTTTTCGCAACAGGATTTTGGTTAGAATTATTCAAAAACCCAATGGAATTTATGCGGCTAATCAAAGTGTCTTCTAGCCTCGTCAAGTCATATTTCAGCGACTCTGTTTGTGCCTTTATTTCAGCAATGAGCTTGGTAGAAAGATCAGGTTGATGAAGTGAAAGTATCACCGACTCAACAATATCGCTAGTATCCTCAAGTTCATAAGCAACATCATTGGGTCCGAGTTGTATGTATATAGCGGGGAACTCTGATTCTGGTGAAAACCCAAACTTTTCTGTGAATAATGCTTTCACATGAGTCACGGACGTGGGAAGTTGAAGTTCTGCCTTCTTTGCTCTACCATCAAATTTAACATAGACCGTTTTTTTTCCGTCAATGGCTTCAGCTAAACTCATAGATGGAGCAGTCAATTGCTGGTGTATTTCAGATTGCTTTAAGTTCTTTGACACTTCATCCTGCAGTGGACTTTTTGGAGGCTGAGGTGTTTGTGGATCTACCTCTGAGGGAGCCAGAGAACCTCTAGGACTCAGAGAGTTCATTGACATAATTTTGGACGTCTGATAAGCAGAAAATCTCTTAGAAGCCTTTCTCATGAGGGAGTGATTATTCTGGAGTCGACTGATTGCATCTGTCGTTGGCTCGGACGAGACTGATGTTGGATATGAAGAAACAGCAATTGGAGTTTGACTAGGAACATTAGCCGGTCCAGACGCAGAGCGTTGATGCTCATGGGAATTCCTTTTTTCGACAATAGTATGTGATTCGGCCTGTTTCTCTTTCAAAGTCTTCATAAGCTCAGCCACAATCTGTCCGACCTTCGGCAAGAACATGTCAAGCGTGCTTTGTGATGGTTCCAAAATCAAAGATTCCTCAAGAACTTTTCTTAATAGATTCGGAATATCTTTAACATCGCTAGTGTCTACTCCCCCAACAACATAGGCCCTCTTTAATGCCTTGAAGTCATCTCCAACCTGAACGAATTTCGCTGAGACGTCTCCAACAGATGCTGATTTGTTAGCCCATGCAGTGAGAGATTGTAACAATGCCTTGGTGGAGGTGAGTAATTGGGCAGTTGCCGATGATATGCTGAGCGGAATCTATGTGTTAGTAGCTGAGCGTTAACAAACTTACCGATTTCCGCTTTGACGGAGACTTCGGTGTTCGAGGTGTCGACGGCTGGTTCGTAGACATTGTTTAGATATTCAAAAATCTTAAAAAGCATCGATGACATAATATTGATTTTTCCACATATTAGAAAACGCGTAATAAGGAGAAACCCATCCACTGTTATGGATTGCTAAATGGTAGAGCTCGAAGTACCAGACTCACCCATCAGAGAGGAAGAATCTCTCACGTGGGAGATCGTCCAGAGGTTGCATTCCGGTGCACCATTTACTGACCACAGTAATTTGCATCTAAATTTGAAGGAGCTATCAGGCAGGAAAACGCGCAGGCATGGATTTTCTCAACGTCATGTCTACACCGCTGATCTCGCAGAATACTTGAGGCTTTCATTGCCTAGCGAACTGGATCGAATTTCGGACAACGGCGTTTCAGATGACCGAATACTTTACATGCTCAACAGGAAATACATCAAGCTTCGACATTTCTATGAGAGACACAAAATCGCTAGACACAGATTTAAGAAGAAGGATTTCACCACGTACTTGGATGATTTCAAGAAATACCAGGCAGGACGATATCGTGGGGGGAAGTCGTATTACGAACACGTTGATGATCGCTTTTCAACGGCTCCCGAAGGACGAAAGATAGCCAGACTAGAAAACATGGATCTGGAACAAGTGAGTACAGATGAAAGTGACGATTCCAGCCAGGAGAGTTTAAGATTTGGTGAGCAATCAATAAGTTTGCTTTCAGAGGAAGAACTGGTCGTTGAAGAGCCATATATACACACAAATAAGTCAAGTTTTACTGACGCGCAACCATCACAAGTCAGTGTTGACCTAAGCTCGCCCTCGGGATCTCCAATTGAAGTGCACTCTGTTTCACCCGAAAAATTAGGATCTAGTTCTCAATTGAGTCCATCACACTTGCCTGAGGCAATCGAACCACCCGAATCCCCAACGGCTCAAACCGCCGAACTTACGAATATAATTACAACAACCAACAACCACAATGTTTCATTTGCCACCGGAACACAGGAGATCCTATATGAGCTTTCAAGTGAACTTGCAGAAGCAACAAGAAGAACTCGGAAACATAAATTCTCACAAGATCATGTGTATGTCACGGACACTGCGGTTTATTTGGGGCTCTCTTCCATTTATCAGCTAAACGACATGTATGACGAGGGAAAGTCTTACAAGGAAATTTTAGAGTATCTGGAGTCGGTCTATCTGAAGAAGCGAAAACAAAGAGAAGTTAAAGACATTGGTTATGGTCCCTTTCATAGACCAACCTTTAGTTCATACTTAGCCTCAGAAACACAAAAGCTTGCAGAGCAAAATAGCAATCCCTTGGATGAAGCAAGATCAGATAAAATGGAACTTTCAGAAGATGAATATATCCAGGATGATCAGAATATGCTGTCATCTCCAATCAGAATAGCAAGATCAGTTTCACATGAGGATCTTGAGGTAGAAAGTGCTCGTTCTGAGTTTTTGGATGATGAAAAATTCATGTTTCGACACCGAATGTTGAAAAAAAGAAAAGCTTTGAAGGGAGTTCTTCCCTACTCATTTCACAAACTAGATGAACAGAAACCTTTGCATAGAAAGCATACTAAGCTTCAGTCACCGCGTCCTGGGCTTGCTCGCAAAAAGAAGACATTCAAAAAAGATACCGATCATTTGCTAGAGAACTTTGTCACCAATGAACCATTTGCATCAGACATTCAACCATTCAATTATGGAGCTCCTCAAACATCTTCTGGAACTGATCCCTCTGCAGACTCTATGGAAGAAGAGGTCAACTATATTTCTTCAGCCTCTTCTGATTCAGAAGTTGAAGAACTGTTCTCCCAGGCTTCTCGTGAAGGGTTTGCTCAAGAGGACCGCAGGTCGGGAATAGATCAAATGCTTAACAGACCTGCTATATCTCGAAGCCACACACGAAAACCTCCCAAACATAAACTAGGACATAAAAAACAGCCAAGGAAGTCTATTATTAACTCGAGAACTATATCGGGCAAACGGACACCATCAGCACGATATGGGCGCAAAGGCACAGTTGTATCATCAAGAAGTTTTTCAAGACCTGCTCTCAATTCAAGCAAAGCAAGGGCGAACGAAACATCACATGAAAAATACATCTGGATCGATGAACCCGAAGATGTGCGTGTTAATAAGCCGAAAATCAATATGACTGTGCAGAAAGACACACAGAGACTTCACAAGCAACCCAAATATATGGGGAATCCTGGTGATCCGACTAGATTCTATTATCAACGTGATCCGATAGTTGGTACTGCACAACTTGAAAGTGTTTATGATGCACGTCGCACAGTTTCGAATCTTCCACTTCAAGATAGAACTAACACATATCAGAACACGTCCTTTTTCTCTGGAAGCAAATCAAGTATTCAGGATGTATTGAACTTGGATGGACTCAAATTGATATACAGCCCACCCTTGTATTCTAATCATTCTTCATTTGGAGAATCTGAACTATTCAGAGCCAGTATCGATCAAGAAGGTGAATATTATAGAAGAGAACCGATAGAATTCCATTTTGGAACTGTTCATTACTCTATAGATGAGTCGAATTCTGAACGATCCACCAGGTTGACGGAAACACTAATGAAGAATGTTCTAAGCTCTCTTGATGGGTTGCCAAAACCTAGTGATCATCTGGAACTTAGAAGAGTGTTTATTAGACTTCTTCAGCTTGTTTGGAACTTACAAAATTGGAACAAACACGAGTTTGTTAGATTATCGAAGTCTTTTGTGTCATTCGTTACATCGTTTATCGAGCAGAGCATGGATGTGAAATCTAAGATTTTATATGCTCCCCACTGCATGACTATTCTGCGTCTTCAAGTCAAGGCGTTGAGGCATTTACATGAGGGAACTCAAACATTTGAGAGTTTGATCCAGAAGTTAGAAAGGGTAGTCAACATATCTGTTTGCTCTCTATCCAACGTGGAATTTCATAGCTTTCTCGAGGACGACTCATCCAAATTCAAAGAGTCCATGTCTATGTTCCTGAAGCTCTGTTCCAATCCATGGAGTCAGATTGCGTCCATTTCCAAAGAAAGTGATTTACCATTTGCGAACGTTGTTGGCTATTTATATTATCTTCATTCCTTCAAACCTGTGCTGGTGGACTGGGAGTATTTTATTCAACAAATTGATCGCTTGAAGTCAAGTCACAATATTGTTGACTACCGGGCGGTTTTGTCTACGGTCATGAAACTCATTAATGAACTGGGGTGGAATTTTGAAGAAATTCTTTTGATCAAAATTTACAGACTGATGAGTTACCAGAGGTTCGAGAACATGGGAAGCCTGAATAGTATTTCATGTGATTGTCCAATTTCTCTAACAATAACCAAGACAGATGGATCTCTTGACATGTACGCTAAGTTTCTGGCCTTGTACGTGAAGCGTTATATGGACACGAGCAAGAAGATGAGTTTGGTTGAAAAAGTTACACCAGTCAGTGATATTAGCACATGCACTGTTAAGTTACTTGGAAATAGAATCAGCCTTCTTATTCTGATGACTCGTCTCTTTGAATACGATTTTACGAAACAAGTCTTGTCCCTAAGCAACGTTCTATTGGGTTTTGATTCAACTCCTGCTTATGAATTGCTTCTGGAACTCGTCAGTCTTTTTTTCAAATCTCAGCTTGAACTTTTTGGGAAGTCCCCATTCAGCTTGCTAAGACCTTGTTTATTAAAACTAATCGAGGCTTTCAACAATCTCAAACTTGTCTCTGACAAGTCTTTGGATTGGTTTCGTTATTTGAGCAATCAATTGCAACAGGCGGCAATTGAAATCAGAGATGATGTTCGTGGCTCTAACGTTTTATTACTGACTTTGCTTTTGCAGTTACGCTACAAAAAGTTATCAAACGTTGTTCAAAAGACAATAGATGTGTTGAAAAATATGATCTGGATGCGACCAGATTTTGTTTTGTCTTTAGATACAAGAGTGCGCAGTGAACTTTTTTCATCTTTGAAGTCCTTGCTGCTGGCTTCTGAACTCACCAACGAGTCCCTAAAAAAGTCTGTCATACAGCTTTGGGTACTCTTATGCTCCAAAACTCAAACTACGTTGAATGCACTGATTTACTTGGAATGGCCTTATTTTGGAACTCCAAAATTCAGACTCGATTACGAACTTTCATTTTGTATCTCAGTCCTGACATTTTATTCAAACGAAGTTACAGCCGATTCCTTCAGGCTCCTCTTTGATGTGTTCTTGCGTCATCTTGCAACTGAATGTACGGAGGAATTATTTGAGTGTTATAGGCTGATGGCACAAAATACAGAAAGCAAAGGATCTTTCGATCTGCGAAGAGGAAAAAGCATCATGGACTTCAGCTTTCAGGAATTTTCTAGCCAGATCATGCGCATTAGCTTCAGGGTATTGGCTCGTGTCGTATCGGGTGCCAAGGCTCAGAATTCTAACGACATTCAGAGTTTGGATGTCTTTATCAACGCTTTAGTCCATTCGTACTACAAGAAAGACCAGGAATCTGTTTCACACCGTCCTGAACAGGACATTCAGGGTCTTGTTCGGTATCTTAATTCAGTTGCTGCTGAAATATTGCACAAGAACCCAGAATTTATTAGACTGAAACGTGATCTGAATATTGAGGACATTCAAGCGCCATTGAATGAAAAATTCGAGTCGATTGAAACGATGGAGGACCTGGTACTACTGTTTGAAAATGAGTATATTTTGTCATTTTCTAGTCAATCTTTGTCGCAATACATCAAGGATCTCCAACAGGACTGGCGTGAAATTCCTATTTTGGATTCAAACCCTCTCCACCAGTCTGCTTTCTATCCATTGATGCTGTTGGTTGTTCACCATTCTGAACAAGTGTTTCGAAATAAGTCCAACTGGGTTCATCTGTTCAATTGGCTATGTGTCACGTGTGAAATATCATCTTCTCTGAAGATATTTAACCAGTCTGATGTTTGGTGCATCATTAGAACAATTTTATGCACATATGGTGCAACTTCCAGTGGCAAAAACTTAAAACTACCCACTTATTGCATTGGTAAGTTGTATTTACTGATTGAGCGTCTTGCAGTTATTTTTTCAGGGTTTGAGGACTTCGATGAGCTTAAAAAAATTTTCATCATGGTATCATCAAGCAGGACCTCTGCTTCTGACAAATTCATCTTGCGGAACTCTTCGACACTCACATCATCTCTTGAGAAACTTCACAACGATTATGAACGTCTTCTAATTCCACGAATTAATGAAGTTCTCTCATTGGATGTAACTATTGATACACTACAATTGCTTAGCAGAGCATCTACTGCTTGTGGATTTGGAGGGAGAAACTCTGATTTTCCAGTTCAAGAAAGGGATTTGTGGAGAGAACTGGAAACAGAACTAGGGATTTTTTGAACTTTTGCAGTTCACAAACTATTTATGTAATACATCGAAATTGGGATAAACGTTAATCCCTTTTTTCGAGGCGCTAAAAAAATTAATAAGATTAGGTTTTATTCCTTGTTTTGAACTCATGAGTTCGGAGAGAAAAGTGAACAGCGCTTCTGCCGCTGAATCAGGAACAAGTGAAGAATTTGTTATCCAGCTGGGATCATCGAAAGATCAATTAGGTTCGCCCAATTCAACACCCGAAGAGAGCTTGGAACATAAAAATTCCAAATTAAGAAGAAGCACAATGCAATTTCCAATCCCCTCAACATCCTCCCCAACATCTCCATCTTCAGCTGATTCCGACAATTTTGAAATCAAAAATGTAGATGTAATCTCAACTCATAATGTCCAAAAAAGAGAGCCCGAGCCAATCAATTCAAGTTACGCAGAGCAGGATCTAGCCACGGCCGAGCAGCTTGATCACGAGACTAACACCGGAGAAGAATGCAATCAATCATGGATAACAAATGACGACATAAATGATTCTCAAGTCACTGATCATGCTTCCGAATTACAGGAATCTGAGGAAGCAGGCTCACTGGTGAAAACTCCCCAGTCAGATCTTCCAGATGTTAATAATGGAGATGAAAAGTCCAATATAGAGACCGCTAATTCACAAAACTTACCATCCACAGAAACCCACTGTGAAGAAACATCCAAACTCTCGTTCCCTAAGTTAAGAAGCGCTGATAACCAAATCAACTTAGGAACGCAAAGTGGGTGGTCTGAGGGACAAAATCTAATTCAGGAATATGGCTACATTTCGCCAACTGATCCTGGAAAATCAAATGTCAGTCCTGAACAAACAATTTCGATAGGCGCTACTGACGACGAAACCCTAAATTCTGAACAGAGATATAAAGCGTACAAGACTTCAGAACACTTAGGTCCCCCGCCAAGTGCAAATATGGTGACATCTGCTGCATCTCTTGCCGGTATTGCCAGTAAAAAAGGTTCAGTGTCTCACTTGTGGCCGTTTGGTGACGTTGACGGACTCGAACGATCAAGCCTGAAAAGTTCCAAGTCCGAGTACTCAACAGCTAAGGCGAGTGTGAGAAAGTTCACATCGGGATCCTTGCGCAAGCCATTATTATTGGGAGATGACAGAAAAAAATCGGTTGAATTCAAAGATGAAAAAGAGATAGTGGATCAGATCATCGCCCCAACATATCAATACCGTTTAACCATGTCACCATGGATAGGAGGATTTTTATGTCTCATTTTCGTTCTACTATTAGCTTATGCAACATTTGTTTCGACAAAAGTGTGGAACCCACAGAAGGTCGGACACAATGAAGTTGTGAGATATTTCAAAGATCTGGATCCAAACATCAGAATATCAGAACTGAACGGCATTTTGGAGGAATTTCAAGACAAGAATGATGCTATAGACCCAACGAAGCTATTGAAAAACAAAACCGGGGATAATCACCAGTTTTCAAACAGATCACTTGGTTTCAATACGTTCAAAGGAATCGACGATAAGTTTCATGGAGACTATGAAATACGAGCACTAATGGAAGATTCCAGATTGAAACAGACATTCTATGGCCTCTCCTATGCACCTAGAGGTGTGATAGAACCAATGTGCCAAGTTACAGCAAGGGAAGTTCTCTTGGATGTCGCTCTATTGTCTCGTGTGACCACAAGATTGAGAACGTATGGCACACAATGCCGCCAAGCTGAGTATATCCTTGACGCATTCCGAGATTTAAATGTGAATATGTCCATTGCATTGGGTGTTTGGATTGGGGCTGACGATCACTCCAATTGGAAACAAATGAACGAGATGAAATGGCTTCTAAGTAACTACCCTCGAAGCTACTTTAACTCAATTATCATCGGCAATGAAGTCATGTTCAGAAAAGACAAAACTGTCCGTGAACTGATGGCATATGTTGAAGAGGCGAAAGAGTACGCTAAATCAGTTGGCTATGGTGACATTCCGATCGGAACATCCGAACTTGGCTCCCAGATCAAAAGGGAAATGGTCGAAACTTGTGATTTCATTGGAGCTAATATTCACCCCTTTTTCGGTGGAGATTCAGTGGAAGGTGGAGTCAGTTGGACAACAAATTTCTTGAATCAACAAGTGATTCCTTATGTACAGAGTGTGAGGAGTGATGTTCCGGTTGTAGTTACTGAAGTGGGTTGGCCAACTGGAGGTGGAGCTTATCTGCAATCTGTTGCAGGAAAGGATGAAATGCAGCAGTTCATGGAATCCTGGGTTTGTTCTCCAGAAACTCAAAATTTCGGCTGGTACTATTTTGAAGCGTTTGATGAGCCATGGAAAAAGATTTGGCATGAGGAGGGAAGTAAGTGGGAAACCCAATGGGGCTTCTTTACCCATGATCGCAAAATGAAGGAAAATATAAAACTGCCTGAATGTGCTTTTGCAGCTAATACCACTAACAAGAGGTGGTGAAATATATCCCCAAAAACTTAAGATACATGTGACTTGATTAGTTCGCTTTTAATTTGAACGTTGTTTTTTGGTATAGCTTGTAGTTCAGCCAAGCCCAAAAGAGGGAAAAGCAACCGAAGGAAAGCAAAACATTAGCAATCACCCATAGATGAGGCAAGTTCTTGGGTGGCTCATGTGCAAGATCAAAGTAATGCAGGGTGCCGGCCAGTGTATAGGAACTGATGATGACAATGCGCCAAAACAAGTTATGAGGCAAAACTGGGGTCGCAAGTTCGCGCACATTCACGGGAATACCAATCTTTCTTAAGAACATCCTGATCCAACTCAAATTACCCATTAACCAATTGCTCAAAATTCCAAGAACAACGTACTGTAGTGAAAGACCATCTCTCTTTAAAAGTGGCCACATAGAAAATAGAGCAATATTAGAAATCCAACAGACCATAGAGATCACATCTGGATTCACCTCGTTAAGAAGCAGGGTGATGGGCATGAGAGGAAGCAGTATTGATTTTTCATGAACTTGAAATGAGAAAAGGAAAAAGGCTAATGAACAAGAAGCTAAGCACCAAGTGAATAAAGTTTTATCTGGTTTGAAGAATATGGCAATCGAAGATGGCGTGATTCCTGCCAATGTGAACAAGAAAGAAATCTTCTTCAACTGTGCTTGGTCAAAAACATTCTTGTATTTCACGATAACGTTGGTAGCACACCAAAAATTAGCCACCTTGTCTTCAAATATACCCCTATCAAAAGGAAAGATACGCACAAATATTTGCATTATCTGCGACAGACCACCCATGTAGACGAATGGAAAAATCATAACACCAAAGGTGGCAATCACCGAGAATCCAATGGAAACAAGTCTGAGAATATTGAACTTTGGTAGAGGCCAAATGCAAACACTCAGCAAGTAGAAGAAAAATATAGGTGCGTAATATAATGCCATTTGTTTGAACGAAAGAGAGAGAACAAAGAAGATGGAACAAAAAGCATAGTTGTTTTCCAACAGGTTAACAACTGCCATCAAAGTGAGTCCAAGCATCACACTGTTGAATTGAAAATGTCCGTGATCAATAATGGTCAACGCTGGCTGGTACAGAATTGCAGCCGCTATTATCGTCTGGTCAATTGAAGAAGCTTTATTATAGTATCTTCCCATCCATCTGGTGTACATCAAAACTGCGGGAACATACACAATCAACTCACTGATTAGTGCTGTTATTCTCATATACGATTTGAGGTCCACGGTCTCGATTCCTCTAGAGCTGTCCAAAGCAAACCAGGACTCATCAATGAGAGTTCCAAATTTGCCAAAGAACCATGAATGAAACGCAGTTAAAGGAGGATAATCAAGTCCCCAGTATTGGAGATCGTAAAAATACCATTCCTTCATGGGCAAGTGAATGGTGATCTCCATCCAGTGTCGCTGAGCCTCGAAATCTCCAAACATTGGGGGACTTTGGAAACCTGAGTATGGTCCCAATCCAACAGCAGATCTCACAATCATGGCAAAAACAATGATGATATACCTTGCTACCCATTGATTAGGTGCTCTCTGAAAAGGTATTAAAAAGTCATAAAGTGGTGAGCTTTTGAACAGAGACACAAACTTTGAACGAGACATGGGACCAAATAAATGTAATTTATTTCTTCAGCTTTAAAAATTACGTGGTATGTGATTTCGTATACAGGGAAATGAATGTAGTCATTATAAAGAAAACCAATTCGTAGTCATCATAGTTCAATCATTTACAGTACTTTCCCAATTGTTCGCCCTTCTCTCCAATTATGCCTTTGATTGCACTGATGATGTGTCCGTGGACAGTGCTAGTGGAAGCTATCACACCCTGGCTATTCAAGGTCCTGCCATTTCCAAAGTCAAGCTCGTTTCCGTAGATGTCAGAAACCTTTCCACCACTCTCATGAACAAGAAGATATCCAGCTGCATGATCCCAGATCTTTTCGCGGTACGACAAGTCCTTCGGCAGTCGCAAATAAATTTCCGCATCACCCTTGGATAAAGCACAATACTTAACTTGGGAGTCAAGATTGACCGACTTGCTCTCGATCTTCAGGTTCTTTTTGATGATAGCCTGAAGTTCGTGTGAAGAGTGACCTTTCTCCACTCCTTCCAGCACTCTTGCTTGTTCAACGGCCATCGAGTTGTTTACCTGGATTTTCTCCGCATTTGAAAATGGATACTGAACGTCTGCCTTGAGATCTTGGAAATAAGAACCACTTCCTCTCACAGCAGTGAAGAGACCACCAACAGGGGAATTTTTATCATTCAAGTCATGAGACAAATTGGGACACCCAATGACTCCAACTTGAACCACTCCATCAACCATAAGGGCAAGACAGACGGCATACTGATCACCTCTCAAAAAACCTTTAGTACCATCGATTGGATCTAGAGCCCAAATACGGCCACTGCGGCCACCCTTGGACATTCCTTTATCGATAATATCGCACATGCTGTTGCTTGCGCTAATGACACCAACTTTACTTTCATTTTCCTTATCCTGTTCTTGAACAGCCTGGATTTGAGAAAAGATCGCATCTCCTAGGTTTTGCTCTTTGATCAGCTCGGAGTCTTCTTCACCAACGACTTCGTCACCAGGGAAATTGGTGAGGATTGAATTGATAATGATAGCTTGGGCTCCAAAATCTCCAATTGTGACTGGAGATTTGTCTTCTTTGCTGACACCTTTGAGATGCTCTGCAGCAACTCTTTGAGTCAAAAGACTAGCCCTCTTAACAGCCAATTGAGCAATATATGCTTCCTTCAAGTAAGAACCCATCTTCGAAAGAGACATTACATTTTTTTTGAGATTTACAGATGAGTATTTGTCACGTGAAACGCTATATTTCTATTGTGAAGTGAAACTTATAAAAAAACAGTGTAGTATACTTTCGAATTCAATACCATTCATTTACACGCAACATCCAAACACTTTGGCAAAACAACCTTTGCCACTACCGGAGGACTCAGCTTCATGCTTTCCAGCACCTTGTTGCTGAATTTTCAGAGGCTCATTTGTGGCCTGTGGTTGCTGCTGTATGTTCTGGAACTGATACTGTTGTCCTTGTTGTTGTGCAAGTGGTGAGCCTTGATTAGCTGGCGAAAATCTGCCGTTCTTGTCTGGCAAGTTAGGTAGAGGTCTATCACCAGAATTTGAGTCATGAGCCCGGAAGACTTGAGCTGCATTAGCAGTAGATGGCAAAGCCTGAGAACCAGCTGCAGCAACAGCAGGTTGCTGAGTGTTCCGAGGTCTTCTCTGCTGACTATGGCGATGTCTTTCGCCAGGAGGATTAGGGTGACCATATCCATGGAGGTTAGGTTTTTTGTTTATTGTAGCATCCCACCCACGTCCTCCATTTAGATCCATCCAATCATAATGACCATCTGCAACATCTCCGATATCGTCTAAGACGGAAAGAAGTAATCTTCTGTATCCCTCGTAGTCTGGCTCAGCATCAAACTGCAAGTTTCTCACATAGTCCAAGTATTGAGCGAATTGACGAGGAAATCCATGACACAAATCCAAAACTGGTGTAGTTCTTTTCTTCTCGCCAATCTTCTCGTATTTTTGTTTATTTGTCGGAGCTTTTAGTCCCTGCCATGGAAGTTGTCCTCTCAGGAAATAAAAGAAAACATGACCCAAAGCTTCAAGGTCATCTCTCCTAGATTGTTCTCTTCCCAAATGGGTGTTCACAGACATATATCTTGCCGTTCCACTCAAGGATTTCTTTTCTCTGTAAGGTATATGTTGTTTGGTTCTTGGGTCTCTGTACTGCTTAGCCATACCAAAATCAACTAGATGAACCGAATTTTCGTCTGGAAGTCCATGTCTTCCAATCAAAAAGTTATCTGGCTTGATATCCCTGTAAATTAAATCACGCTCATGGACGCTTTGGATCAAAGTAATCATCTGAACTGCCACTTGAACAACAGTTTTCACTGAGAACTTGCGACCGCACCAATCAAACAAATCTTCCAGAGATGGACCGAGCAAGTCGATTACCAAGATGTTGTGGAGACCTTCTTGGCCAAAATAGTACGCACTTGGAATTCCCTTGAGCCCGTTGAGGTGCTTGTAGGTTCTATATTCGTCCCTCAGTTGTGGAGCTTCGGTTTTTCTTGGCTCAAACTTAATAGCAACAGGAATTCCATTAATCAAATTAGTGCCTTCGAAGATGACACCAAAAGACCCCTCGCCAATTTTCTTTCCAATTTTATAGTGGAGTCCGACAACCTGAGAGTTCGAAGATGAAGAATTTTGCTGTAGCTGTTGTTGCTGTGCAACAGCAGAAGCCTGAGATTGCATCTGCGAAGGAGCGTTGGCGGAAGAGTATTGTGCGGTTGTTGACGGATTCTGCTGATATCCGTTTGCGTTGGTCATATTATTGGAAGCGGCCAATGCTGCTGCTGCCGCAGGGGAGGAATGAGGAGGTCTAGAAGACATTTGTTTAGTAGAGAGTTGATCCGCTGAGGAATGCAATGAAATAAATGCAGAGTTTGTGCAATGTGGAATTTGCCAACAACCCTTTAACTAATAATTATGAAGACGAAAAACACCAAGTGCTATAAGATCCTCGAAACAATCAGTAGTTTTAATGTCTTTGAAGGTGATCGAAAAGGATGGTTAAATACCAATCTGTTCTTATAAAAACATAAATCGATTGACGGACGTGCTGAGGAAAATGTTTTGATTTTAAAATTGGAATCACTAATTACGGCAACTAAAAATCCATTTTTCCACAGCGGGCGAGAAGGAGGAATAATTTGGGAATTATGGCAGACTCCTAATTATTTTCCTGGAGCACACACACAATTGGGCGGATGAGTTTAAACTGGTAATATTTAATTGCGTTACACGCTACATTAGATTACCCGCCAGACCGATGAATTGACGCCCTCGAAGCAATTCGTTGAATAATTTAATCTAAGAGACGACAAATTATATTAGTTACGACAAGATCCTCTTCGAAATCTGAAAAAAACCTTGGGCGCCCAAATAAATCACTTCTGAAGGGGTCGCTTTTGTGCTCTATTTTGAGAATTTTCCACTTTTGAGTGTCGTCAACTTTCCCAATCTGCTGACAACAGGTAAACCGTACACCGGCTAGCGAGCTGTGTTTACAAAGTCTAGATCTGTGCGTAATGTGGCAAATGTGGCGTAGTTGGAGCAGTCGTATTGTCAATATGCACTCAATTTCCACATTTGGACAAAAATACTCCGACTCGGTGGCAGTGCAACCGAGCGGGAAACCGTTTGTGAAAAAAAGTAACTACATTTTTTCCCATCTAAAAGTAGTCACCCAGAAAAGGGACCGTCAATAGAACTTACTCATCTTTATTTCAACTGGAAACTCCCAGAATACTTAAATTTGAGGAGGATGGCTCTGAAACGTTCACTGTCCAACAGATTTCTTGCGAAATTCTGTAAACTGAAGAAATACTCTGATGATCCCTCAGAATCTACAAATGATCCCCTAGAATTACGCCCCAAAGTTTCGCCAATAACCACTAAATTAGACTCAGAACCAATACCATTAAAACAGTCATTCACAGATACCAAATCACAGCACTCCTCAAACTCCAGAGAAGTGGTATTGTTGCCATATGATTCGAATAGTCAATCAGCATTACCCTGCACCGCGGAACAATTAACTCCAATTTTGCCTCGCTCTAACTCTGAGTTGTTACTAGGACCACTGAACGTCTCGCCACTGAAGGCTTCCACGAATCGAACGTCTTCATTCAATCATGGAAGTGTGCATTCAGCTAACACTCCTACGGCTTCCACGTTGTCGCCCTCGATCGATATTTTTGACTCGGCAATCACAAAGACGGAGTCTAATTTCTCGCTCCCATCTTCAGAACTTCCTCCATCTCCGCAGCCAAATGATCAGTCCATATTTGCCAAGGCCAACCAGATAGATCATTGTGATAAGTCGGCTAACATGCTCGAGAATGATAAACTTGCAGAGCAAATGGCTTTAAATATTCTCGACAAGATTTCTGAGGAGCAGGTAGACGAGTTGATGATGTTGAGAAACGAAGTTATCCATCCAGTTCTATCTCCATCCTTGAGATGAATCTTCATTCAGCTTGAAGTCGTGACTCCATGACTCAAGTTCGCATTAGTACTTGTATATTGATAATGTATTAACGAAACTACTTTTCCATGGCTGTGTAATCTTCATTTTTGTAAAATATGGTAAGTGTTACGATAGCACCAGTAATTCTAACCCAACAGCCGCGTCATTCCACCTTCACTGCAATCAACCGTGTTGAAGATGAGGAAGATATTGAAGAACACACAAGGGAGCTTCAGGTTGAGCTTGGATTCAAGCTTTTCGAAGAAGCATTGAATTTCCAAAAACAAGGTAGATTCGAAGATGCTAGCAATAAATACCAGGAGCTCTTTGGCATGGAAGTTCTTAGAGCAAGGAATCCTACAAATAACCCGGCGGTTGAGACATTGAAGTATTTATGTTTGAGAAATCGTGGGATTCTCAATCTTACGGAAATCAAACGGAAACGCGACTCTAATAACTCTACTGAAACAGCTGAGAAATTCAAGGATGGTCTTGATGATCTTGTAGCTGCTCTGACACACGGAAAGGGAGATACCAAGATGATTGAGCTACTGGTACAAATATATGGACATCTAAACTCAAACAAACTGACTCGAACAGCATATGAATACGAATTATTGAAAACCGAGTCTGCTGATCAGGATTCTGTTCATGGAGGTCCTGCATTTACCGAAGAGGACGATATACAGTATGATTTGACACGTCCACACACTCTTCTTCCAAATCAACTAAGCCTTCTGAAGAATTACAAACTACTTTTGGACATGATTGGTGTCCAGTCAATAAACCATTCAGTTCTGGAAGACATATCTCACAAAGCTCAAGATTTGAAGCTCGTGGATATGACTAGTTTTCCGACGCTAGATAAACTACGGGCATTAAACCAGGAAGATATAGAATCTAATTCGATAACTCTGACGAGCAGGGATGGTTTGATCACGTTGGAGGATCTTCTTCGAAAAATCAACGAATTGCTTCCGAAAAGGGGACGTTCGAAGATCTATGACAGTTATATACTGACCGAGCGTCCTGTTCAAGAACTTCAGTTTGAATTTCTAGAATCTGCTGCACCCGAGGAAGTCAAGCTAGATGAACCAATAGAAGGCCCAGAAATTGAGACTACACTTTCATCAGAATCTAACATAGTGAAATCGAGTGAAGAGTTGGCTAAAGTTCCGTCAGATAGCCTTGAGAATGGGGACTCTGAACTTGATCAAAAAGAAACTGTTAATAAGCCTTCAGTGTCCACCACCACACCAGCTGTAATTAAGAGACAAACCCGGGCGAACAGGGAAGCAGAGGTCAACGAGCTAAGTGAGAACTCTTTTGAAGCGCAAGTTATGTTCTTGAATCAGACTCTTCCCAATTTCATTGAACTTGCTGGAGTTTCACTCGATAAAACTGGAGATCTTACGAAGGCGTTCTTGCCTAAATCGCAGCCTGCAAATAATCTGGCAATTTACTATGATATATCATCCATGCTCAATTCATGGAGCAAAGAAGATACTGAGATTTTGTTTGTGAAGCTTGACGATACTCATAGTAACGAAGAAAGTAAAGAGGCTTCTGTGAAGGAGATCCTTAGCTCTCTAAGCAAGGAAACATTGGAGGAGAAGAGATCTGTCGAAGAGCTGGATGAGGGACAACTCACTAAATTGGTTAAGTCTCTTAGTGGTGGGGGCTACCATTTTAGTCAAATTAGACTAGCCATTCTTTATCATGTTTTCAAAATGAAAGAGTCAGGAGGAACATTAATCACTGATGGGCTCACTTCTGCTAACTGCCTGAAACACTTACGCCTTTTTACCGATGCAGTGAGTTTCCAAGTGTACAAAAGTCTAAGCTCAGAAATGTTCACAAATACCTGTCCGGATTTTGAACGTTTATCGTTTGGTGTTTCGATGTTGGAAATACTATGTGACTATTTTGTTACGCTGAAGCTCGATCAAAAATTCAAGAAGTTCTCTACCAAAGCACTGTTTAATGAAGTTGTTCAAACTGAACAAATTACTTCACGTCGAATCGAGCGCTGGATCACTCTTCTCGACGATTATTTCGATAATGCCGATCTTGATCCACGAACTACGAAGTTGTGGCTTCGCGCTAAATGGTCACAAATATGCTACTTACAGCATTTGGCAAATTTTGACTCCGAATTCTTGTCTGAAATTCTTGGTCTCATGTCCAGAAGATCGTCAACACTTGATTTTGATGTCTTGATGGTCAACTTTCCAAACATCCCTAGACTCAATAAAAATAATATTGAGGTCCAATTGTCGAAAATGAAGATCTTCAAGACATTTACACAAAGCGATGCATCTAACGAGATTTTAGAGAAGATTCTTGTTGATAATGACGAGCAAAAAGCGAAGTATAACTTGCAGGAGAAAGAAATGGACGAGTTTATAAGCAAGTCCCCCTATGAATTGAAAATGAGACTTTGGACAATGCTGCTTCAGTTTTATCAGGATTCAAAACAAACCGAGAAATTTATAACAGGCTTTGAGAGAGTTTTACAGATCATGCTGAAGGAGTTAGAAGGTGAAGTTTTCGAACAAAATTCCTTCTTCCAACGTAAGCAGCTCATTTTAAAGGTTCTGGGCTTTTTCGAGTTGTTTGCCAAACAGTTAGTCAATATTGGTGTTGAAAAACAATGGAAGCTACAGCTTCGAGATCCTCTTTCTGTCCTGCCTTTGTTATGCAAGTTTTTTGTCATTTCGTATACCTTCATGGTTCATGAAGACTGTGCTTCCATCTCTAACACTCGCAAGTCTCTGAAGCTGAGATCTAGTCTGGTTTACAATAAGTTTTGTGATATCGCAGTTTCAAGTTCTACGTTGGTTGCCTTATATTATTCCGAATGTCTTCAAAATCCTGTTCCT
The DNA here is from genome assembly GCA_030674565.1 of Ogataea thermomethanolica. Classification (NCBI taxonomy): domain Eukaryota; kingdom Fungi; phylum Ascomycota; class Pichiomycetes; order Pichiales; family Pichiaceae; genus Ogataea; species Ogataea thermomethanolica. The sequence continues at coordinate 930,712 of JAKTYW010000001.1, forward strand.
GAATATTTGAACGACTTTTACGGTGCTCTTCATGAGCAGTTGGGAATCCGACACATCTGTAATGGATGTAATGGCGTTTTCCTGGATTTTTCAGAAAAACGTCTTGTCGAGCTGGACTGGGAGCAGTCAGATAATGACTTCTTTCAGACTCTTAAATGTCATTATGGAATCAACATCACAACTGAAGGGTTCAGTACCTTTGATCATGGAGTGGAACCCGGTACAATGGCTAAATCGAATGCCGTGACGGTCAATAAATATATGATGAAGTACTGCTTTAGACGCAAACACCCTATTTTCAGTTCCCCTAAGGCCGACATAAAGGTGGTTCTGGATATGATTTACCAAGTTCTGGGCGATCCTGACCCTGAAAAGTACACCATTTCTAACAACCTCGAAACAATCTCCGAATATTTGGAGACAAAGTCTTTAAACACCAGGCTAATGAGACTTGCATTTTATGGTCTACTGACAGTTCCATTTCAGACGAGTTTTGAGCCGGATGAAATTGTTGGAGATGGAGTCTATTTCATGCAAGGTTTACTTGCTTTAACCCTGTTCAAGATCCGCAAACGCACTATGCAAGGACGTTCTGCGGAACTAGATTTTGTTATCAAAATGTTTGAGTACGATATTGCTTCTGGCTCCGGAAGATTCGCTTCCTGGCTATTGTTAGCGCAGGCATACTCGTTCTTGGTTGAAGACGACATTATTTGGACCTCGGACAAACTAAACAATTTGGATAAAAAGAAGAACACTGCAATACTGCAGCGCAAGTCGCTTTTATGTTACTTCATGGCTGTTAGTTTGTACGTTCAATTGAATGATGAAGATCAAGAAAGACTTGCACCGGTTGCCAGCATGTTATGGTCATCTATCGGGAAGGAGCTATATAATGCGATCATGAGTCCTATGGAAAAGCTCACATTCAAGATTGGATTTGATTCGGACAACTCTGTGAGCTTGCTCCAGGACTTTCCTATCACCGACAGCTATCAAGGTATCGCTCCCTTAAACATCACGATGTACAGGGTCTTAGCGATATGTTTCCGTCATGCCTGCAATCTCAATCCGAAAGATTGGTACAACCATCTCTATCTTGCGAAGTCTCAGTCCAAGCTGCCAAGCAAAAAGTTAATTCCAATTGTTATGCAAAACCTGTTGACCTCGTGTGAGTTGGCAATTAAATCCAGTGATAAAGATGACCATATTGTCGAGCCGCATTACTTTTTGTGCTCATTGATTTACAAGCTAGTTATGAGGGGCGATATATCAATCGAAGATGGACTAGGATATTTACGCACTGACACTTTATTTCAGGAGTTTGATTTTGTTGCCGAGGACAACACACAATTTGGTGAACTAATGATTAAGCTGCTTAAAAAATGTACCGCATACGACAAGAAAAACTGGCAGCACAGACCGCGCTACAGGCTTGCCAGAATCTATCTTGATCAGTTCAACGATTTGGAAGCTGCAAAAAGTGAGATGATGACAATAATCAATCTCAAGTCTACGGTTCGGAATCTGAGTAACATTTGGAAACCAGAAAACGAAAGACCGGGCAAACATTTTGTTTACAACTACAACTATATCTCGTTTTTTGTCGGACTTCTTGATAAGTCCAAGGATGTCCATTCTTTGTTCCAACTGATAAAAAAACTTCGAAAGCTAGGATCTAGCATGATTGATCAGATAAAAGTGTTTGATATGGCAGTTGCCAAAACATGCACAATAATCAAATCTATTGTCAAGGTGGAACCCGGGTTTTTGGACGACGTTTTATCCAAACTAGTGTTCTCCGAGTTTGTTGCTCAATGCAAGGAGTTTGTTGAAATGATGAAAAAAAAGGAGACCTTTTCTGATCGTGAAAAACTAATCCTTTACTTTTTACACGAGGTTGGCGATTTCAGAAGAATGGCAAATGGATTTGCTGCCACAGGAGTTATTGATGAATGCTTCCACAGCTTGTTCTTAATTCTGTTCACTAAATTTCTTCAAGACACCTCTGAGGGTAAGCCTCAAGTGGAGCAAGAAAAATCAACGTCACAGGTTGAATTTGTTAGCAACAAGTCCACTAAAGTTGGTCAGCCAGCAACTCCTACTCGTGAGAAAGTTAAAGTTGCCCGCCGTGATATTACTCCTTTCTGCATACAAACTATCAGTGCTGTCAGTAAGCTACTGGATTCCATTAAGAGAGAAAATGGCGAGGGTAACTTATTGAAATATAAAGTTGAAAAAGCTAGCGATAAGAACGAAGAGCAAGCTCGAGAAACATCTGGGAACATCATGATGATCCCTAATGAACTCGAAAGCGATCGTTCACAAGATGCCGTTTCGAGTACCATGTCAAGATGCGAAAATGAATTTTCATCATCGGGTATCATCTCTAAACAAGGAACATTGCAGCCGGCAATCGAGTTCAGCCAGAAACGACCTGGAGAACACGTTGAAGAAATGGGTGCGTCAAAAAAGCCAAAACTAACAGTTGAAAGTCCAGAGCTGAAGACCCCAAGTAATGAATAAGCTAATTTTCAAAATTGGGATCGATTTTGGCTGCGCTTTCTGAAATTCCCCATTTCTCACTTGTGATGTTTGTCTGATTTTTGTATTGATTAATCGTATCTGGTAAGTTAGTGGTAATTTTGTTTTTGAGTTCTTTTTCCAGAAGTTGTTTGTTTTCATTCTTTTGTTTCTCCGATATCAAATCAGATTCATTAAGATCAGAAAATTGTTTCATTGACAAGTGACCTGATAAAATATCCACAGCGAACTCTGTGTTACTATTTTTCAAAGCAATCAGGTCCTTGCGAAATCGTTCTTTATAGCCTGGTAGGTCATCTTTATGTTTTTCGTACAAAAGCAGTTCATACTGAGATGCAAATTGAGCTGGAGTTGCAATTGCTTTGTCTTCTGGTTTAACTCGAGCCAAGGTTTTGGCTATGGAAACCTTGCAAGCAACCCTGGTCTAAGATTAGATAATTCACGGTAGCACACTTACCTTTTTCCACAAATCATTAGAATCGTCCCCGCTACTCTGAACAGGAACTTTCGAGGTCTTAAGAGGTCGTTTAGAATTGAGCTTATGTCGCAAGCCTATTTTCTTCATTAGAATATCTTTTTGAGCTAAAGCTACATTTTTAGCTTCGCTTTATTTTGGATTCCTCCACGACCCTTGACGTTTAAGTTTGAAGTATCGATAGTAGGATTGGCTTGGCGTCTAAAACTAAACCCAAATCCACTATTACTCGAAACCTTTGGAGAATGAATGAAGTTGGATCCCATTGACTCCTTTGGCTCTTTTCCATCATTCTTGTCCCACGTTAACTGATCCGGTTCATCAAAGGAGTTGTTGTTTAAATGATAGTCAGCTACCGTAAATGAAGGTTTACTAACTGATGCTTGAGAAATCTTGATAGGTTGAGTAGATCCGAGAAGCAGCAACTTTTGCTCTTTCTCCATTAACTCTTTTTCCAAAAGCTCTTTAGCTTTTTCATGCTCCCTAAGTTTGCCCTGGTAGATAGCGGATTGCTGTTTGATCACAATGTTAGACTGTTCACGCTTTTCTAGATGCAACTGGCGAAGCTCGGAATTGAGCTCCTCGATTTGGGATTCGTAATGCTGTGAAAGCTCGGCTTTTTCATGCGCATGCCGCTTTATTGTAGTTTGAAGACGATACTCTAGTTTGGCTAGCTTTTCGTCGTTTTCATTTGGATAACCAACTGTCTCTTTGAGCTTCCATCGTTCACGAGTCAATTGTTCTTCGAGTTCAGTCGTAGATGCTTCATAGTACCTGATTCTGTTCCGTAGCTTACTAATATCTTCTTCCATAGGGTCAAGCAATGCAGCAGACTTTTCAATCTCGAGCTTGAGCTCTTTGATTTTCTGCTCCAAGCAAGAAACTTGAACCTCCAGAGATCTATTTTGTTCTCGCAGCTGTTTATTGGTACTCAATAGAGCATTCACCTCATCTCGATGGGTTGATGGCTCCGTATTCTCGCCCGTTGAGTGGGGAATTGGAGCCGACTCGCGAATTTCGATTTCCAACTTGATCTCTTTGGTATCAGGCTTGTCACGTTCCAGGACCAGACAGTAGCGCACAAACTCTGAAAAACTTAACTCGTTACTGAGAATTAACATTTCACGCTGGAAAAACTGCAACGAATCAAAGCTCTCTTGCTTTTCATCTCCTTTTGCAAAGACCATTCTATAATCTTCAAGTAATCGGTCTAAATCAATATCCGGTGCCTTGCCAAATTCTCCCAAATAGCATTTCATGAGGTGAATAGTAGTTTCGTCTAATACTGGGTCATTTGTAATTAATGCTGGATGCAATCTCAACTTGTTCTGAATTTTAATCGCTGCTTGGCCAAACTTGTCATTTACGAAACCAATGAATTTCTGAGGAGAAACCGCATACAGAAGTACCCCTAAGCGCATGTACTCTATTCCGGTGGGCATTAGTTTGAGTATAATTTGTTGTAATCTTAGGACCTCTCTTCTAAATGAATCAAGTGTAAATGGAGCCAAAGCACACAGTGAGTTCAGTGCGCACTTGAGGAGCTGTTGATCGTCTGACTGATCCAGGATATCAACGAGACGGGAAAATAAGGGTAGGTCGGTAAACTGTTCATTTGGTGCCACTTCCATTATGCTTTGAAACAACACCAATGTCCGGAATTCGTCTTGATCCAAAAACTCCAATACCAATGAAAAAAATTCAGACGGTTCTCTGGCTGCCCAGGCTGTTAGTATCTGACGAATGTTCAGACGACTGAAGCGCGCTCTCTCATAATCTTCAAACGAAGGATTCCCGGAATCCTGAAAACTAGCCAAATATCGTTGGAAATAGAGTGTGGCCAGCTTCAAATCCATGACAGACTCAATGAAATTGGAGGCCAGTTTGACTATCCTTAAATCTAGCCCGGCCGAATTAATGCTGACATCTGTGTATTTGATAGTCCAGACCTCTTGGTCTCTCAGGAACCTAAAAAGGACTGGAAGAATGCGTAAAAACACCTGTTCACGATCGCTGTTGTTAACACACTTGTTATACAGAAGGGTCAGTTCATCGCCCAACTTGAGGTTTTTTTCGTCTAGAACTTTTGCAAGTTGCTCTGCGGTAGCAACTAAGTCTTTCTCGACCACGGGCTGTTCGTGAAACGAGTCTTCGAGCGCTCGAAGCAAACTTTTGTACATAAGATGGAGCCGGCTGTGCTAGTTAAGAAAAAAGATTACAGGGCAGGCAGTGTAACTTATTTTAATTGTTGGAATGTCGTTTCTCGAGGCCCTCAAACGCATGGACGTTGTGCCCTATCCGCATGAAAAGGGGTATGAGGCCTTCAAGAACTGTACATACGAGTTTCTCTCCCATGATAGATCGTTCCTGCTTGGCTATGTTCTGCCCTTTGTGGTTGCACAAATGGAGATCTCAGGCCTGTTTATCGTGGATAAAGCGTTGAGAACAGTACAGCTATCTCCAGATATGGATACAATAGAGAAGAGATCTGATTGTTTGAATGCTCTTGCGGCACAGTGGAAGGAGGCAGACACTTTCGTGACACTTCGTGGCTGGAGAAACGAACACTACACGATCTACGCCCTGGATCGGTCTCCTTATATGTACTTAGAACGGGCCCTCTGTCCACTCTTAGGTGTTGTGATGTACGGTGTGCACATAAACGGCTATGTTAAGGGGGTTGATGGGATCAAGATGTGGATTCCCAGAAGATCTGCCACTAAACAAACGTTTCCCGGTATGCTCGATAATACGGTCGCGGGTGGTCTAGGACACCCACACGGAGCTTACGAAACTTGTATAAAGGAATGCTACGAAGAGGCCGGTCTTGACGAGCACTTTGTCAAACAAAATTTACGCAGTGTTGGCGTAATGTCGTTCTACTATCAGCCTGAAATTAACAATTACGAAAATGAAGACGGGCTGGTGCAACCAGAAGTTGAATATCTTTACGACCTGGAAATGGATGAGCACACTATCCCAAATCCAGTAGACCACGAGTCGGAAGATTTCCAGCTACTGGATATTTCGAAAGTGTGTGAGTTGGTGAAAGCAGGGGAATTCACACCCACCTGTTCCGGTGTTATTGTTGATTTCTTACTGAGACACGGATTTATATCCCCAGAGACAGAACCAAATTATATTGAAATTGCCGCTAGACTGCACAGAAATCTGCCTTTTCCTCTGCGTTGATCATTTGGCGAAGTGCAACTTGATGTCAAACATTTGTCTTTGAAGGACCTCCGGAACTGATAGAGAAACGTTTCCGTAAGTAAGTGGTGCATAGAAAACAAAAGTTCCCACCAACATAGATGTGAGTAAAACCAAGACCGATATGTAAGGAAGCCAGTTGAGAGCAGTCCCGGATTTTTTTTCTTTAGGATCTTTGAACTCGTCGGTTCTATTGTCCGTAAACAGGAATTCAAGTAGTGCAGCAGAAAACAGAGCGGCTAGAAGGTGAGCCGGAAGGTAGTGATGGAGGAAACGCTGTCTGTTCATGAGGAAGAATGGGAAATAGTGAGTTGCCCATCCACAGAAGAAGAATCCAATGCTCTTGTAAAGTCTGGCTCTTGCTTTGTTATTAAGAACGTAAATTTCTCTTCTTCTGGTGACCTGATCTGCAAACAAAATTCCGAGGTAACAGATAAGCATGCACACCTCGAGCCACCAGCCAAACAGGTTTCCGATGAAGTAGATCTGTTGTCTGGTATCGTTCTTAGTCCAAAATGAAACACCACTCAATGACAAAGGCCACGACTCTGGAAGCGATGCAAATGGATGAGAAGAGCTCAACTTGTTGTTTTGCTCAAACATGGTCATTTGTAATTCCCACCACTTCGTCAAGAAAGGAAGCTTTTTGACCTCCTTAGGAACATACTCCGCACGAGGACCAGACAGACCAACGATGGTATCAATAGTCCAAAAGTTGTCAGCGTCAGCAACCTTCTTGTTACCGTTCACCTCTTGTTGTCCAAATCCCCATTCCGGAAGCAGCACATCATCGTGAGTCCACATGGTGACAATTGTAGGCACGTGGAAAAACTTCACAACCGAGGCCTTGGTCTTCAAGTTGTCACCTTTTCTCTTGTCAAATGGATCAAATCTAAACAGTGTGTCATTGAATCTCGATGCGTCTCCTTCCTCGGCATTAATGACCGTGAATTCTTCGTTCGTAGGGAACAAAGGTGATGCAACATCATGAGTAAGCAAATATCCTCCAGTGGCAACATGCTTCAATCTAAACGTGTCACCCTGCTTAACAGTTTGGCCAGTGAGTTTACCCTCGTAATCCTGCAAGGCTGGAAGAATTTGCCAGTGGTTATTGTCATCATCAAAGTCCTTGACACAGGTAACCTGCTGCCCCTGAGAAGAAATTCTTCCATCATCGTAACGCAATGGATAGTTGAACAGATGGGAATGCAAAAGACAGTTGGTATCTTTGTGTTTGATTGTGATGACGTCTTCAAATTGGACCTCCCTGGCCTCTCTGGCCAGAGGAGAATCTCCCAGTGTGGCTTGGAAGTCGGAGGACATGAATGCATCTCCTGGTCCAGATTTTGTTAGGACTTCAAAATGAATGTAGAACCACCCAAGGTAGATGAAAAATGGTATCACCACGAGACCGATTGCCCGGTGGACAACGTGTCTTGCAAAGACCCGGATTGTCAATCCCTTTTTCAGATCCAGAAGCTCCCACAGGTCCCAAACGACGGCAACACCAATGCAAGCAAAAGTGAAGACACCGACGTACTTGGTGGAAATGACGCAAGAAAGAGAGACTCCAGTCAAAAAGAGCCACTTGTACCAATTGCGAGAGAAAGGTTGTGATCTCTGTTTGACAAATCTGACATAGCAGTAGACCGATGCAGCCACAGACAGAATGAGAGTTGCGTCCAACAGGATCAATCTTGTTTCTGCCACATGGGCATTGTCGAACAGCACCAACAGCGCAGCAAAAGCGCATGTTGGGATTGAGTAGCCGCACTCTTTCATTGTATTGAACATTAGAGGCACGGTGAGTGCTCCCATGGTGGCCGAGAGAGCTCTCAACGGAATATATGGAATTGAGTTGTTGATGTAACTGTCTCCAATATTATCGAACTTGAATTTTCCATCAAAGCCAACAAGGTAACCAACAAGTGCAATCAGTAACTTGGCAAACGGAGGATGCAAATCAAAAAAGTAAGTCCGTTCCAGATAGTACGATGCAAACTTACCAAAATGGACCTCATCGAAAACAACTTCATCGGGATACCAGATGTAGTAGAATCTAGTGGCCAAGGCTAACAAGGTCAGTACCAGGCTGGTGGTCCTGTAGTACTTGTCCATGGACGGATCAATCGACGAGTTGGTACTAACCAAGCTCACCGAGTGGCCTGTCGCAGAGACTTTGGTTGACGATCTCTGTTTGGGAGCCATGTTTCAGTTGACACGTTCGAGAGCTTTTTCGTTCAAAAAGTAAATATCCTTGTCTGTCACAAAAATAACGGCTGCACCAGAAATATTCGTACTGCTTAACAATTTCACTATTTTACAATGTTGAGGTACAGTTGCTGCGTCGCTAGACCAGTGGCAATGCTTTCACGCAGATACGTGTCGGACTTCCAGGCGATGGAGGAGGCGTTCATGATGAATGTGGGTTCTCCCAAGACGACGAAGACCGTGAAGAAGGATATGGTTGAAAAGCCTGTTGACCCTGTGGTCAACATCAACAGCAGGGGCTCCAGTGCTAGCAGCACCAGTCCTGTGGAGTCTGCTCCTGCGTTTTCTTCTTCTTCTTCCCCTAGCTCTGCTCCAGAACAAGGCAGCATTTCGCAATTCTTCCAATCCTCGCTCAATGACTATTCGGCCCAGTCAATTGATGGGTCTCATAACTGGTCGGAAACGTTCCATGGCCTGGCAAACCAGGCATTTCCAAAAGAAGCACAGGCCATACTGTCTGACCCTATCCCAGATAATGACGTCGAAATCACCCCCGACGGGTTGCTCTACCTGCCCGAGATAAAGTACAGACGTATCTTAAACAGAGCGTTCGGCCCTGGTGCGTGGGGTCTTGCTCCCCGCTCAGAAACACTCATATCCAAGTCAGGCATGGGAGGTCTGCTTACGAGAGAATATGGACTGGTGATTTACGGAAGACTTGTCTCTATCGCTAGAGGCGAGCAAACTTTTTTCAGTGACAAAGGGATTCCAACTGCTACTGAGGGATGTAAATCTAACGCCTTGATGAGATGCTGCAAAGACCTGGGCATTGCATCTGAACTCTGGGACCCTAGATTCATCAAAAAGTTCAAAAAGAAGAACTGCGAAGAGATCTTCGTTGAGTATATTCCAACAAAGAAGAAGAAGAAGATCTGGAAACGCAAAGACGAGGATGTTGAATACCCCTTCAAAAAGTGAGTGTTCTAACTACCTGATTAATGTATATAGAACTAATATTCATTCCTCTACTGGTTGTTATTAAACTTATGATACTTACAAACCAGCAACGGCTCTTCTTCTGTCTCTCTCCTCGGCAATGGTCAATTTGATACCCTTACCCTTTGGCAGAGAAACGTATGGCTTACCGGCCTCAGCGCCAATAACGAAAACGTTGGAGAGTCTGGTGACGAAGGTGTTCTCCAAAGTGTCCTTGATGTGGACCAAGTCGAAACCTCCCTCGTGCTTCTCTCTGTTGGTGATGACACCAACTCTACCCAAGTTACGACCACCGGTCACCATAACCAATTTACCAGTGTCAAATTTGAGGAAGTCGGTAATCTTACCAGACTCAAGATCGATCTTGACGGTGTCATTGACTTTGATGGCTGGGTCTGGGTATCTGAGAGTTCTACCGTCGTGGGTAACAACGTATGGAATACCCTTCTTACCAAGCTGGACCTTCTTGACCTTGCCCAATTTGTACGAAGCCTCCTCAGCAGTGATTCTGTGGACAGCAAATCTACCCTTGACGTCGTAGATGAGTCTGAAGTTCTCGTTGGTAGCCTCCAAAGTGATGACGTCCATGAAACCAGCTGGGAAGGTGGAGTCGGTTCTCACCTTACCGTCGACCTTGACGTGTCTTTGCATCAAAATGGCCTTGACTTCTCTACCGTTCAAAGCATACTTTAATCTGTTTCTCAAAAAGACAATCAATGGAAGAGACTCTCTCAACTTGTGTGGACCTGCAGATGGTCTTGGGGCGTAGACACCCGACAACTTGTCGAGCATCCAGTGCTTTGGAGCTGCTAATCTCTTGAGATGCTTCTTTGGTCCTCTTCCCATGGTGTTTGATCACTGAATAGAGTTCTCAATAATGTAGAAAAATTTAAACCAAGTCTTCCTAAACAGGCGACTGCGTGAAAATTTTCAAAGTTCACTCCTCGCACGCGCGCCCCGCGGTGGGCCCGCGAGCACACCGGGGAAATTTTCGTGCGGGAAAGAAAACAGGTCACTACCCTCTCCAAAGTCACGTGGCTCTATTTTTTTCACTGCCAGTATTTTAGAGCGTACTTTTTGAGAAGCTCCCCAACGTTGAACTCCTGCTCGCAATCATTGTAGAATTTCAGGTGCTGTATCAACGAGTAGTACATTTTGGAATCCCCGTTGCATGCTTGTTGCAGCGCCCCCAGAATGTATTTCTCGATGAAGTCATAAAACACAACGTCAACTGGTTGCAACGGATCGGAGTACTCGTATGCCTGGATCACATTGGGAACCCGGAAGTGAGGCAAACCTTTATGAATTGTATCGTCCCCATCATTTCCCAAATCGTCAATTGTCGTTTGGCCGTAGCGTAGTCGGGATGCAGAATACTGGGTGTTAATGGCTCTCTGATAAGGCGACAAAAGCTCATCAGTGTCGACTGCAAAAAAGTCAGAATCCAAAATGTACGGTCCCCTATTCAGAATATCTTGTATTTGCCCTGCAATATGTGCTGGAACATTCCTCACTACCTTCCATTTGTTTTTGAAGGGTGAGACGATAAACAGAGAATTTCTATTGAAGTCTCCTTTGTAAAGATCGTACCTTATGGAACCCGTATTGATGAGAATCATTCTTGAGTTAGTCGAGTTGTAGCTATCCAAGTCTTCGCAAGCATGACATATTTTTGGCTCTAGTTGGGGGAGAATATCTGTTTCAAAGAATCGAAGCAAACTGTTCGGATCCTTTTGGTAATAATCTGCTCCAGTCATAAAGTAACTGTGCGGAACAACTCCATAAGAATCGCTTAAATTCAGTTTATCGCTAATCTGAGACAGCTTTTCGGAAATTTCGAGTCCTTTCTTAGTGTTGAACTCATTGATTGTTGAAGTGTTGCTGTGATGCAAAAACGACTGCAAGTTGAAATCAATATATTTGCGGTCCAATAATGGTCCATTTTGCAAATCGGTCAGTGACATAAATCCAACTGTCTCGCAGTATCGTCCACTTTGTAAAGCAAATGCCCTATCGTCCAAAATGTGAAAGTCTCTGATATGGGAGTGGCCACCAAAATATTGAATAACTGTTGAGGGAAAGAATCTACGAAGTGTATCGTGGAGAATCTGCAATTCAAGCCACTGAACTGTCACTGGGACATGTCCAGCAACCACAAGAAGGTCAACGGGCCTTCTTGAAAAAGTGTCCAGCAAGGTCAAAAACCATTCTTGCTTGACAATTTCCTCGATAGGAGTCACACGCACTCTTTTATTACCTCCCTTGAAGTCAAACAGGAACGAAAGTCCAAAAATGTTGTAGTTTTTGACCTCTGTTTGGAAATATCTGTATGTCGCATTTCCAAAAGGAACATAATCGCCAGCGTCATTTAAAAACTCAACATTGGTGCTGATGAACCTGTCACCATACCGTGGAACGACTGTTGTGTATTCAAGCTCACTCACCTCCTCAACATATAGCTCATGATTTCCCACAGTAATTATGTCGTACTCCATTTCCATGAAGATGTCTGAAGAGTCTAATCCGTTTGGACTGGTCAGATCACTAAGCCCATTGCCATCATGACGATCACCTGTATCAATCAATAAGAGATCAGATTTTCTATCAGTGCAAATATCGCGGAACCTAGAAGCAAAACTCCAAAAATCACCCCAATCGCCCGAATATTGACGCTGATTGATATGTCCAAGATACCAGCCATGAGTATCAGTAGTATGCAGAAAGTTAATGTCTCCAAGGCTCAAATCTCGCAGAGTTTCATCAAAGTGAGGCAATCGTGACTTCTTTTGCGACCATGTTGAAAAAAGCAAGACTTCGAGGACCAGCGATAACGTGAGCCGGTAAAACGACATTTGTTTAGTTACCCCAGTGTTAGATAAATAATTAATATAGATAGCATATTTTTTGGTAATCCGAACTCCTTGCACCAAGTTGGGGTAAAATCAACTTTTTGGTCCCCTCTTTTAGATCGTCGTCCTATGTCTGAAACACAAGAGCCAAGAAAGGCCCCCGTTTATCCCAAGCCTGTCTGGCCTAGCAGTGAGAAAAAGAACTATGTTCCGGTTGACACTGTGACAGATTCTGTGAAAGCAACCCTCTGTTCAGGTCTTATTATGGGAGGTATGCACCTTAGAAGACTGCTGCAACACAGAAAGGGGCTAGCTCGTCCAAGTCATGCCCGCTATCTGGCATTGTTTGAGCTTCAAAGACATCATTTCATTGCTGCTCCTCTTGGAGCGGGAACGTATATTTTTGTCTCAGATGCCCTGTACAACTTGAACGAGGAAACAAAGGCCACCTCCGAAATTGCGGCTGTCTCGTCTGCTTTCTTAGTGGCTTCTCTTTTCAAGCCAATGTCTATTAATGCACGTATTGGGGTCAGTCTGGGCTACGGTCTTGCTACAGGTTTATTTTTGTGGGCCGGGAAGTGGGGTCTGGGTGCAGCTGGCCTCCACGCCAGCAAAGAGAGAGACGACGTGCACAATCAATTGAGCAACAAGTCTTTAGATGACGATCACGCAATGAACAATATTCGAAAGCAGGGATTTTGGGAGGTGATGTATAGAAAACCGCTCTCTCAGACCGTGGACGAACTCGGTGAAGGTAGAGGAATCGTGAAGCTATAAAGCTTCGATTATTATTTATTATTAGTATTTATTTTTCAAATCATGATATATTTTAAAAACTGGAATATTTAAATGGTAAGGTGATGGTTAGTTATTGTTTTCGTAACGAATCACCACACGGACCTTGCCATTGCAGTTGTAGCGTTTGTTGAGTTTCTTAATCTTCTTCTGAAGACCAACAATTCGACTGCGAACACTATAACTGTACTTCACATCATCGCTTGGTAGCAGAACCGAAACCTCGTTCTTGACCTTGACCTCCATCGTTTCATCATCGGAAAGATTCATTTCATTCACAGCGTTTGTAGCGTTTACAATGTTGGCATCACTCGATCGCATATCCGTCTTCACCTGGAAAAGAAGGGATCCCGGACGGATGTTTCCTCCAGGATTGATACCACATATAACGTGCATCATCTTTCCGCAAAACTTAGTCCAGTACATCAATTTCTCTCCATTTTCAGGATCAGCGTCCATCACCAGCTTCTCAAGTCTGGTGTAATAAACGTCTTCGTCGGGTGGAATATCTGCTCCCCATCTTTCGCAGCATGCAATACCAATCAATGCTCTTATTTTATGGGATAATCCATGCGAACCTGCAATGATACCAGTTGTTGCAACGTGAAGCGATGCGGTAGGTTGCAGTTCTTTTGGATAAGAGCAATGCACAAATGCAATATTGCACAGAGCAGGGATGACGCGATCGGTGACCTCACGAGGAACGATGTTTCCACCAGGGAGACTTGTTTTGAGCAATTCCCAATACTTGCCAGCAAGTAGAGGTGCATATGGACGGGTAGCAGTAATCAACGGATCTTGGATTTTTATCTGGTCTGGAATCATGGAATACAACACACCCTCTCTGACACCTCCCTCGCTAAAGTGGACCGACTTGATTTTAGGAAGAGACTCAAAAGCAGCCGAAACAAGCAAACCGACCGCTGGAAGCTGTTGTTCACGTCTTGCAGAAACTTTGAAGAGTTTGCTCACAGAGTCAAATTTAGGAACTTCTCCTTTTAACAGCAAATAATTGGCCATCTGGCGAACATTTTCGTATGTGGTCGAATAGCCATTAATTATTGCTTGCATAGGGTAGTCCGGCTCATTTGCAATCAGAAGATGGCCTAACCCACGTAGACCACCACCACAGCAAAACAGTCTGAATCCACCGTTGGCCTCAGCCTCCTTGATCAAATCCTGTGGTAAATCTATTTTCTCCAGTGCAATCTCGTAAGCAGTCTTGATTTCGTTGTAAATATACATGTGGTCCTCGTATTTGAGTCTGTTTGTGAGGGCGGCAGCACCGTAGGGAAGAGAAACAGGATGGTCACTGATGGTGACTTCACCGTCTCTAGCTCTTATCCAACTGATCTGGGTCGACCCGCCCCCTAGATCCATGAATAAACCGGAGATGTCATGGAACGAAGAGGCAACCCCATATGCACCAGTGGTACCCTCCTCTTCCTTGCTGAGCAAAAAGACCTTCCAGCCAGTGGCTTGATATATGATGTCTCTGAATTCTTGTGAATTGGATGCTTCACGAGTGGCTTCTGTAGCCACCACCTTGACTCCATTTTCTGGCACTCCAAAGTCCTCACATATCCATTTGAAACGTCTCATTGCACGGATAATCTCCCTGATCGCATCATCAGGAATCGGCTTCCTTGTATTTGAATTAGCAGAGTCCGGAAGTTGTGCATCAAACAAAGAGATACCAAGCCTGTCCTTGAAAACACAAGGCATGATTCTGGCATGATGAGGTGCCTTAGACGAAATGGAGAATCGGATTCCGTTCGACCCAATGTCCACAATAGCGGTTAAAGCCCGGCCCACAACAGATGCCTCATTTTCCTCATCTAGTAGATGGGATTGATGCTCGTCCAAATGGTGGTTGTCGCTGGCTTCCTGAAACAGAAGGTTTTCTTCCAAAGACATCGAATTTATTAAAAATTTTGTGGTCATAACCAAAAATTAGTGCACCTAAATAATCTTTCAAAAACCATGAGTTTTGTTGGTCAGGATATTGGGGACTTGGTCCAGTTGGCTGACGAAATCGGAACTGCCCATCATCAAGTTGAACATAATGCTGATACATTGACACAGAGGGAACATGAGGATCTGCAAGGATTCCACGAGGAAGCTTCAAAGAAGACCAATCAACTGGCACAGGACATTTCTAATGCCGAGAGTATCCCGCAAAACCCTCCGGAAGTCACTGCTGGTTCCATATGGTCCTTCTTAGGATCATGTGGGATAAACTTGGTTTTGCCCTTCATCAATGGGGTGATGCTTGGATTTGGTGAGATCCTAGCCCACGAAATTGGATTCAAATATAATTGGGCCGGAGCCAAGGTAAGTTGAAGCTGATTTTTGATTTTCTAACGACCAGGTTGTTCCAACGAGAAGAATACAACAGAGAGAAACCAAGAGCGTGCTATTGTGATGAGCGGATTCAAGTACTCATCATAATCTCACACAAATTGCCGACCGCCACCCTTACACCGCCACATATTTTTTAGCAACAGATCCCTTAATCACATGCAATAGTGGGGAAACATATATAATGGAACCTTAGTTCACTAGCTAGTTTCATCCAAATGAACCAGGAAATAACACCATCTAATCGTTACTTCCTTAAGACTGGGCGATATATGCTCTTACAGTATGCCAAAAGGCGTAATGTGATCCTTCGCTTGGCCTATGCTAGTATTATATTCATGATCTTCAACGGAGGATCCTCTACTAAATCTAGATTACCAACGAAACAGAAGATGGAAAAGATTGATGGGAACATTCTCGAGAGGCTTCTTTTCCGTTTGAAGCGCTCACCATTGATACTCCTTCTGGGTCAACTAAATAAGAAGCCAGAAAAAGCCAGGCCAATTATGAAGTTTTTGTCCATGCAGTTTGGCCTGTCTGTCATAAGAGCACTTATTTCATTGAAGGTTGCAGCCTTAGATGGATATTTGGTGTCTTCCCTGATAACCAAGAAATTCAGATCGTTTTTCAAGTATCTTGTTTTCTGGACTTTAATTGGTATTCCAGCATCTTTTACAGAATCCTTACTTACAAAAACACGTCAACAGCTGTCGCAAGCAGTTCGGTCAAATATTACAGAAGATGTATTTGACCTGTATTTGCCAGATACGGGCAACAGTACAATTTATCACTTAATCAACAAATCGAGGCACACCAATGACGGTAACCGCATAGACGATCCAAACCAACGTATTACGACAGTTATAGAACAATTCTCGAACAGTATGAGCTCCATACCATCTCAAATATTGATTCCTATTTTGGATATTTTTCTTGCTGCCAATCAATTATCAAAAACAGGCGAGAATGTTGCCGAGGGAGGTTTGCTTTTGGGACTTATAGCTAATGTCTCTACTCTTGTGTTGAAGATTTTCACCCCGAATTTTTCCAAACTGACCGCAATCAAGAACTCATTGGAAAACAAGTTTCACGCTTATCATTCTGGAGTCATTACTAACAACGAGGAAATTGCTTTGGCTCGAGGACATCGACGCGAAGTGGAATTACTTGACATGAACTATTTTGAGCTTGAACGTTTCAAAAGGATGGAACTTCGTAGAATGGCCGTCTACGATTTTGCAGTTTCATTCATTTTTAAATATTGCTTGGGGGCTTTTGGTTTGCTCTTGTGTTCCCTTCCAATCTTCACAACAGCGTACAAATTCAATTTCAAAATATCTGAAAACGCAGGAAGCAGAATATCTGCGGATTTCATTACGAATAGGAGACTATTACTAGTCGCCTCGGATTCTTTGGGTAAGCTTGTGAGGGCCAAAAAGAATATTCAAAACCTGCAAGGCTATAGTCAAAGCATATGGGAGTTTCAGAATGTTCTTTCTGAAATAAATAACTCAATGACAGACGAACGTCAGATAGAAAGTTCTATCAATAGTGAACCATTGGTAAAGGGACCGAACGTCAGTTATGGTGATGAGATTACTTTCGACAAGGTGCCTCTGATTACTCCAACCGGAACAGTTCTTTGCGACGATCTCACATTCAGCATCAAGCCAGGTGAAAATTTGCTGATCATAGGACCAAATGGGTGTGGAAAATCTTCACTTTTCAGAATTTTGGGTGGTCTGTGGAATGTTCAGGATCCTGGACACCTAACCATCCCACCAACCAGACAAGATCTTTTCTATTTACCACAAAAGAGCTATTTGACTTATGGATCTTTACGAGAACAGATTGTGTATCCTGACACAATTCAAGAGTACGAGAGAAAGCTGGTTTCCGCCAAGGAAAATGGAGAAACAATAAAGGATACGAACTATCTGATTTACCTTCTCCACTTAGTCAAATTAGACCATCTGATTGAAATAATTTCTGAAGAGGAGGATGATGAAGATGAGGAAAACGAAAAATTTGAGAGCCAAGCTTTCCAGGATATAGGGTTCCTGAAATCGCCTTTGGATGTTGTTAAAAGATGGCCAGATTTACTTTCAGTGGGAGAACAGCAAAGGTTAGCTTTAGCTCGCATGTATTATCACCAACCTCGTTTTGCTGTTTTGGATGAGTGCACTTCGTCAGTTTCTCCTGACTTAGAACAGGAGTGTTACAGATTGGCGATTGAGGAGTTTGGCATCACTGTTTTATCAGTTTGTCACAGAATATCGCTATGGAAGTTCCATTCTCACATTCTGAAGTTTGGATCTACGGCGACTTTGCATGAAGATACTGATGAGGATGAAAGTGAGAATGAGAGTCATCGTACATCGGCATCTCGAGAGCCTATTCCTAGGGTCTACTTCACCAAGTTTGACCCAGTTGTACGTCTTCAAAGACATGAAGAGCTCAATGAACTTGACAATAAGCTCAAAAACTCTTCAAATCTGAGAAAAAGACTTCGGGTTCTCAATCAAATGAGAGGGCGCTCTAACAAAATAATGTATATTCAGTGATATTGTAATGACTAGAAAAAAATATGTTTTTTATCTTCCTTTTCAAGCAGGATCCACCAGTCTTGATCCAATTTCCAACATTTCTCCATGAAGTCAAGCGCAAATTGCGCAGATGGAGAACCTGTTAATGCTATTGTTTTCATTCTTTTCAAATGATGAGCACGTATTATTTCATCTTTAGAGTCACAGCCGGAAACAAAGACAGGCAGAAACATACTCATTTGGTTAGGAGAGTCACCAGGAAAGTGTAAATCAATCAGTCTTATGGTCTCCGAGCAAATGTCCTGAACTAATGGAGATGACTTAGAAACTTTCAGTACTCTTCTGTACAATTGATTGAAACCCAACAGCATGAACACTTTATTTATTGCCACCATTGAGTTTTGATCAGCATTTGCTGTAGATAATTCTTGGAATCTCACCAGCAATTGTAGAGCACGGTCTATCAAGCTAGGAGAAACCCCAAAGGAAGCATGTAATTTTGTTTGAATGTTTGTCTCTTTGATGAGTTCTATGATTTTTTTGTAAAGCGGGAGATATTTGATGTTGAAGCCCAGGAAAAAGTCCACATCATCATGAGACTCACCAACCATTATCTGTTCAGCATCTTTATCGGGTTCAAATTCGTAGTCAATGTCATTAGTTTGGGGGTTTATTTCAGTAATCTTCATTCGTTCATTAAATTTATCGATGTCTCGTTGTGTCGGTTCCAGCGGGGAGGAAAGGTTCGCAAGAACATCGATATACGCAAACCATCGGAGCAGAAAAAATATAAGCTTGGACCTTTTGATTTCACCGCTGATGCTTTGTGACTCCATGTTTTTGCTTTCTCTGATGAGTTTTTCAAATGGCTTTTGGTAGCCTCTATTCAGTAGAATCTGTTTGGCGCCATTCCAATGAACTTCCCAATTATGTTTGAAAGTAAAGACCATGAATGAACTGATCAGTAGAACTAACGTGAGAGTGAGATCGCTGGTTGAAGTTTCGGTATTTTGTAGTAGTTCTAGTAGATCACCCAAAGATCGACTCAGTAGTTGTTCCAGGAGTTCTGCAGGTTCTTCCTGGTTCATTAAATATGACTTATGCGCAAGACCATATGCAACCGTCACTGCCAACAGTCCATCATTCGAGAATGCTAATTGAGGAAGAACGATCTTGAATGGGTTGTAGGTAGATCCCGCATCTCCGAAAGGCATGAACAGCTGTGCTGTTGAGGTGAAGAAAAAATTAAACGACTCATAATAGCTCGGAACATTGAGAAGCATATCTGGTAAAGGGATCAACCCCCGAGGGATAGGATCAAGTATCTCCGAGCCTGAACTTTCGGAAAATGTTCGTGGCGCAGTGTACATTTCCGAAGCTAATGAAAGTTCTCTACTCATCGCAGAGTCATCTTCATCTGCTTCCCATGAGGAAGGTCGCGGAGACCATCTACGCTCATTAATCAGAGCAACAGGGTGTAATGATGAAGGTGTATCGTTCGCGTGGAACATATCGAGTTTCATGATATCCTCAGAGTAGTCATCTATAATCTCATCCGAGTCCAACTTGTGATTTATTTCAAAAGCAGGATATGGTTGAAAATTGTTCAAAATATGTGGCGGCTTGCTGTCGAACATGGATTCCAGGATATTACTAACAGATCGAATGTTCTCATGAAGGGTCTGCGGCGAAGCAGGGTCTTCAGATTTTATTTGTGGAGTAGCTGGTAAGCATGCAGCCTCCTCTTTGATCTTATCACTTTTTGTCTCAAGGATTTTTCGAGACATGCCAGCAATAGGGTTCATCTTCTCCACTCTAGGTTTCTTATAAGGTCTACCACCCCAAATAAGTTTGATCGAATAGTCACATTCACGATCTGCTTTCTGACAATTTAGACATTTTGGTCGTGTCTCGTCACACTTGACTCGCGCCTTCTTGCAAGAATGGCACCCGTTTCGACTACGAGTTCGCCGATTAGTAGACATCCTGCAGTTCTAAAGCTAAAAAATAAATTGAATAAATTAACTAAAAATTAGTCTGTCAGTTTTCCTAACGTGCGCTTTTGATTTTTTATTTTGAAAAACATCAACCTTCTTTTTCTATGACGGGCCCTATGAAAGAGGAAAACGACTCTCAAAGTTTACCGAAGGCTGCTTCAAACCGAGAATCTGGTGAAGCACGCGCAATGCAACAAAGCAGGGCCGCGAGCGCAACAAGTTCATTACAGGCTCAACAGCAATTTTCCCAAAGCGACCTGAACCGGATTGTGCTTGAGTACCTCAATAAAAAGGGATATCATCAAACGGAAGCAACTCTACGAAATGAAAGTACGAAAATTCCTGGTGCACCTACAGTACCAGTGAGTACATCCACGACAAACTTCCAGAAGCCGGAGACCGTTGTTTCCAACAGATCCAATGTCCATTTCCAACAACAGCAATATCTACAACAACAAGCATCAATGAAACAGAGACAATTCGATGAAGATCCAAACATGTTTGGTAGAGCATATCTCATGTATCGCTCATGGTGCGAGAACTCACTGGAGATGTACAAGTACGAGCTGGAGAAATTCCTATATCCAGTTTTTGTCCAGTGTTATCTCACTTTGATTCAACGAGGAGAAGTCAACAATGCCCGGAGCTTTTTTGAAAAGTTTCAGAGTGACCACTTACTATCACATAGCTATGAAATACGGTCATTGGCTGGAATATCGTTACCAGACCATCTAGAAGAGAATGAAATTGCCAAACTCTACAGGACAGAGAAGTACCAACTCAACGTTTCAAAGGTTTCGATGAACCTGATTTTGAGCTTTTTAAACGAGAATGAGGCAATAGGTGGAGGAATAATTGTTAGAATCATCAACAACACGATGACCATCACTACTCAGGTTGAAGTGACCACTCAGGAGGATGAAGGCAGTGGCGAGTTCACCGAAGGGATTGCGGCGATCTACGACCTTCTTAACGATGAATCTCGCAGGTTGAAAAAGGACTCCGATTCGACTGAAGTTTTCAACAGCAAGGCCGTTAAATTGGGCAAGTTCCCTGACGACCCGGAGTTTACTAAGGAGCTGGAGGCGGAATTGCAACAAAAGGACGAACTACAAAAGGATCAAAGCCATGATAAAACTTTGATGGAAGAATACGAGGAGAATTTCAAGGTGGACCCAGCAGGCGAGGATGTACCAAGTAGGGAATCATTACCTTTACCGCAGAAAACCGCTTTTGATTTGAAGCATGAAATTACAAAAATTCAGGACTCTAGGGCTAAAATCAAGCTTAGCGCGGTTCAAGCTTCCTTACCAAGTACATGCATGTACACCTTTCACAACACTAACAACGATATGACATGTGTGGAGTTCAATGACGATTCCACTATCGTTGCGGGTGGATTCCAAGATTCGTTTATCAAGCTCTGGAGCATTGACGGATCTCCCCTTAATTCTGTTCTTAAGAACGATTCTTACGATCAATCTGCAGATGGATGTCGTCGCCTGGTTGGTCATTCTGGTTCAGTTTACGGTTTGAGTTTCAGTCCTGATAACCATTATCTCCTCTCTTCCTCGGAAGATAAAACCGTTCGTTTGTGGTCTATGGATACATATACCTCGCTTGTATCATACAAAGGTCACAACTCTCCAGTTTGGGACGTGAAGTTTTCCCCTCTGGGACACTATTTTGCAACCGCTTCGCATGATCAAACTGCTAGACTTTGGTCCTGTGATCACATATATCCTTTAAGGATTTTTGCAGGACATTTGAATGACGTTGATGTTGTTGAATTTCATCCTAATTCCACATATCTGTTTACCGGATCCAGCGATAAGACTGTGAGGATGTGGGACATTGCAAGAGGAGAGTCTGTGCGTATATTCATTGGTCATAACATGCCGGTTAACGCTCTTGCTGTGTCTCCTGATGGAAGATGGCTTGCGACGGCGGGAGAAGATTCAGTGATAAACGTGTTTGACATTGCCTCCGGAAGGAAACTCAAGTCCATGCGCGGCCACGGACGTTGCTCTATCTACTCCTTGGCTTTCAGCAAGGATGGCTCCGTGTTGGTGAGTTCGGGATCGGACAATTCCGTCAGAGTGTGGGATGTCAAGAAGGGTACTATGGAAGGTAACAACCCTCAGCCAGAAAAGTTTACACTGGATTCTGTGCTTGCTGCCAAGGCAGGCGAGACCAGTCAAACTGCAGAAACACAGGACCAAAGATACCAGAAAAGGCAAGAAGAGATGCGCAAGAGGAAGGAGTTTGCCGCAACTCAAGACCATATGGCGGTTTACTTTACCAGGAAAACGCCTGTGTACAAAGTCCACTTCACACGTAGAAACTTGTGTTTGGCTGCTGGTGTTTTCAACGGTTAGTGTACAATTAGGTGTAAAAATAAAACGATAACTATGTTCAGTTCTACCGGAGACTTTTGAAAATTGGTTTTGCAGGATCCCATGGCCCCTGAAGCTCATCCTTATATTTTTGGAGCAGGATGAAGTACCATGGTCCTATTACCACAATAAGAAAGTGGACACTCAACCAAAGAAGGAACCAGCCCAACCCTAGGATTTTCAAAACCGCAAAATCGACTGCAGCAGTGATGGTGATTACCTGGAACCAATGAAACGTCCAAAACTGACATCGGCGCGTGAAGTTATTGAAAACCGGAAATAGACCAGACACCTGGATCGAGAAAACAATAAAACAAAACGCGCTCAAGTTCGACTTTAATCGAGATGCTAGAACGATGGCATTTGAAAGCGAGATATTTTTGGATATGTTTGAGTTTGAGTTTTGTAGCTCAAGATTGGAGTCTGTGTTTTGGCGATTAGCGTGGGTAAAGTCAATTGAATAGTCATTAAAGAGCACGTTCAACAGACACAACCAGGTCGACAAGGCCCAAATCGAATCGGACGCAGTAGAGTTTGTTAAAGACTTTAAAACCGGCGAGAAAGTCAGCATAGTCAACAGAATGAGGATTGCAGATTTTAACGTATTAAAAAGATCGGGACAGTTGGGCTCTTTCAGGTATTTCTCGAGGTCCATTGTTGATTCTCGATTCGATGCAGAGTCAGCAGTGGGCTGGAAGGGTGAAGAGGAACGTGATGTTGGAGAAGATCGAGAAATGTGCAGTCTTGAAAGTCTTTGCATACGTGTCAACTGTTCAATCTTCATTTTCTGAAGATTAATGAGCTCTCTATTTCTTCTGATCTTCAAGGTGATAAAATAAATTATAAAGCCCAGCGCTGTGAGACATGAACTTATAAGCGTGGGTTTTATAGGGTTCCAGTTGAGCTTATATATTCCGTAGAAGACCAGAATCACAGACATCAGCACAGAAAGATGCAGGACAACTAGCGTGAAATCCGACAGAAGTTTCCAGTATGAGTAGTTGATAACGGTGGAGTTTCGTTTAAGCTGGGACAAGAAAGACGAGTCTGTGTAGTTATCTTCATAATTCTGTTTGTACCACAATAATTTCTTCCACGAGTGCTTCTTGGGGTATACATCTTTTCCCGGTTTTTCAGGTAATGAAATGAACGATGAAGATGAATCTCTTCGTGGTACAGGATCCATCTCGTACAAAAAAATAATTATTTGACATATAAATAAATTAAAAAATATCATGTCTCTGCTACGAAAAACTAGTCCCAACCTTTCAGTTTTGGAGAGACAATCCAGTATAAACTCGTACATTGTTCACAAAACTAGTGGCTATGACAGTGATGATCCAGAAGCCGATTTGAATGCCGTGCGAAGCACCACGTCGCAAGACTCGCAATTGGTCTCCAACACTAGACCCGAAGAAGGCATTATATTTAACAAACTTTATACCGATATGGACAGTCTAGTAAGCGGCACAAAACCTACAGCATCTACAAGTATAGAGTATTTACCTAGTCGATCGAACAACGAAGATCTGGCGTTAACCGAGGAGGTCTCCCAAATAGGACAACTAAAATTAAACGACAAGATCGCGTCGACTGGTCAATTGGTGGACAACCATGACGCCATATATGAACGACTCAAACAGGAACAGCCAGTACTGAGACCGAGATTTTTTGATCAAACCTACATGGACAATGTCAAACAGCTCAAGATGTCGCAGTTAGGGCTCCTCATGCGGCTTGGGCGGGACAATATAAATTCATTTGATGAATTTGAAAAAGTCTGGAACCAAAACGAGCACAAAGAATTTGACATCAACGAGAGCGCATTTTTCAACGAGATGGAAAACAAAAATCAGGCCGTAGAGGAGGAAATTGACGCATTGAAACAGCAAATTCTCCAGATCGACGCAAACACTAAACAATTATGGGAGCAAGCAAACTCTACATAGCACAGCCCAAAATAAGCTGATTTTTGGCGGAGAACTGTTTTCCAGCGGACTTTAATAAGGCAAATAGTGGCGAATGATAAAGATATATTACAATTTTTGTGGCGGTGTATAGCGGTCTCTAGCGGAACGACAATTATAAATTACATTCCAAAAAACAGTTTATCAGCTAACACAACTAATAATAGCCCCTATGAGTTCTCCTTTGGAATTACCAGCCTGGAAGAAATTGCAAAGCATTTTCGATGATTACGGAAAGGGCTTCTCTTCGAGAGAAGCTTTTGCCTCCGATTCAGAGAGATTTTCCAAATTCTCAGAGACGTTTGAGAACTTTGACGGATCGAAGATCCTTTTTGACTTCTCCAAGAACCTGATCGACCAGGAAATTCTCGCAACCTTGTTTGAACTGGCTAAGGAGGCAAAAGTTGAATCTCTCAGAGATCAAATGTTTGCTGGAACCCACATTAACACCACTGAGGACAGAGCAGTCTATCACGTTGCCCTCAGAAACAGGGCATTGAAGGCAATGTATGTCGACAACGCGAATGTGTCTCCTGAAGTCGATTCTGTTCTGCAACACATGAAGGAATTTTCTGAGCAAGTTAGATCTGGAGAATGGAAGGGATATACCGGCAAAGAGATCAAGGACATTGTCAACATCGGAATCGGTGGTTCTGATTTGGGTCCTGTTATGGTCACCGAGGCTTTGAAACCATATGGTCACCCAAGACTGACCTGCCATTTTGTTTCGAATGTTGACGGAACCCATATTGCCGAGACCCTGAAGAAATGTGATGCTGAGACAACTTTGTTCCTTGTTGCATCCAAGACCTTCACTACTGCAGAGACCTGTGCTAACGCTAACACCGCTAAGAACTGGTTCTTGCAAAGAGCCAAGAACGAGGCTCACATTGCTAAACATTTCGTTGCTTTGAGTACGAACGCTGAGGAAGTCGCTAAGTTTGGTATTGACACCAAGAATATGTTTGGGTTTGAGAACTGGGTTGGAGGAAGATACTCCGTCTGGTCGGCAATCGGTACTTCCGTTTGTCTTTACATTGGTTTCGAGAACTTTGAAAAGTTCCTGAAGGGTGCAGAAGCAGTTGATCAACATTTCGTTTCTACCCCTCTGGAGAAGAACATTCCTTTCATCGGAGGATTACTCACTATTTGGTACAACAATTTCCACGGCGCTCAAACCAAGCTGGTTGCCCCATTTGACCAGTATTTGCACAGATTCCCGGCTTATCTGCAACAATTGTCGATGGAGTCGAATGGAAAGTCTGTGTCCAAGGACTCTAAGTTTGTCAATTATGAAACTGGTATTGTTCTTTTTGGAGAACCAACCACTAATGCTCAACACTCTTTCTTCCAGCTGGTTCACCAGGGTACCAAGCTTATCCCAGCTGATTTCATTTTGGCTGCCAAATCCCACAATCCTATTGAGGGAAACCTGCACCAAAGAATGCTTGCCTCGAACTTCTTTGCTCAGGCTGAATCTTTGATGCTTGGTAAGACGAAAGAAGAGGTTGAGGCCGAAGGTATTACCGGGGACCTTGTTCCACACAAGATGTTCTCAGGTAACAGACCTACCACATCCATCCTTGCCCAGCAGATAACACCAGCTACTTTGGGTGCCTTGATTGCTTACTACGAGCATGTCACTTTTGTTGAGGGTGCTGTTTGGGGTATCAACTCGTTCGATCAATGGGGTGTTGAACTTGGAAAGGTTCTCGCCAAGGTCATTCTCAAAGAGCTCGATAATGACAAGCCTGTTGACTCGCACGATTCCTCTACTAGAAGCTTGATTAACCAATTCAAGGAGTGGGCTTAGTTTATAGATAATTACCATAATGACTTTTATTTATGGAGCTAGAATTGAAGCAATCGAATTAATCGAATTAATCCTTAGATAACCTTTATTCCCATACTATACTAATTTATACCTACCTTAAATATGTAACTGTACCGCTTCGTGCTCTACATCATGTTCCTCTTCAACTTTAAGCTATCTCTTTTCCTTTGCGAAGTGATGTTGTAAAGAGGATCCACGTCGAGGTCCGAGACCGCAGGCCCAGTTGGAGTGCCGGAACCACCAGCGGCTCCAGAACCAGTAAATAGCGAACCCAGTGAGTTAGACTTGTTAGGTCTTTTGGCCAATAACGAGCTTGTGGGCGATTGTATCGAGGATCCAAATTGGAATTGTGTTTCGGCGAACGGACTCTGCAGTCTTGCCGAGTTCTCAAAAGAGAAATGGTCCGTAGCGTTGATGCTCAGCTTAGGCTTTCCATTAGGTGAGAATCCTGCTCTCGATTGTGGCGGTGTGACCATGCTAACATCATTTTGAGGGTCTCTGTGTGGCATTTGAAGAGGAGGCAGTGGCTGTTGCGGCGTGATTTGAACGGAGTCTACCAACGAGTCAGTGGACGAAAGGCGAGTTGCCGAAAAAGTCGGATTTTGGTGGAGCCAAGAAGGTCTTTGTTGAAGAGATGGTTGTACGCCACACATTGAGGAGACCGAATTGCATCTGGTGATGGACTCGGCTTCGGCGGCAGCAGCACTGCACAAATCTAATAGTCTTTTTCTAATAACTGCGAGACAAATCTCTTGATTGTACTCCATGAGGAGATCGTCTGTAGTTCTTTGGTTTCTGTCCAGCTGAATTGTTCGATCGGTGATGAGGCGGTGGTACATCTGCTTAGATATTTTAGAGACAATTCCAGAAGGCGGGAAGTTGATGTTGAAGGGAGTGATGTTGGGCCTGTTAGCGTACGAGTGGTATAGTCCTATGAGGGTATCGTCAAAACCAGGGTTGAAATCGTAGTTCTGTAAATTGATCGGACTGTTGTCTGTCGCGTCAAAAGAAGATGTCATTGAAGAAATGCTGTTCACTTTCTGCAACTCCGGGAACTGTGAGGAGACAGAGTCTGATCTTCTTGCTCCAATGGCGGGGGTCTGGAAGAGAAAAGGTTGTGCTTGATCGATGGGAGTCATGAAGCCGGTCATCCCACTTGTCGGAGTAGGAATTCCTTGGGATCCGGAGCTAGAGTCTTTTCTCGAGACACTGAGGTTTAAGTGGAGATTGGTCTTAATTGCCTTCATTCTAAATGTTCATGTAACACCCAGAGCAGTGGCGGCTGGATGAAATAAGCGTCTGTGGAGAGAGTTTGTGAAGGACAATAGAAGAAAAGATGGTGAATCTCTACAGAAACAATTTGATGTACCTAAAGGTACGTGTCGCTCCTTTAGACATCCGAATAGGAATATTTCCTAATGCGTCAAAATAATTCGCGTTCAATTATTAATGATTGGAGCTAGACAAAGAAAATTACAAATGGGGACAGGAGGCCCGGTGCAAACGTGAATCGAGTGCTACAGACGTCATGCACAGTTTGCAACATTGTACACTTGTCATTCATGAGAAGAAGGAGAAGAAGGATTTTGGATGAATCGAGCTCCTCCCAGGACCCCCTGTAATCAAGACCGGGTAACATGCAAATTGCTTTGAAAATGAAATTTGGTTACCCTCACTAACATGTAGAGATGTTTTCGCAGAACATTTGCCTCATTATTCTGTTGATTTTTTGTATCCAAATTGTTACTGTGCCCTCGCAACATATGCAACGGACCCTAATCTGAAAAATGCAAATCAGTCCTAAAAATATAGAGTTTGAGCGTAAGTGTCACAATTGGCAAACCACTAACTTTAAGCTCCTTTCACCACCTCGGCAACGAGCTCCATTACGATCTCCAACGATTCGCAAACAAGTATCGCTTTCAAAGTGAAAACGACAGCTCCAAAGCTCTACTGTGTGCGTCCCAATGCTTCCATTGTCAAGCCGGGATCCAGTATGGATGTTTCAATCATATTCCAGGGCCTTTCAAAGGAGCCAGCCATTGGAACAAAGTGCAAAGATAAATTTCTGATCGTCTCTGTTCCTTGCTCTGAGGACATCGATCCGAAGTCTGTCTCCACTATATGGCCAGATCTCCAGTCACAAGCCGGTTCCACTTCCGATGTGAAGGTGAAGGTGGTTTTCAACTACAGCAGTTTGAGCGATGCAATCCAGGAAGAATCTTCACAACAATTGATCTCTGATGATGATCCAAAAGTTGAGCCTGCCGTGGCGGCAGCTCCCGTCGCCAATGGAACCCCGGCATCTGATTTGCCAACTACGCCACAGAAAAAATCCACAGTGTCGGAGGAAGCGCCATCGGAATCTACGCCCTTGGCACCAACTACCACCAACATTCCTACCGGCTCGGCCGATGCTTCAGCAGATGCTGCTGCCGCCTCTTCGTCGTCTTCCAACGTCGTCGTCCTTGCAATTCTCATGGTTTTGTTGGCTATTTTGTACGCAAAGTTTGTGATGTAAGAGTTCTGAGTGTCGGTGCTCGTGATTTTGCCTGGAATTTGCAACTTTCATTCTCTTCATAGCGTTTACCGGAGGTAGGTATCTTTGACTGATTTGCCTGAGTCGAATACTGTCAGGCCACCATTTTGATTCTGATGGATACCAACCATTTCCTCAATATATAAAATACGGCTGTGTAGATTATGTGCTTGATCAAATATTCCTTAATCTAGGGCAAATTATTTAATTATATTTTTTGAGGGAAATGTCTTTCAGGCATCCCAGCATAGCATCGGGATCTACATCCATGCAACCTGCAGGCCACAACCCCAGCGTGATAAGTGTCCAGAGTACAGAGGACGGGGGATCGGTTTATTTGCCATCTTCTCAGACTGATCCAGATGACCATTCCCAGGATGATTCCGACCCTGATATTGTTATGACCGGGACACCGTTTGACAGTGAACCAAGTAAGCGACCTATCTCCGAGGTTCTGTCTGACTCTGAAGAACCTTCGGATGACGAGCTGATCATTTTGGGATCTGACGGAGAAACGCAAGAAGAAAAGAAAACTACTTCTGACTTGTTAAACGATGCTTCTAATCGTGAAAATAGTATCAAGTCCATGAAAGATGTGACTTGTCCAATTTGCTTTGATGAGATTGAACAGTGTGTTGTTAGTCCCTGCGGCCACTTCTACTGCTCCAATTGTGTCTATCGCGCGCTAGCCAGTTCCAAGGTGCGCAATGGATCCCGTGGGTGTTGTGCACTGTGTCGAAAAGTGGTACAATATAAGGACCTTGTGTGGCTCAAAGTCCGCATTTTAAAAGATTCGCGCGCTAGCTAGAAGAAAATTATCTAATGGCTGTGAGGAGCGATAACAAAGGTTGGAAATTATACGAAGACCATGAGCTAGCGAAACTCAATGGCTTTCAGAATCTGGCGCCTGTGTCTACCATTAAGAAGGGGAAGTTCAAGGGTCTGATTGACAGTAGAGCGCTTCGCTGTCGATACCATTCGGTAGATCGCAACTTTTGTGTTTGCGAGACCTTGCCGCTTGTTTCAAGCCCACTTCGCAATTTTTCTCAAGAGTCGGTAGAAAATGAGCCATACCCTCTGGAGCTCCTTCAGTCTAGCCCAACTTCAAGCTCTTCCAGCTCTTCCTCCAGTTCATTTCCCTCATTGACTCTTTCGTATTTCACTAAAATTGGGAACCCAAAGAGCTGGAACTATGAAACCTATACGCGGAATAGAGAGGGCGAACAAAAAAAGACAACAGCTCTTTTGTGCTACGAAAGTATATTGAAGGATACCACGGATTCCTCAAATTCTCCCAATACCTCAAATTCTCTCAATGCCCCAAACACTGAGGAATTCCTGGACCCCGAACTTTCCACCGCCCTCGATGGCACCACTTCTGGTGTTGGGAACATGATCAAGTTCGTACCGGGTTCAGACTACATGTTTAATAGAAAGCTAATGACTCTCCTTCAAAAGGTTAATGAAACAAAAATTGAAATGATCGAAGCCGAAGATCGCTGTCAAAACGCATCTGTTAGTGCTCCAGCAGTGGTGAAGAACTCTGGGAGCTCCGCAAAAGCTGAATTTGCTGCAGAAATTGGTTTGGAAAAACTTCGATGTCGGCCCTGTGGCAAGAAAAATAAAATACTTTTTAATTAGCATATAACCACAATCAGATACAGATCTTGCATGCATAGATTCGGCTATATAACTAAATTACGAGGAACTTTAGGGTCCATTTAGACCAATCGATAGAGATACATACATGATATGATATTCAATTCCTAAACTTAGCAAATCTGGACCGGTAATGGCCAATTTACCAGTCCTTCCAATCTCGACTCCAGATCTGGTAACTCGCATTAACGTTTCGATGAGGCAAGCCAAGATAATTTTTCGGAGCGTTTTATGGCTAAATTTTAATTTGTCAAGTTATACTGACACCAGTTCATAATCTTTTACAGATATGGATAGTAACAGCGATACCAATTCTGTTGTTTCAGAATGTTCAGTTATATCTGATTTTAACGATCAGCCTGACTTGTTTGTGTCTACATCGATACCTGAAGACAGACCAGTGGATACATGCACACAAACTAAAGTACCAATACTCCCAGAACTGGTTTCAGAACGGCCCTACGCAAGATCCCTTCTTAAAAGATACGAAAACAACTTACAAAAGGTTATAGATGTGAGGAAATTCGTGAAAAATTCAGATATCAACCAGGAGCCGTTTGACAAGCTGCCACCGTTGAAGAAATTGCAGGCGATGCGCTCGATGAGCGGTGCACTTCTTAGACTCAACAAACCTGTTAAATTTGAGCAATCAGACTTTTCTCTGTTTATCATTCGGCAACCGCAGGAATTTTCAGCCAACAAAGTCTCGATCTTGATCAGATTTTGCACCAACTGTTCGAACTTCATTAGAACGGAAAAGCAGACACCAGAGCGCGTAAACGAGCTGCTAGCTCAAAATGAAAAGTACATTGTTGATATTGACGTGAATGATTTGGACGCACCTAAAGCAAATAAGAGCGTGCTCCACAAATTCTCAAAAAAGTATCTTTATGGATCCACAATTGGATACTCCTCAACGATTGATAAGTTAGCAGATCTTTTGGAGCTTTTGAAGTTCACTAAGAGTCCTGTATACATGGCTGTGCAAACATTTGTCGAGAAGCACTACATGGCTTTCATAGTCAAGGACTATCGTCTTTTTTTGTCCACAACTGCACAGGAGCTAAATTTCATGATTGAAAACTGGGGTTATTATCAATCCACCCCAGAATAATTTGGGGGTGGAAAATTATGATTTTTTGCAGTGTGTACTTTTTGTCGCGCAGACTTCCACACGGATTTCAAGTTTCATTTTAATATTTCAAACGAACCATGTTCCCCGGAAATTCGCACGCAAAGTATTCTAACCAATATCAACCGCCACCTGGTCCTCCACCATCTCAGAGATACCAGAGACCAAGTGCCCCTCCACCAAACTGGGGAAACCAGCAATCTCAGTCATACTCGGTGCCAGGAGGTGGCTCGTACCAAAGACCAACCCAACAACCTCCATTGCCATCATTTAACGTTCAACACCAACAGGTCAACGGAACAAACAATGTCCAGGATTTCCAGTACTCCTCCTGTAACGGAGCCAGAAAGGCGCTGTTGATCGGGATCAATTACATTGGTACTAGCAATGCACTCAGAGGCTGCATAAATGATGCTCACAACATGTACAACTACTTGACCCAGATGCAAGGCTACAAAGCTGAGGATATCGTCATTTTGACGGACGACCAGCGAGAGCTTGTCAGGGTGCCTACGAGAGCCAATATGATTCGTGCCATGCAATGGCTGGTCAAAGATGCCAGACCTGGAGACTCGCTGTTCATGCATTACTCGGGGCATGGAGGACAGGAGGTCGATCAGGATGGGGATGAAGAAGATGGATACGATGATTGCATCTACCCAGTTGATTTCCAGCAAACAGGATCTCTTATCGACGATGTGATGCACGAGATCTTGGTGAGACCGTTACCAGCGGGCTGTAGATTGACCTGCATTTTTGACTCGTGCCACTCCGGTACTGCTTTGGATCTACCATTTTGCTACAGAGCACAGGACGGAGGTATCAAGGAGTACAATATTTGGAAAGAGAGTTCTGGTGACGCTATGAAGCTGGTCACCGGATACCTCACAAACAACACAGGTATGATGATGAATTCAGTGAGCAGCGTATTCAAGCGTTTCCGAGCAACATCGGGATCGCGTGCGGCGGAGATTAAGCAACAAAAAATGTCGCCTGCCGATGTCATTATGTTTTCAGGCTGTAAGGATTCCCAAACTTCTGCGGATGCCAACGAAGCAGGGTCCTTCACTGGTGCTTTGAGCTATGCTTTCATCAAGGTGCTCAAAGAGAACCCTATGCAGAGCTATCTCACACTGCTACAGAACATCAGGGCAGTACTTTCCCAAAAATATACGCAGAAGCCGCAACTGTCTTCTTCGCATCAGATTGATCCAAATGTCCGATTTATTATGTAAAAAATTAGACTATTAATTATCTTCTTGCCCGTCTACTTATTATCATGAAATCTTTTGATATCTCGGTGTACCTTGTTACAAATGCAGAGATGGTTCCTCCAGGAACCTCCTTCATTGAACAGGTTCGGCTGGCAATTGACAATGGGGTCACCTGCGTTCAATTGCGCGAAAAAGATTTGGACACCCGCAGCTTCATTAATAGAGCTCGCGAAGTTAAGAAATTGACCGACAAAGCCGGGATCCCTCTAATTATCAATGATAGAGTAGACATAGCATTGGCTGTGGATGCTCATCTGCATGTTGGTCAAGATGACATGGAAGTCAGGGATGCCCGTAAAATCCTTGGTCCGGACAAGATCATAGGGGTCTCTGCCAGCAAACCAGAAGAGATTTCTCGGGCCATCGAAGATGGTGCAGACTATGTTGGGGTTGGAATCTGTTTTGATACTCAGACCAAAATCACGAAAAAATTGCCCATGGGCCCCATTGGCTCCCAAAAACTGCTTCAAGTCATTAAGGACTCCAAGCGGCAAATGCCTATCTGTTTGATCGGGGGAATCAATCACAGCAACGTCCAGAGGGTTAGAGCCCAGGCATCAATTGATGGTCTTTCAATTGACGGCGTTGCAGTTGTTTCATGTATCATGGCTTCCCCTAACGCAGGACTGGCTACGAAAGAACTGGTCAAGCTTTGGAACGAAACACCAATTTTCTGGCCTAATTTGAGTCCGCGTGTTGCCATCGAGCCGGCCTCGTCGATTAAAAAAGTACAGGAAATACACCCCTTGGTTCATCATATCACCAACGGTGTCGTCAAAAACTTCTCTGCGAATGTGACACTGGCCGTTGGGGCGGCTCCGCTGATGAGCGAGTGCTGTGAAGAATTTGATGAACTGGCCCAGTATCCAAATACCGCTCTTTTGCTCAACACAGGCACCCCAGATGAGGAACAAACAAAAATGTATCTGGCAGCTCTGAGGGCCTACAACAAGTTTGGCAAGCCAGTAGTCTACGATCCCGTGGGAGCAGGTGCATCCAGTGTCCGTAAACAAAGCGTCAAGAAAATGCTACTCGAGGCGTACATGACGGTCATTAAGGGAAACCAAGGTGAGATCTTTGCCGCAGCAGGCGTCGAAAAATCAATGAGAGGAGTCGACAGCGGTTCAGAAGAGACTCTCGATACGGTCGTGCATGTCGGCAAAGTTCTGGCTGTGCAAACAAGATCCGTGGTGGTGGTCACAGGAAAGACAGACGTTGTGATTGATGGCATTGGTAAAGGTGATTGGAAACTCGGCAGGGAGCCTTCTGTGGTCTTTGTTGAGGGCGGAGATCCGATGATGGGCCGAGTTACAGGCACTGGGTGTTCTCTGGGGTCGACAATTGCTGCCTTTGTGGCAGCCCAGCCAGATGACCCATTTGGTGCTACTGTGGCGGCCTGTTGTCTCTACAAAAAGGCTGGAGGTCTGGCAGGTAGCAGTGCACCAGGGCCTGGTTCGTTCACCCCATTATTTCTCGACAACTTATACAAATGTGCCGAGTCCCTGGATTTTGAGCATCCAAAAATTAGTGGTCTATAATTTTACCAAATTTTTTTGTTTTCATATTTATTATTGCCAACGCGTACTGATGACCGACCAAGAAGAAAATGGCAAGGCCGGCATCGGAATTGCTTATCCTACCAGTACCAGAGATGTTCATGGATTGCTTTTGAAATATTCGAACAGCAAGAAAGTGGCCGAGAAGAAGAAGATACTCAAAATCTTAAATGAACTTAGTGAGGAAAGACAAGAATATGAACATCAACTGGAAAATCTGAACAAACTTTGGGCTCAAAACGAAGAAAAGGTTGACCTTGACCTACTGAATGTTCAGTTATTGGCTTTCAATCTTCTGAGCAAGGATTTGGATTTGCCTTTGAGTGTCCAAGCCCAGTTGTTGGGAGAACCACAGGTTGATGAATCAATCGATCAATCCTTAGAGTTGAGCGTTGATTTCATGGAAAAGGCCAGAGCTTTGGGTCTGGATCCACATAAAACTGTGCCTGATCCTGAACTTCATTCTGTTGGCAGCACGTTGGGAGAGTCTATTGTCCAAAAGAAAGTTGAGGACAGAATTCAACAGCTCGAAACTTTACCTGCTAACCTTGGACTTTATGATGCTTCCCGCATAGAAAATGATTTGGAAAAGACTGCTGGTGATATTCTTGACAACGTCGATGAAATCAAGATTCGTGCCTTGAACGAATTAATGGCCCTAAGACTGCTGCCTGAGCAAAAACAGCTCCGGCGTAAACTTTTGCAAAGTACATTGAGCAGCGTTTTCAATGAAAAGACCAAGTATGGATCCAATTCTTTCCGGTCCTTCAAACGGTCCTTCTCTATCAGAGAGAAGCAAAAAATCGAGCAGACTTCCAGGTTGGCGGAAAAATTGCAGGAACAACAACGTCGTGAAAAGGAAGAAATGGAGCACGATTATCAAACACATAAGGTGAACCGTTTAGCCGAAATATTTGATGAAGTTAGAGATGAAATGGAGGAAAAACGCAATTCCAGACATGCTCTGGCTAAATCCTTGCAGCATTTCCATTCGCAAGTCGAGAAGGATGAGAGTAAAAAGCTCGAAAGAATTGCTAAACAGAGACTGGCTGCTTTGAGATCCAACGATGAGGAAGCATATATGCAACTTTTGACCCGTACCAAAGACACCAGACTGCATCACTTGATTAAACAAACAAACAACTTCTTAGACTCGTTGGCCAATGCTGTTAAAGTTCAGCAGGACGAGGCTAGGGCAAGAAGTTTACAGGACCGCGCGGAAGAGGGATTGGAGCCTTTGCAAGAGGATGCTGAAGAGGATGCCGACGTTCGTCGTGAGAAGATTGATTACTACGAAGTTGCCCACAGAATCAAGGAGAAGGTGGAAAAACAACCGTCTCTTCTTGTCGGTGGTACTCTGAAGGAATATCAAATCAAAGGTCTGGAATGGATGGTTTCTCTCTACAACAACAACCTTAATGGAATCTTGGCAGATGAGATGGGATTGGGAAAGACAATTCAGTCTATATCGCTGGTCACCTACTTAATTGAGGCGAAAAAGGAGCGTGGTAAGTTTTTAGTGATAGTCCCGCTTTCCACCATTACCAATTGGACGTTAGAGTTCGAAAGATGGGCACCTGCTGTGAAGACTATTGTTTACAAGGGAACCCAACACCAGCGTAAGCAATTGCAGTACGAGGTCCGCAGTGGAAACTTTTCGGTCCTGCTCACAACCTACGAATATGTGATCAGAGATAGACCTCTGCTTTGCAAGTTCAAATGGGCTCATATGATTATTGATGAAGGTCATCGTATGAAGAATACAAGTTCCAAATTGTCTTTGACACTCACCCAATACTACCACACCAGAAACAGACTGATTTTGACGGGTACCCCACTGCAGAACAATTTACCTGAGCTTTGGGCTCTGCTAAATTTTGTTTTGCCCAAGGTTTTCAACTCTGTGAAATCTTTCGACGAGTGGTTCAACACACCATTTGCTAACACGGGTCATCAAGACAAGCTGGAACTGTCAGAGGAAGAAAGTCTGCTGATTATTAGAAGATTGCACAAGGTTCTGAGACCATTCTTGCTGAGAAGACTCAAAAAGGATGTCGAGAAAGATTTGCCAGACAAGGTCGAGAAAGTGGTTAAGTGTAAGCTTTCTGGGTTACAAGCTTGTCTTTATAAACAGATGCTGAACCACAATGCTTTGTTCGTGGGAGTCGGAACTCAAGGCGCAACGAAGACTGGTTTACGAGGACTCAATAATAAGATCATGCAACTCAGAAAGGTTTGCAACCATCCTTACGTGTTTGAGGAGGTGGAGGATATTGTGAATCCATCAAGAATGACTACTGAACTGATTTGGAGATCATCCGGTAAATTTGAACTGCTGGACCGTGTTTTACCAAAATTCAAGGCTTCAGGCCACAAAGTCTTGATCTTCTTCCAAATGACCCAAGTGATGGACATCATGGAAGACTACCTGAGATTGAAAGACATGAAGTATATGCGTTTAGATGGTTCTACCAAGGCAGATGATCGTCAAGATATGCTGAAAGACTTTAACCATCCTGATTCGGAGTATTTCTGTTTCTTGCTGTCCACCAGAGCTGGTGGTCTGGGTCTCAATTTGCAAACAGCAGACACTGTGATTATTTTTGACACTGACTGGAATCCTCATCAAGATCTGCAAGCCCAGGATAGAGCGCATCGTATTGGTCAGAAGAACGAGGTGCGTATCCTCCGTTTGATCACAGAAGATTCTGTTGAAGAAGTCATTTTGGAAAGAGCTCACCAAAAACTTGATATTGACGGCAAAGTTATTCAAGCTGGTAAGTTTGATAACAAATCCAGTGCTGAAGAACAAGAAGCTTTCCTCAAGAGACTCTTGGAAGCCGAAAAATCGAAGACCGAGGAAATGGAGGATGAGGACCTGGACGACGAGGAGCTCAATGATATTCTTGCCAGAAACGAAGACGAAAAGGTTTTGTTCGCCAAAATGGACGCCGACAGAGCCAAGGAGGACCAGAAACTCAATGCTCCTAGATTAATGACATATGAGGAGCTTCCTGCTGTGTTTAAGGAAGACATTTCTGTCCATTTGGAAAAGGCCAAACCTGACTCAAGCAACCGCAGAGAGCGCAAACAAATTGTTTATGATGATGGTCTCACAGAAGAACAGTGGCTCGATGCTATGGATGCCGAGGATGACACCGTTGAGGATGCAGCTTTGCGCAAACGTGAGTCCATGCAAAGACGTCGTGCCAAACGGTCTGCTGCTTCTGAAGGTGCTGAGGAGTCTGTGGAACCTCCAAAAAAGAGAAACACCAGAACAGCCACACCTGCCAGTGATGTGAGTTTCTCAGACGATGATGAACCTGACCAGGAACCTTTTGTCGAACCTTGTCTGAATCTTCTGGACAAACTAGTTGACTGCACGGACGAGAACTCACGTTCTAGATCGGAGTTATTCATGACAGTCCCCTCAAGAAAACTGTATCCTGATTACTACCAAATTGTGAAGAAAGCGGTTGCCATCAAGGATATTCAAAAAGGCTTGAAGAATGGCTCGATTGTCGATTACGACCAGTTCAAAGAAAAACTGGACCTCATGTTTTCTAATGCCAAGTTGTACAATGAGGATGGATCAATGGTGTACAATGATGCCGTCGAACTTGAAAAACTTGCCAACGAGGAAATGGCCAAGATAGAAACCGAGCTCGGTTTGGAATAGCGATGTAATTATAGTTTAATTATACAATTCGTAGTTTGGGCTCGAGCCTGAAGTATAACATGTATGGGGCCAGCATTCCTGTTGCCAGTCCTACGATTTTTTCTGGGATTGTGTGATAAAACACAGCCGTCACTGAAAACAGAAGTAACCATGCTGTCAAGTAGATGACAGACGTTACCACAATGACATAAAACAGTGGCTTTTGCGAGTCATTTCGAAAAACTTTGTGAACGTTCTCGAGCTCAAAGAATAAACACAGAGTGAAACAGCTCAAAACCAAAGAATGCCCACTAAACTTCACACCTCCTGACCACTGGCCACTAACCAAGCGGCATTGTCTATAGTTCAGTCCCACTTGCTCGATACATTGTCCACCAGTCATCTTGAGAAATTTGTCATACAGAGAGTCGCCGAAAAACCAAACAATGAAAACCGAGATCCAAACGTAAATTGCTGCAACTTTGTAACACTGGCGCGTCAGTATTTTCTTTGTGGAGTGTTCGGTACGATTCACTAATGGAAGCATCATTTCTGAGTTTTTCATCTTGGTCACGTAGTACGTGATCAAAGCGAAACAAAGAAAAAAGCCTTCGAACGAATGGCCTGCAAAGTATTTGTTTAGCGGGCCGTCAGACCTCAGTAGAAATGAGTCTTTTGGAACATGGATCCCCAGCCCGTCCAAAGCCAATCTCAACATGATTCCAAGGACTAGTATGACCGGAAATACCAGCATTGCGAGCATTTTGCGCTCGTATATTTGGGACAGATTCATCCAGATTGACGTCAATAAATAAAATTCGTTTCAGCTTTTTTTTAATTAAGTAGCTCATCCAAAACAGTAAGGAATTTCTTATCGAAATCACAGATATTAGAGTCAGCAAGTAATATCTCCAATTGTCGAAGCTGCTCCTTCCCATTGTCCTCAACACTGGTAGCCATGACCTTGCACACCCTGTACAAGTCGCATATCAAAACCAGCTCATATTTGTCCTGCACATTAATACTGATCTTGGTGAAATCAAGATCGTGATCTAATCCGGATGGTGCCTCCAATTTTCTCTGCAGTCTCTGAAATACTGCTCTTTTGAGCTGCAATTGGACTAAATGGCTACGAACATGTCTGACAAACTCATTAATGTCGGTATTCAAGAACTCATATGCGAGTGCGTTCAGTGGAACAAAATTGGGAATAGTGGTTTTGAATATCTCCCATAAATCGTTCTTGGGAAGTTTGCGGAGAATCACGTAGTGAGGAGTAATGTATCTAGACGACTCCTGGTCGTAAACATCAAATCGTATGCCCAAAAATCGATCGGAATGGCTTTCCTGGGGATCGTTGACCGGGAAGGCAGTAACACCTCCTAGACGATACGCGTTTTCAAGATGAATAGCAGGCTCCAAACGCTCTTTCAGCTCGGTGAATTCCTCAGCACTGCGATCCTTCAGATTCTGTAATTTTCTACTTTTCTGTGCATTGCGCTCTCGCTTGTCTGTTTCAACCAAACGAGTGCCCTCGCTGACCAGGCTCTGTATGAGGTCATCAAAATATTGGTGATGCGACAGTTCCTCATCAACTTCCGCCACATCCTCCTCTATCTCCTCGTCTAGACCAGAAACCTCATCTTGAAGAACATTTAGCGTGCTTTTCAAAGCTGCAATTTCACTGACCAACTTCTCCTTGCTAGCAATCAGCTCTTCTATAGTGGACATGCTAAAATGTAAATAAAAAATTATTCCATGAAAAATACCAACTATGGATATATCAATTCATCATGGTTTTATGACTGAAGCCATCAAAGTGGCCGAGCAAGCACTCGAGTCACGTGAGGTCCCAGTCGGGTGTGTCATGGTATACAAAAATAACATCATCGCGCAATCGTTTAACCAAACAAACGTCACTCTCAATGGAACTAAACATGCAGAATTTGAAGCATATGACCGTATACGTAAATTATACCCAAATGACTACAGAAAAGTGTTTCGAGAAACGATTCTATATGTTACCGTTGAACCATGCATTATGTGCGCATCACTTCTCCGCCAACTAGAAATTCAAATGGTTGTATTCGGGTGCCCAAATGAGCGCTTTGGAGGAAATGGATCCATCTTCACCGTTAATTCGGATCCGCCCAGTACAAATAGACCTTACTCTGTGATACCTGGTATCCTCAGTAAGCAAGCCGTGACCTTGCTGCGCAGATTTTACCTTCTAGAAAATAGCAAGAGCCCAGCTTCTCGAGATAAGAAATATCGACGACTAGAACTGGAAGAATTTCCTCCAATATCATACGCACAATATCTGACAAGGAACGAATTCCAAGATATCTTTGGCGAAGAGTTTGGGTTTGTATTCGATGGCAATCTGTTTCTGGAATTCGATGAGAATGGCCAGCTTTCCAATCAGCCTCCAAATAAAAGGATCAGGACGCAGACTCATTGATCTTCGTGAGATTGGCTTCTAGAATCTCGTTATTTCTCACAACATCGTTGTCTGTGAAGTATGCATCATCTTCCTTTAATTTGTTTGCAAAAAGCTTGCTGTCCTTAACGGAATTCTTCACCGTTTTTAAACTTTGCCAGTCATTCAACAAATCGGTGTAATATTGTAAATAGGAATCGCTTAAGGATTTCAATGCATCGCTAATTTCATCGCTCTTCACTTTCTCAAATAACTGGAACTCCTGTAGGATGTCGTTTTCGTACTTCTCAAACACTTGGAAGGCAAGCTCTTTCTCCTTTTCCAAGATATTGATTCTGGATTCGAGCTTTTGAATGCGCTCATTAGTGAGATTTCCGTGAGCATGGGAACCAATACCTGTCATCGATTCCAACTTACGTGTCAAATAAGATATTTTCCCCTCTGTGGTCGAGACAACTGAACCACCGCTCATTAAATACTCCTTTTCTTCTTTGGCTTTTTCCAGATAGTTGCAAAGCATTTCATAGTCCAACGCTTTTGCTTCTTTCACTTTGATTAGATTTTTTAGCTGTGTAATGTAATGTTCCAAATCCCGAAGCGAGGTCAGATAATTGTATTCAATATCATGATTCAGGAAATATGACCGTTCTGATATCTTTTGAAGATTCGAGCCAAACTTGGCAAAATGGTCACCCACCTCAATCGATGATCTGTCCGCATCTTCATCTCGACTCTTGCCATCAAGATCGTTACTGAATAATATATTGAGTTTCGAGAACTCTTGTGAAAACCGCGCAAAATCGTCTGAGATGTCCTGCTGCCTACTCAAAACTTTGGAGTAAATGTTATCGATTTTGACTAGATTTTCTTGCAACCTTGTAGATTTTTCCTGAATTTCCTGAAACTCGTGTTTGTGCTTCGATTCATAAGATGGCTTCTTGAAGCTGTTCATAATATAATCGGTAACTAGTTCAAAATTTTGCGATGTACTGTTTCCTGGGTCAACAGAAGCAGACGAAATCTTCAAGTTGGACTTGTAGGTTTGCCAATAATCGGAGTCTTCAAGGAATTTGTGGAAGACCTGTGATTTTTTTAGTGTTGGATGTTTGCATATCCTCGTGAGAAAGTTGTGAAGTGAAACACAACGTTTCGCAGTAAACTCTTCAGTGAACCTTCCTCCTTTAATGTATTCTAATCGTTGCTTGTTGGGTAAGGGAGGAATTACCAAGGTAGGGAAGTCGTTACTGAGACAATCGTACAGAAAATTGAAGTCCGAGTACCTTCTGCGAATCTCATAATCATGTTTTGCAAACGATTTCAAATTGGTGCGGACTTCGATTAGAAACGAGGTGTATGGATTCTGGCCGTCATATTCAGTGATGGGGTTGGAAACTCTTGTTTGAATCTCATAATCCTCGGATAGAGGCTCAAAGGTGCTATTTGGTTCATGGTCGGATTGCGATTGACCATTGACTAGGTCAGTGACGTCCGATTGAACCAACTCGGGGTCCACAAGCAAGCCTGATCCACTTGCCTCAGGGTCAACAATTTGATCATTGTCATCAGACCCATCATGGACACCGCTGTTGCCAGAACTTTCTTCCTGTAATGTGGGAAATTGGGACTCGGACTCATTGGCGCTTGGATTCTCTTCTCGGTCCCATTGGACAGAGGTGAATTGATCAGACATTGTTTTGATGAGGAATAAATTAATGGCAAATTATCTACACAACTTTTTTTCATCCTAACACCACTAACCTCCTTCCTCTACTCTGTTTTCTCATCAGACGCTGGAGATAATTTATCTAATCCCTGCTCCAAACGCTGATCTTCAGGAAGAACCCAGACAGCTGGGTTTTCCTTGGCACGCACCTTGTATAGTTCCTCTCCATCCTTGTCAACAGCTCCGTATTGCAAGTTCTCACAGTATGGTAGACTCTCAACAACCAGTCCATAATCACCGTATGAAAGCGCAGAAACTCTGTAGAAACCAGCCAGAATTGGAAGAGGCAGGAAACCGTCCTCGTTCATGTGTTTTCTCAAAAATATATCCTTCACCAGGTTTTGGGTTGAGAAGTAATAGTCAATCTGTTTAGCTAAAGTCTGTAGCATAGCTTCCCTCATGTTACTGTCCTGAGGAGGCACGGCGAGCTGTTGCGGCTGTTGCGGCTGTTGTGCCATGTAAGGAGCAAACGGAGCTGGTGCAGCCGGAAGTGGGATGTAAGGGATCGGGGTGTAGTAGGGTTGTTGGGGTATGAAAAACTGCGACTGATGGAAGCTTGGCCGGCTATGGTGGTGTCTATTGTTTTGTCCGTTGTATGGACGGTTGTTGTATGGCGCATAAGGAAGCTGGACGTTCTGTCCGTTAGGCTTTCCCGCTTGACCATTTTGGGAGCCACCATAGCTGCCATTGTGACTGCTGTATCTTCTATTTTGGTTATTAAAGTGCATGCGGTATTGGCGGCCAGAATATGCGTTGCCGTTACCATTGGCTCTGGAAAACTTTTGCTGTTGCTCAGTGGACTTAGCGTCACTTTGCTCGCCTTCAGCAGTCGCGTTTTCATGAGCGAGCGCATCCTCTGGTACTTGGATGCTAGTTTCGGAGCCAACACCACTGTTGGTGTCGATTTCGCGCACTTCGCCCGCTCTCTTGGTGTTCTTCTTCACGTCCTTGTTCTCCTTCGATTCAGCATCCCTGAAGTTCTTCTTCTTGTTCTTCTTCTTTCCAGAAGCCTTGGTGTTGGACTTGTTGGAAGCAATCACCACAGAGGCCTTGAAAGGGACCCATTTCTCTTTTCCTTGGGTGGCTTTCACCACAGAAGGAGCGTTGCCAGAGTTGTTTTCTGGTAGAACAATCGAATTGTTGGAGACCTTGGCCGGCACAGCCTCGGGACCGGATCCCCAAACATTCGTGGCAGGTAGAGGAGCAGGAGCCAGTTTGACTTTCTTAGGCTCAGTATCTTCCTTGATCGTTTCAGACTTGGAATCTGGCCCCTTCGAAGCGGATCTGCCTCCTTTCTTCTCCTTTTTGTCGCTTTTCTCCGCCTTCTTGACGGGTTTGGATTCCTTCTCGTTTTCCTTTTCGCTCAGATTCAGATTCGTAATACCATTTTCCAATTCGGATTCAGAGACATTAGACAAGGCTGGTGCTCCAGCAGCATGAGCATACGAGAATATGGCAGACATGATATGATTTCACTGGGTAAAAATGAGTAAAAATGCAAACTGTGTAGTAAATCGATACCTTCCTCTGCCAACTAAAGCTAAACAACTCTCCATATATTGAAAATTTTTTGTGTCTGTGGTTTGTGAAATTACCCGCCCGAGAACCCGGTCTCGCCTAACATCTTGCCCTCTATGAATTTTAGATTTTCTACTCCATCATTCCCTAATGGGACTACTATTGTTTGTGGAGAAAAATTTCTGTTTTTCGTCCCAATCTGATTTCGGGATCGGGTCTGTATTTCGTCATTCCGGTGGTGGGTGTGGTGTGCGGTGTGGTTCAAGGGGTAAGTGAAGATAGGCCGTTGCCGCCTCAAGTAGAACAGAACAGCCAATTTAGAAATGGTCCTGTTATATAAACTAGACGGGAGAAGCGATCCAAGCTTTTCCCATGTCGGAAATCGCGTACGATCCTTATAATTCGGGGGACGAAGTTGAGGCGCCGAAAAAAACGTTCGTTCCGAAGTTTGCATTATATGTTGTTGTGAGTACGGCGATTGTGGCTAGTGTAATGTTCCTCATTTTCATAACATACAAAATAATAACCAAGCGCGCCAGTCAGTGGACGATATGGAACAATAAGGACGACAGTCATCTCTACAGTGGAGAACAAATGCAGTCCATCGATCTTGAGATCAACGAAATCGACCCCACTCTGCCTACAAAACCCAGAAAGGCTTATTCCAAAGTGTAGTGTACAACCGATATCGAGGCTGGGGAATGTGTGGCGATACAAAAGTTTTTTTTTATCATGTTATGTGCGCATATCCTAAATAAATACTGGCGCAGCTCCAAGCGGGAGTAATACATATAATAATTTTATACTCTGAGCAAAACAGCAAGATACGCTCCAGATAGTCGGAAAAGAAACGAAAGATTTCACTCTTGCAGAGTTTCTTGTTTTGTGATTATATTCTAAGCAGAATACAAACTCGACATTTTGTTTAGTATTAATTTTGAGTGCGCCTTGTTTGCCTCAATTCAATTTCAGTCCTTCCCTTCATTATGAGAAAAGAATTACAGTATATTTTACTGGCGCATCTGTTGGTGGTTATCTTTCTGGTGTACCAGACATTCGACCTAATCACCCTCTTGAACGATGACAGTTTCGAATATGCCATTTTGGAATCTGAGCTATCGTCCACTGTGGAGAAACCACAACTAATCCCAAAGATCATTCATCAGACTTATAAAACAACTGACATTCCAGAAGTCTGGAAAAAGGGTCAGCAAAA
Organism: Ogataea thermomethanolica; assembly: GCA_030674565.1. Taxonomy (NCBI): domain Eukaryota; kingdom Fungi; phylum Ascomycota; class Pichiomycetes; order Pichiales; family Pichiaceae; genus Ogataea; species Ogataea thermomethanolica. Next base: position 975,608 of record JAKTYW010000001.1, read on the forward strand.
CTGCATCGACTTACACCCTGATTATCAATACATTTTGTGGACCGATGAGATGTCCCGTGAATTCATCTCTGAGCAATATCCTTGGTTCTTGGACACTTTCGACAATTATAAATATCCAATAGAGAGAGCAGATGCCATTCGCTACTTCATCCTGGACCATTACGGTGGAATTTACATCGACTTGGATGATGGATGTGCACGCAAACTGGATCCACTTCTTTCTGTTCCTGCATTTGTGAGAAAGACCATACCAACCGGGATATCTAATGACGCCATGGGATCGATGCCTAAGCATCCTTTCTTTGCAAAGGTTATTGACTCTTTGGAGAAATACAACAGAAATTGGCTCGTTCCATACATTACGATCATGTACTCCACTGGGCCGCTTTTCTTATCGGTGTTGTGGAAGCAATACAAGAGATGGGGCGTGCCTGACGCTGGAACAGTGCGGGTTCTGATGCCTCAACACTACAGTGGTGGAGATCATCCGTTCTTTAATATTTCAAAAGGTTCATCCTGGCACATGGATGACGCAAAGTTCATGTTTTTACTTTCCAAGCACATTGTTTGGGCCGTGATTGGCGGGTTTGCAGTTGCTGCATTGATTTTCTATCTGGAGTATCTCATGTTCTCGTTCTTCATTTCTAATACGTTTAAGAGGTTCAGAAAAGGTGTTTGGAACCTCATGAGACTAAGGTCTTGGTCTCAAGGAAATAATTACACTCGTCTTAATTCCAACAAGCAAGCAAAGTACCTCAAGACGAGAAACAGGAAAGACTCTAATCTTCCGGTCGCTATTAACATTGATTTGGAAAAAAATGTCATGGAGGTTTAATGTTCTAAGCCTCTCACCAATACTTTTGTATATTAGCATATGCGTTCATGTAACATTAGAATAAATTGACGGCAACAGTTGTCATGCAATAGAGTATCCAATAATTCCTAATTCAATTAGTTAGATACACATTTTAGTCATCGGTGTTGTCGGACTGAGCCCATATAAATATTTTAAAGGGTCCAATTAGCCGACACATTATTATAAATGAATTTCGGAATTTGGGCTCTGCTTGCCTGTGCAACTGCTCAAAAGGTACTCACTGATAGTCTTTGGACGTCTACATCGAGTAACAATCTGGTCATTGTCACTCCCACAGTGACCGACGGGGTCACAATCTCTGCCTCGCCTGTAACAGACTCTGCTACCGTCTGGAACTCTTTGGACTCGTCGGGAATTCCGTACCGGGTTACCCCATCGGTCTCGGGAACAACAACCATTTCTGCTTCACCAACTCCAACTGATGACAGCTACCCAAGCGCAACAGGGGGTGCACCACCTGTTTTGCGCTGCATGAACGAGAGAGCAGACGACTCCAACAGTGGCTACCCATTCTGTATCGCTAACGGCACGGAAATGCTGATTGGTGAGACTTACTGGATCACATGGGATCCTCAGTACTGGGGAAGTGATGAGATTGTGAGAGTTCGTATTTCCACCAACGCCTATCCTTTAGTGGATGGTGACACGGCTCTATTCACCTCTGATTATGTCATCAATAACAACGGCTACTTTGCGTGGGAAGTCAAGTCGTCCTACCGTCAGGAACACTCTGAAGGATATTGTTGGCTGCTTATTACGCCGCAATTGGATTCCAGTACTGATGCCAAGCACACCGGCACCACGTACGGCCCACTCATTCGGATTATCGAGCACGAGTCTGATGCGTACACAACGATAACCCGGAAGCCCTCAGACAATGGAGTGACCACCAAAAAGTCGGATAGCAAGGTCAAGGTGATTGTTCCGGCGGTTGTGGTTCCCGTGGTGGTGTTGGGAGCACTGATAGCAGGAATTGTGTTTTATTTCAGAAACATGAGGAAAACCTCGATTCTTGGAAGTCTGATTCCCCTGAAGAGGCAGAACACAATTGAGTCTGTAGCACCGACAATTGCTACAGAGACAACAGATGTGTACTCGACCAATGATAATCCGTTCCACTAGGAGAATCAAGACAATATAGAAAAAGCAAGTAATTGTTTTTGCACAGCCGTAGATCTACATTTAAATATTTACGCCACATAGCAAAGTTTGACCAGCTAATTAGCTTTTAGTGTCTTGTTCATATTGGGGCTTATAGTCTGACACTTTAATAACCTCGAAGTCCCACTATTTCTGCCATGCTGGAATCCTTGGTGGCCAACATTCTCAACAAAACGCTGGGGGCGTACGTTGAGAATTTTGATCCCAAACAATTGAATATAGGCATTTGGAGCGGTGACGTGAAGCTCAAAAATCTAAAGTTGAAAAAGGAGTCGCTGGAAAAGTTCCAATTGCCTGTTGATGTGCGATTTGGACACATTGGAGAGCTGACCTTGCAAATTCCTTGGTCGAATCTCAAAAGTAAACCTGTCAAAGTGTTAATCGAGGAGGTTTTCCTTTTGGCATCCCCACGCATTGTCACTGAATTCAACCCAGAGGAGGAGGCTGCTCGAGAACTCCGGATCAAGAAAGACAAATTGTCTGCATTGGAGATGATGAACAAGAGTACACCATACGCTACTAACATATCAGCTGACGAACAAGCTAAAAACGAAAGCTTCACTGAGAGCCTGGTGACTAAGATTGTGGACAATTTGCAAGTCACAATCAAAAACATTCATTTCCGCTACGAGGATGACCACACATTCACCGAAAATCCATACACACTAGGTTTCACGCTTAAGGAGCTTTCTGCTGTTTCCGCTGATGAAAACTGGATCCCAGGCTACAATTCAGACGTCACCAAGCTTGCACGCAAATTGCTTACTTTGAGCAGCCTCAGTGTCTACTGGGATACTGAGAATGAAGCCACAGAGCTCACCGATCACCAAGACTTGATAGACTTTTTTAACCTGGTTATTGAGAGAAACTCGCAGTTCAACAGCGACGCCCAATACATTCTCAAGCCTGTCTCGGGTTATGGTCATCTTACAGTCAACAAACAGGGTGCAACTGAAGCTGCGCCTCACTATTTTGGTAAGTTCTTTTTCGAAGAATTTGGGCTTGATCTCGATAGTCACCAGTACCGCGATATTCTGTGGACTATTTCGCACTTAAACTGGTACATCAGGACCCAGAAATTCAGGAAATTTAGGCCTAAACTTACGCTTGAAGACAGTCCTAAGGAATGGTTGCGGTATGCCTTCAACTGTGTGTATAGTGAGATTCACGAGAAGCACTACAAATGGACATGGGATTATTTCAAGAAGAGACGCGATCAAAGGAAAGCGTACATTGCGTTATGGAAGCTCTATTTGGGTGATTTACTGACTCCAGATAAGCAGACTGAGCTGGATGAGTTGGAAAAGGAGATTTTGTACGACGACATCAAATTGTACAGATCTTTGGCTCGAATGGAATATCGCAAAGAAAATGAATCCATGTCTATCATTAAACCGGTGGCCCAAAAGGCACAACAAGGATGGTTTTCGTGGTGGGGAGGTAGTTCTTCAGAGCCAAATACACAGGATTCCGAGCTTACCATGTCGGATGAGCAAAGGAAAGAGCTTTACGAAGCCATTGAGTTTGACGAGAAGAAAAAGGCTGCTGATACAATAGATTTCCCACGAGAACGAGTGATTGCAGCTGTTAGTTGTAACTTGCAAAAGGGATCCTTTTCTATCCGTGAGGCTAAAGGACAAACAAATCTAGCAGAAATTGTGTTCGAAGGCTGCGACGCCGACTTCCTTCAGCGCAAAGATTCGACTTTCGTCAGCTTCAAATTGAATGAGTTCAGGGTGGAAGACGGTTCGGATAACACATTGTACAAACATATCGTTAGTGTCAAGCCACTGAAATCTGCGGTGGAAGGCTCTGGAGTTTTGTCTCAGGACGATATGAAAGAGCCGTTTTTCCAAATTTCGTTTGAAAATAACCCGCTGGATGAGTCTGCAGATACTGCTCTGCTTGCAAAAATGAACAGTATGACCATCTTTCATAATCCTAAATTCATAGAGTCGGTTGTGCGATTTTTCACGCCTCCGAGAGTTCATTTAGACACAATTGGACTATTGATGAACGCAGCAGAATCCACAATTCAGGATTTCACCAAACAGACTCGAATCGGGCTCCAATACGCATTTGATGAACACAAGACAATTAACTGTAAGATGGATCTTCAGGCACCGCTGATAATTGTCCCGGTGAATCCAGGTAGCTGGTCGTCCCCTGTGGCTGTTTTGGATGCAGGACATATTAGTGTGGTTAGTGATCTGGTGAGTAAAGAGCAGATCAATCAGATCAAGTCGGAAAATAAAGAAAACTACACTGAGGCAGATTGGGAACGCATGAATTCATTTTTGTTTGACAAGTTCGACCTGATGCTCCAAGATGCACAGATCCTGATTGGCTCCAATATAAAGTCTACAATTGAACAACTACATCATAACGGAAACAAGCCTGCACTCATTCTGGAAGAGTTTAGTATGAAATTCTTGATCGAGATTTCCATCATTCCAAGCTACTATAATTTACCCAGAATACGAGTGGGTGGAGATGTGCCTCAATTCCGAGCAATGATGAGCGACTTTCAGTATAAAGTGTTCATGGAACTGATAGACACAGCTATTCCTAACTTCAACTTTGAAAATGAAACCGAGGAAGAGCCTGCGGATCGTTTCAAGTCACTCATTTCAGAACAAAACCTGGCTAATTCCATAGATGCTCTTGATTCTGAATCGAACTCGCCCTTGCCAACCAGTCCTTCCGCTCAAACTACCAGCGACTTAGCTGCTCAACAGCATCAGATTGAGTTTAATTTTAATATGGACTTGATATTCTTATCTCTCAACAGATGTTCAAATGGTGAGAGTTTGGAGTCCGACCGACTTGTCGACTTGGTTGGAGAAAAATTACGCTTACAGTTCTTTAAAACGTCTCATGACATGCAAGTGCATGTGCTTCTTGAAGACCTGACCATAGAAGATCATATCGAGCATTTTGAGTCCGAAGAGTTCAAAGCGTTGATGTCCTCCAAAGTCAATCGAGACGGACAAAAGAAAGAGAATTTATTTGAGGTGCATTATTCCAGAACTCAACGGTTTGTTCTTTATAAAAACGAACAGATTGAGGTTTTTGACCAAAAGGTGGACCTCAACATCGCAGAGTTCAAACTGGTGGTGACAAGAAAGTCTCTTCTCACACTGTTAAATTTTGCTCTTAATACCTTCACTAATCCTGATGCTCCTGAAATACCTGCGGACAAACTACGTCATAATAATGAAGATGAAGTGGCCACTGCTCCTCAACATATCGATGTTCAAATCACCCTGCAAAGTATAATTCTTGTGCTCAATGATGATGGTATCAAATTGGCTACTTTGACACTGCAACGAGCTGATATTGGGTGTTTCTTGCTTCCAGAGAAGATGAAGATCAATGCGAAGATAGGTGGTTTGTCGCTGTTTGATGAAGTGAACGAGGGAGCTTCACTTGACTCACCACTGCGTCAACTGATCAAGATCCGCGGTGATGAGCTGGCCGAACTCTATTACGAAACTTTTGATGCTGCCACAAACAAGGAAGCTTACAATTCGTCGGTTTCGTTAAAGACTGACTCTGTGGTTGTTATGTTTGTTGAAGAGCCGTTTACAAAAATCTTCAACTATCTCAACCAATTCCAGAAAATGAAGTACATCTATGACCGGGCGCGGGAAACAGCCTTGAACCAGGCCACTAACATAGAGGATGCGAACTTGATGAAGTTTGACATTCTTGTTAGAGCTCCAATTCTCGTTTTCCCTAAGGCTGCCGACACTGAGAAAGGCCAGTATGACCATATCACAGCCAACCTTGGAGAAATATACGCAGTGAACCAGTTCCTCGAGAAGAACAATACCATGCTGAACATGATTTCTGCTGGCTTAAGGAATACCAACCTCACGTCACTTTTTAGGTTTGGAGATGAGACCCAAGTTTTAGAGATCATCGACGGTCTGGATGTGGGCTTTGAGATCGATTACTGCGATGACATCAAACTTGATAGGCCTTCGATGATTGTGACAGGTGGAGTGACAGGGAAGGAAATGAAGCTGACAGAAGTCCAAGCCCAGTACCTGATCCGTATTTTGAACCAGATCCCTAAGGTTTTCTCTGGGGGTGTGGAGCAATCTGTTGAAGAAATTGGAAGCGATGCATCACAAGCCAATCGTCTTTTGCAAGTTTCAAGGAGTAAGGCCGTGCAACAAGTTGCTGAGACTCAGTCTGAGGCCCTTGTTTCCCCAGATAAAATCAAATTCGATGTGGATTTCAACATTCCAATTCTCTCTTTGACGCTCTACAATCGGACTGTCAACTGCAACGGTCTTGAAGGTAAATCGCTTTCCAGATTTTCATTGAATGACCTGGGTATAAAAATGGAGATGAAGCATAATGGAAACTTTAAGTCGGATCTTCATGTGAAGTCGTTTGTCGTTGAAGATGTGCGGGAGAACACAGATAACAAATTCACAAGCATCATTCCTCCTATCTCGCCCACTGACTACCAGTTTATGGCCTCTGTCACTTCCGAAATAAAGGAGAACGACGAGAAAGTCATGAACATCAACCTGGCTATCGACAATCCAAAAGTGATCCTGGCTCTGGACTATCTGTTTTCGCTCAAAGAATTTGTTGACTTCTCACTGGCTACTGATGATACTTCTGCTTCACCTTTGAGTCATTTGGGAAGCGAAACTGGCGAGTCTATTTTGTCGGAGAGTGACGGGCGACCAGATTTCCAGACTTTGGAAAATACAGATTCCAATATGACAATTCAGTACTCGGTCAATATCGTTGATCCTTCGATCATCATTCTAGCCAATTCTCACATTGAAGACTCGGAAGCGATTGTTTTCAAGGTCAGCCAATTCCTCGTGACAAGTCAGAACATCCTCAACATCAACGCTCTTGGTGTTGGAATGTTCCTCTGCAAAATGGATGCCTACGACACCAGTCGACTGCGACTTGTGGATGACTTTTCTGCAAGTTTCAATTTGGATTCGCGTGGATCAACGTCAACGCAATTCCTGAGTCTCATAGACATGACAATAGACCCTTTGATGATGAGGATTTCTCTTCGAGACATTCGCTTGGCCCTTGAAATTATAAATAAAGCGTCCTCGTTGTACTCGAAAATCCAAAAAGCCGCAAAAGAGCAGGAAGATACTTCTGAGACCGGGAACAATTTCGTTAGTTTCCCAGATGATCTGGGTAAACGTCTGAGCAGATACGCTCCTTCGATTTTGTCCTCTGTGTCTCGTAGCACACGTCAAACTGATATTGGGTCCAACGAACCTGTGGTGATCATCAAGAACGAGAAGATGTCTTTGAACTTTTCCGGATTGCGGCTGGTTATTATTGGAGACGTCCATGAACTTCCAGTTCTGGACATGGAGGTGAAGCCTTTTGAGGTGGTTGCTAAGAACTGGTCAACAGATCTTGAAGCAGATACCACTATCCAGTCTTTGGTGAACATCTTCAATTATTCCACCTCTGCGTGGGAACCGCTGCTAGAGCCATGGTCTTTCACGGCTCATGTCTCCAAAATCACAGAGCCTTCCACCTCATTCACGGTGGACATCGCATCTAGAGAATCTGCGGAGATCACCGTCACGTCAAGAAGTGTGGCCCTATTGTCTCATATCAGTGCGCTCTTGACCGAGGAGAGAGAGTTGAAACCCCGTGGCGAGGATGCTCCATACAGAATTATCAACGAGACCGGCTACGATCTTCAAATCTGGATTGACAACGGTAGTCAGTCATTGGATGAACGCCGCCAGTTGACCAAGCTTGAAAACGGTGAAACAATTCCATGGTCATTTGAGGATTGGAGAAAAGTGAGAGAGACTTTACACGTTGACGCCGAGTCCAATTTCATCGGTGTCGAGATCTTAAATTCTCCATACTCAATGGTCCGTCGTGTTTCTCTAAGAAGTGAAGGTGAAGATGTGTTCATGCTAAAACCAAAACTCGATTCTGGTTACCACAATAGAATTGCCTGTGAGGTGATTCTGGGTGAGGACAAGGTGAAGTTAGTCTACCTGAAGTCTACGTTAACCATTCAGAACTTTACCCAGACACCAGTGCATGTTGCAGCCTTGAATAAGTCGGAGTCCCGATTGTCAGATGCCACGGATGAAGTTGTTATTGGTGCTGGTGAAAGACGAGCTGTTCCTCTCAAATATGTCTACGAGTCAAAATTTATTGTGCGTCCTGAGCTTCACGATCAACAATTCGGATGGTCAGTGCCCAAAATAATGGGAAATGACACCCGTGCTGATTTTGATTGGCGAGGAATCATGAAAAACGATATGGTACTTGAGTGTCCACAGGAGGACGACAAGGAGGCTAAGAAATACTATTTCCGAGCTCATGCCACGTTCAACGAAAAAGAAGTGCTGACTCAAATATATCCGCATCTCACAATCACAATAACACCGCCGCTGGAAATTGAAAACCTCTTACCATTCGACCTAAACTGGAAAGTGTTCCAAAAGGGCTTCAAAACCTGGACAGGAGGTTTGAAAAAGGGAGCAACTAAATCCATTCATGTTGTGGACATGAATGCGATTTTGATGTTACATATCAAACCTCTGCATTCCAAGTATGGCGAGTCGGACGCCGGGTTTATCAATATTCCAGATAAATCTCGTATACCGCTAAGTCGAAGACTCACGTTGAAGAGCGAGGATGGCCAGAGATTACATCTCGGACTGCATTATGTGAACAATGAGCGTTCGGGTCTGAAGATTCAGATCTACTCGCCATATCTGGTTTTAAACAGAACCGGAAAACGCATAACTTTGAGCGACCGGTTCAACAAGATGATCTGTGATCCTCATTCGGCGGATCAGCCAGAAGAAACTGTTCCTGGAATGTTTTCTTTTGACTACGATGGCACCAACACCCAGAGATTCATGGGTGGCAATCTTGAAGAGAATCGTGCTGTACTCCGTGTCGGAGATTCGCAACCAAGTCCAAATATTAGTATAGACAAAATCGGACAGTCGTTTGAGGTCAAGGTTCCCTTGAAGGAGAAGGAGTTGGAGAACAACGTGGGAATTCATATCACGGAGGGTGAAGGGATTTACAGTTTGACCAAGGTCATAAGCATAATTCCTCGGTACGTGATCAGAAACAACCTCAAGGATGCCATTCAGGTTTCCAAAGTTGGGACCTCCAGTGTTCTCCATGTTGAGCCCGGTGAGTTCTGTCCGCTTTATGAATTGCCTCGTGTTCCAGCCAAACAGCTGCAAGTCGGATTCCTTGGAGGCCGGTCTTCTCTGTCTGCACCATTTGGGATCAACGATATCGGTGAGATATTTATCCGGGTCCAGAAAGTGAACGAAAATGCTCACAAGCTACTCCGTATTGTGATCAACACGGAGGCCGCCGCTATATTTGTCGACATCCTGGACGCTCAAGAAATGTGGCCATATTCTATCCGCAACTTTAGTGACCACGAATTCTTCATTTACCAATCAGACCCGAACATAAACGAAGAAGGCCGGAGAATTTCACAGACTCCTTTCAAGCCGATATACTACAGAATACCTCCGAAGAGTGCTATGCCATATGCCTGGGATTATCCGGCAGCTCAGTACAAGGAGCTTGTTCTGAGAAGCGGCTCGCGAGAAAGATACGTGCATCTGGCAGAGATTGGAACGCTGATGCCTATGAAGATTGGGAAGGGTGCGGACAACTCGACGAAGATTGTTGACTTGAACGTGGTTGCAGATGGAACAATACAGTCGTTGATCATTTCCAACTATGATCCAAAGACCAGTTTGTATCAGCTCAAGCACAATACGTCATCTCAGACCGTCCTTGGAAGCTCTTCGAACACCGACAAGTTCGAGACCATCGAAAAGGACGAAAACTACTTTACCAAGATTATGATCCGATTCGAAGGCTTGGGTGTCTCCTTGATCAACACAAAACACCAGGAGCTTTGCTACACCACCATCCGCGGAATGGAGCTGCGATACAACGAGTCAGATATCTACCAGAATTTCAGTCTCAAGCTCAAATGGATCCAGGTGGACAACCAGTTATATCCATGCATTTATCCAATCATCATCTATCCAACTGTTGTTCCTAAATCGACCAATGAGATGAACGACCACCCAGCGTTTTCCATGGCCATTTCGAAGCTCAAAGATGAGAGCCATGGAGTTAATTATATCAAATATGCCACCACGTTATTACAGGAGATGTCTGTGGAAGTGGATGAAGATTTCCTTTTTGCTCTTTTGGACTTTTCCAAATTTCCAGGAGCAGCATGGAACAAATCTGTGCACAATGTTCTATGGGACGAGAACTTGCAGATCCCAGAGCCTCCAACAGTCAGGACAGGCCATGACCTGTACTTTGAGGCCCTGCACTTGCAACCGCTGCAATTCAATCTTTCCTTTGTCAGAACAGAGCGAATCAACACCCATGACACGACAGAGGCTCAAAACGCTCTTGCTGTGATGCTCAACATTTTGACCATGGCCATCGGAAATATTAATGATGCCCCAGTTCGACTCAGCTCGCTGTTTTTGGAGAATATCCGGACCCCGCTTCCGTATCTGATCCAGAACATAAACGAGCACTATCAGCAAGCGTTCTTGTACCAGGTCTACAAAGTCCTTGGTTCTGCAGACGTTCTGGGTAACCCTGTTGGTTTGTTCAACAACATCAGTTCCGGCGTGATGGACATATTTTACGAGCCGTATCAGGGTTTCATCATGACAGACAGGCCTCAAGAGCTCGGAATAGGATTGGCCAAGGGTGGTTTGAGTTTTGTGAAAAAGTCCGTTTTTGGTTTCAGCGACAGTTTCGCCCGTTTCACGGGCTCCATGGCCAAGGGGTTGACTGCTGCTACCATGGATAAAAACTTCCAGGAGCGGAGACGACTTTTGAGACAACGGAACAAACCCAAGCATCCTATTTACGGAATCACCTCTGGAGCCACCTCTCTCGTGGAAGGCATCTCCAGTGGACTCACCGGGATCGCTACTGCGCCAATTGAGGGGGCAAACCAGGACGGCGCTGCTGGGTTTTTCAAGGGCCTGGGTAAGGGTCTTATTGGACTGCCTACTAAAACTGCTACTGGTCTATTTGATTTTGCCAACAATATCAGCGAGGGTATCCGGAACACTGCTACTGCCTTTGATGGAGAAGGGCTGGACAAGGTTCGTTTGCCGCGGTTCATCAACCACGACGGCACAGTGACTCCGTTCACCGAACGGGAGTCTCAGGGACAGTTCTGGCTCAAGAGTTGTGAGGGTGGAAAATACTTCGACGACCGTTATCTTGCGCACGTTATACTTCCGGGCCAGGAGCACTGTGTGATTGTGAGTATGAAGCGACTGTTGATTGTGTCAATTGTCAAGATGGCAGTCGAGTGGGAGATTCTGTACGACCAAATCGGCAGTATCACGCTTGAGAACTCGGGTATTCGAATCAAGCAGAAACGCTCGTTTGGCGTGGAGCGTTTCATTCCGATTCCCGATGCCGCCGACAAGAGGTTTGTTTACAGCAAAATAGCCGTGGCTGTTGAGGAGTTCAACAAATCGTGTATTGTTGCTCTATAAAAAGCTAGATGAGATGGACCCTGTTCTTTTCTTGAGGCTAGTGATGAATTTGGATGGTTCTTCCTCGGCGAACCCCTCCAGCTTGACACCGGAGCACTTGAGAGTTCCGTCGCGGGTGGCTATGACGAGACGGTTGTCATGCAGAGCAAAGGCTCCTGGCTTTTCGAGACCTGCGACCCCGGACGTCTGCTCGAGATTCGATAAATAAACGCGTTTAGTTAATGCTACTTTTTTCTTTGTGAGTGCTGGGATTGTTGTGTAGAGCGGCCCCAGGGTGTTCTGTTTACGCAGAATGTGGTCAGAGGAGTACTCTTTCCAGTTGATGTGTCTTTCTTCGGGCTTTATTTTGGCCGCGTACGAATACGTTTCGTTGGAAACCAGGTAGCCGTGCTTTTGCGGGTCGTAGAGCTCGTTGTCGAAGATCTTGCGCAGCAGAACCCCTCCCCGGTCAGCCAGCTTGGCGCTCAGCGTGTGTATGGTTTCGTCTGGAGCAATTGCGTGTTTCTCCTGGAGCAGGATATTTCCGCGGTCGAACTTGAGTTTATCCAGTGTCTGTACGGACACCCCTGAGTACTGCTGGTGAGATAGCAGGGCTCTTTGCAGCGGTGCAGGCCCGGACAGAGACGGGAGCAGCGACGGGTGCACGTTGAGACCCGGGTATTTTAGCGAGTCCAGAAAAACGGCTGGGATCAGCAGACCGAACGACACGGCCACGCAGATGTCGAACCTGCCGCACAGGTCCTCGAAGCTCTGTCGGGAGTCTGCTCGTGCCAGGGGCAGGTTCGACTGAGCTGCAAAGGCCACGATCGGCGGCTCCTTGTAGTTCCTCATGCCGCGGCCGCTAAGTTTGGCCTCGCGCGCCACCACCGTGAGCTGGTCCCGGTACCGTGGAAGCAGATGCGACAAACACTGGATCGAAAATCTGTCAGAGCCAAAATACGCGATTCGCACCATAATTCAATATTTTTCAGAAATATTTTTCAGATATCTGGCTGAAAATGCGAGCTCCACCGCCGTTGCTTGTTGTTGTGTGTTCGGCCATTGCGAGCTTGAATTGCGGCACGCTGTATGTTTTTGGTGCGTTCTCGCCGCAAGTGGCGTCCCAGCTGAGCTACTCTGCTGCTGAGGCCGCACGGATCGCGATCACTGGGCAGTCCGCCTCGGTTCTGTCAGGGCCCCTGGTAGGCAAGGTGATCGACGCGTACGGGTACACTGCGTGCGCTGTTCTCGGGGCGATCTGCGTCTCGCTGGGCTACGAGCTGTTCTTCCGCCAGTTCGCAGCGGGAATAGGCAGCCTGGCGTACAGCTGTTTTCTGTTTGCTCTGATCGGGGCAGGCAGCACGGGGCTGAACGCGGTGTGCATTAAATGCAGCATGGTGGCCTGGCCCCACCGCAAGGGAATGGCCGCGGCGCTGCCGATCGCGTGCTACGGGGCAAGCGGCATATTTTACGCGCGTCTGGGGAGCTGGCTCGCTCCCGGCGACACCGCCCAGTTTCTGCAGCTGGTGGCCACCGTTTCGTTTTCGATCGCGCTACTGACCGTTCCTGTGCTGTGCGTGGGCGACTGGGTGCGCACGCGCGCGGTAGCTGCGGGCGCCGGGGCGGCGATCGAGCTGCAGTCGCTCACGTCGCCGTCGGGTGTGGCGGTGCACCCTGTGACGCCTGTGCACAGCCACGCCGACGATTCTCACGCCATTGCGAGCGCGGAGTTTTGGCTCATCACATCCGGCCTCGGACTCCTGGCGGGCATTGGCCAGATGTTCATCTACGGACTGGGCGTGATTGTGTGCTCGCTGTACGGCCCCGCGGTGCTGGAGAACCACACATGGGAGCAGTACGACGTGGCGGTGCAGGAGCACCAGCACAACCAGGTGGCACTGCTGTCATTGTTCTCGACCGTTGGACGCCTGCTCGGTGGGGTGATTGCGGATGAGTTCCATGCACGCACGCGCAAATCCCGCACCGTTTTGCTGCTGGTTCCCGCAGTGCTAATTGGTTCTGTGCAAGTGGGGGCATTGTTCTCCGCGGAGCTGTCTGGGCTGTCGCTGCTCTCCGTGGGGCTGGGGCTCGGGTACGGGTCGCTGTACACGCTGACGCCGCTCGTGGTGAGCGACCTCTGGGGCATGAAGAGCTTCAGCACCAACTGGGGCCTGTGCAACATGACTCCGGTGCTGTCGAACCTGGTCCTGAGCACGCTCTTTGCACGGAACTACGATATGCACACCCAAAAGCTGGAGATTTCCGGGGAACTACGTGCCGTGTGTTCGCTGGGCTACCGCTGCTACAACAACATGTTCGTGGTCACGCTGGCGCTATCGCTGGTGGCCTGTCTGGTCCTGTGGCCGCTCATCAGGCGCCAGAACACACACCTCCTGGGACACAAACAGGAACCTGAATAATTAAAATATTTTTTCGTATTTTTTCTTGCTCCTTCACCTCCACCATGACCTCCTCGTTCTCCGCGTCCAAATTCGCCAAGGTCATTTTCAACAAACAGAACCTCAAATACGTGTTCACGACACATTTCTGGGGTCCGGTGTCGAACTTCGGGCTGCCGATTGCAGCAATCATGGACATCAGGAACAAATCACCAGAGGTCATCAGCGGACCGATGACCGGGTCGCTGGTGGTGTACTCGCTGGTGTTCATGCGGTACGCGCTCGCGGTGAGGCCTGCCAACTACCTGCTTTTTGGCTGCCATCTGCTGAACGAGTGCGCCCAGTTGGGCCAGGGCTACCGGTACTTGCAGTACCACTACGGGTCGAAAAAAGAGACCTAGGCCGAAATATATATACACATGAATAAGATTCGTTAGTCAAGAAGACCTTTCGCAACAGGCACCTGTGTGGGGCCAAGCTGTTCCGGGTCGTAGGGAAGCGGTTTGTGCTCGGTCTCAGGGGCACTCGGAGACCGAGCATTGCTAGTAGTGGTTTTGAGAGATAGCGCTGCTGACAAGGGTCGGAGACTCGAGTTGGACGAAGCGGTCTCGAGGGGCCCGGACTCCGCTTCCCAGAAGATGCCCGCAGGCTTCTCGGCCTGGCTCGCGTCCTCCGACACAAACAGACTGTCTGGCCGCGACGCCTGGACGGGTTCTGCGAAACGGCTCGCGTCGACGTTTTCTCCGTCGCTGATCATCGTGAGGATGATGTCGCAGACATGGCGCTTCTCCTGCTCGCCGCGCACGATCTGGCGCTCGAAAACCAGCGGCGCCCCCTCGTAGCTGAAAAAAATAGCACACTCGCCGCTCTCTGCCCCAGCCAGCTGGATAAACGTGCGGAAGTCGCGTAGACGGAACGCGACCGAGTGTTTTTCGTCCGTGCTCACGCTGTTCTCCTCAACAAGGTCGTTCAGGCTCAATTGCATCGACAGACTCATGGGCTGGTTGGCGAGCGTGGTGTTTTTCTGGCTCATGAGCTCCTGGCGATTATAGCCGTGCAGAAGCAGTTTTCTGGCAGCTGGATACAGCTCGATCTTGAAGTCCTCGAGTCCGTGGCCAAACATGCCCAGAAACTTCCTCAGGATGCGCGTCTCCAGAACCAGTCGGTGCACGCGCTCGTCCTGGTCCTGTTTCCTCACCAAACGCGAGTAGACCCTGTAGATCTTGAGATCGTCCGACGAAAATCCCGGCCGGAACGTGATCGAGTAGTTTTTCGTGACCCCGTTGGTCCCCGAAGACTCCACAAACATCTTGTTGGTGAAGATGTGCGTGGAGTTGGTGTGGGATTCGTGGATCACCAGCAGCTTGATCGACTCGATGTTCTCGCTATCTTTGAAGCAAACCGTCATGGTTTTGCTGTTAACAAGAAAGCTGAACGTCTGCATGTTGTCCACAATAGGCAGATCGCCCTCGACGCTGAAGCTTTGGAAAAAATCGGCCCTGAATCGCGCCGTCAAAGAGCTGGTCTGGTTGACATTCACTGCGGTCAGATCGATCGCGTAGGCATCGCCAAACTCCTTCAGCGTGAACTTGATGGTGTCCGATATGCTGCTCAGCGAGTTGATCGTGCGCGACCACAGGACCGGCTGGGAAAATTGGGCCTCCAACCTAAAAGGCATATAATACAAAGAATTTTTAGAAGTATAATAAAACAATTTCCCACTAATTAATTATCTAGTCGAAGGTCTTCTTTTTTCCCTTGAAAGCCACAGGGACAGAATTGGCGCCGCTTCCGCTGGAACGCTCTCTACCAAATCCACCGCGTCCTCCAGAGCCGCCGAATCCACCACGTCCACCACGGCCGCCGGATCCTCCAAATCCACCACGGCCTCCACGAGGAGTAGGGGTTCCGCCACGGGAGCCACCGTTAGGGTCTCTAGGAGCACTGAAGTCAAGACGAATAGGTCTGCCGGCAATATACTCGCCGTTCAGGGCCTCCAGAGCGGTCTTGGCCTCGTCAACAGAGCTGAATTGGACGTATCCGAAACCCTTAGGCTGCTCGGACTCAGGGTGGGTTGGGATTCTGATGCCCAGAACAGTTCCGTGCTGGTCAAAGTATTCTTTAAGAGTGTCTCTGTCGGCCTGGAAGGAAAGGTTTCCAATGAAAAGGGTGTCGGATGGCTGTGAAGGAGTGTCTCCGTATTTCTTGGCTCTATCTTGGAATTTCTGGTTTTGAGAAGGCGTCTGGGGCTTGGAGGTGGACATGTCCAAGTTGATTGGTCTGCCCTCGATTTCTCTGCCCTGGAACTTTTCCAAGGCTTTCTCGGCCTCTTCCTTGGACTCGAAGTCGACGTATCCGTAACCTCTGGAGCGACCGGTTTCACGCTCGGTCATCACTCTGGCAGCAACCACTCCGTCACAGGACTGGAACTCTTGTAGCAATCTGGCGTCATCGACAGCCCATGCTAGTCTTCCAACGAACAGGGTTGCCATTTCTTTTGGTTTTTTCGAAGGTGTTTCAGGCTCGTCTTCGGCCTTTCTCTTGAGGTCGGAGGATCCAGAGGACTTGGACGAGTCGGAGTCAGAGTCGGAGTCAGAGTCCGATGAATCAGAGGAGTCAGAGGAGTCGGAAGAGTCAGAAGAATCAGAAGAATCGGACGAGTCAGAGGAGTCGGACGATTCTTTCTTGTCGTCTTTCTTGTCGTCTTTCTCTTCCTCGTCGTCAGACGAGTCGGAACTGTCGGAGGAGTCAGAGCTGTCGGAAGAGTCAGAGCTGTCTGAGGAGTCAGAACTGTCTGAAGATTCTTCCTTCTTGACCTCCTTCTTAGGTTCTTCTTTCACCTCTTCTTCAGACTCAGAGTCACTCGAGTCGCTGGAGTCACTCGAGTCGCTGGAGTCGCTGGAGTCGCTGGAGTCGCTGGAGTCGCTGGAGTCACTCGAGTCACTCGAGTCGCTGGACTCAGAATCGCTAGACTCGGAATCGCTCGACTCGGAATCGCTCGACTCAGAATCGCTAGAATCGCTCGATTCGCTCTCCTCCTTTTTGCTCTTCTTCACCTCCTTCACCTCCTTCTTGGAGCTCTTAACGGCCTTGGCTGGCTTCTCGGCCTTGGCAGGCTTTGCGGACTTGGCTGACTTAGCAGCTTTCTTAACTTCTCCTTTACCCATACTGATAAATTTTTTTCTGAAAAAATTTATTTTTAAAATTTTTTTTTCACCCCCCTTATCAGGAATAATTAATGAACACCTTGGTATTGCCAGGCCAGCCAATAGTGCCTGCTGTCACTCCTGAACACACGTACACGGCCGGAACAAATACCGCGCTGCTGGACAAGACTGTGGACGGTGTTGTGGTCCCCTGCATCGTGGCC
This sequence comes from Ogataea thermomethanolica, assembly GCA_030674565.1. Lineage (NCBI taxonomy): Eukaryota > Fungi > Ascomycota > Pichiomycetes > Pichiales > Pichiaceae > Ogataea > Ogataea thermomethanolica. The sequence goes on from JAKTYW010000001.1 coordinate 992,951, forward strand.
ACAGTGCTCGGTGTGGTGCGCTTCACCACCAACGACACGTCCTCAGTTGTTTCTGTGCACAAGGACCAGGGCAACATCGCCAATTTCACTCCCTCCGAGAACGACGTGGTTATAGCGCGCGTCACCAAGATATCCACCACCAAGGTGAACCTCGATATCCTGCATGTCCAGGATGAAAGCATCCATCTGGCCAACCTGCTGCTCAACGACTACGGCGAGAACTTCAAGGCCATTATCCGTTCCTCGGACGTCAGATCCACAGACAAGGACAAAGTCAAGGTTGGCGAGTGTTTCCGGCCCGGTGACATCGTCAAGGCCGTGGTCATCTCGCTGGGAGACGGAATCAACTACTACCTCACCACAGCAAGAAACGATTTAGGAGTTATACACGCGCGTTCGAAAACGGGAAAATTGTTATACCCGCTGGACTGGGAAACCATGATAGTACCGGAAACAGGCGAACTGGAACCACGCAAGTGCGCCAACATTATGTAATCTCGCTAGTATTGGAATGTATTTAACGAATTTAGTCTTTAGAGCAGTCACGTCCAAAAATGGCAACCTTCATCCAGTCGCTGATCACGAGCAACTTACTTCTCACACCGAGAATCATGGAAACATACGCAGTTCTCCAGAAGAAGAACGTCATGTTTCCTCCCAGAGCCACAGTGGACCACGAGCCCCAGGTCAGATCAGCAATGGCTCTCTCGGAACCAACGTAGGCCAGAGAACCTTGGTGCTTGTAGACGAACGGCTTGAGAGTGCTCTGTTGTCTCTCGAGACGCTTGTGGTGCTTCTGCACCAACGCAGCATCGCTCTCCTGCTTCAGAAGATAGTGCAGGTCGTCGATCTTGGCCAGCTTGTTGAAGTGCTCGGCCAGGAAAACTCCCTGTTGATGAGCAACCTGGGCAGTAGGGGCATTGGTGGTGAACGTGCAGTCGCCAAGAGCGTAGATGTACTCGTCTCCGTCGAGCTTCATGTATTCGTCCACCAAAAGACCTCTTCTGGCCGTCTTCTGCTCGGTGATCTTGTCGGCCAGAGATCTGGTGAGCTCTCTCTGAGCGTTACCTCCGGCCCACACCAACGTTCCGTACGGAATAACAATGTCCTCGGACGTCCCGTCCGGCTTCTTTGCGGACGCATACACGTTCTTCGAGTCCACCTTCTTGACCATGGTGTTGTTTCTAAGTTGCACACCCTGTTTCTTGAACACCTCCACGGTGTACTCGATCAGCTTAGGGTTGAACATATTGAGCACGTTAGGCAGCGCCTCCACAAGAACAACGTTCATCTCCTTCTCGATTCCCGGGATGAACTTGTGCAGGTCCTGGTCGATGTAGTCCTTGACCTCCGCAGCAAGCTCGACACCAGTTGGGCCTCCTCCGCAAACAACAAACGTCAGCAGACGCTTGCGCTCTTCAGAGCCCTCCGGCAGCAATCTTGAAGCCTCGATGGCATTGAACAGCTTCTGTCTCACCGCAGTGGCGTCCTGGGCCTCCTTCAGGTACGAGGCGAACTCCGGAATTCCAGGAATTCCAAAGGTGTTCACCTTGGCCCCCACGGCGTAAACCAGGTAGTCGTAGTTGAGGGTGGTCTCGATCGGCTCGTTGTTGTGGATGAACGCCTCGCCGAACGTGAACGACATGTTCTTGTGGACAATCTTGACCGTCTTGTTGGCCGGATCGATGTCCGTGGCAGCAGCCTCGAGGTAGGTGACCTCGCCCGGAGTTTGACGGGCAATAGTCCGAACAGGATCACAGATCGAGTTCGAGCTCACCGTGGACGTAGGCACAGACGGAAGCAACGGGGTGAACAGGAAGTAGTTCCGTGGCGAAACAATCGTCACGTTATACTGGGTAGTGTCGAGCTTTTGCAAGAACGAGATCGCTCCCCAGCCCGAGCCAAGAATGACCACGTTCTTCTTCTTGTTTCCGTTCTCCTTCAGAACAGACTGCAGCACCTGGTCGCTTGGATTGGTCTCCTTGTACACGGCGTAGGTGAGATATCCAACCTCGGCAACAGCCGCAGCGAGAAGTCCGTACCAGGTGTAGGCCAGAAACCCTGCCTTTCTGGGCGCTGGCTTGACGGGAACAGCTGGCTTGACAGACTCAAACGCCCGCGAGCCGCTGCTGAACAGGCGTCTCTGGGCGAAACGCCTGCTAAAAGACACTAGTTGTCGTTGCATTATTCTATCCGCTAAAAATTAACCCCGACAAACAAGAGGCTCTTATACAAGATTGGGAGAGGTCGTGTAAAAAAAAAAATAGGCCTGGGGTCTTTTTTTTGGCAAATCAGATGGTCCCACATCATCGGTCCACAGTGACCCCCACCCCGTTAGAGGACCAATGAATGGCTTTCGGTCGCAGACAAAGGCAGGAGCTGGTCATGGACAGTGCACTTATGCGCTGTATCGATCCCCGCCCTGCACCCCCTGCTCTCAACCGTCGGTCCGTCTGGACATCAACGGCGGGGTTCCATTTCCCACTTTTAGCGTCTGTGAATGACCATTTTGTTGTCACGCCCGTACACCGACACCCCCCCTCCCCATGAAACGAGACTGCGCAATCGACGCGTCGATTTTTTCGCGAGTGTGATCGTCGCAGGCCAGGCTCAGATAATTTTCGCTCAACATGCAATGCACGCTATACGGGATTTTTGCATGTACCAAAATCCACAAACATGTTTTGTTGCGCGCGCTTTAGTTCGTGCTTATACCAAGCAGGCTTTTAACTGTGCGTCCTGTTCCTCACATGCACCCACCTACACATCCATGGTATCCCTTTGGCTCCTGTGCGACAGAGGCACAACTTCCATGTGCGGAAGGCTGCAGAACCCAAAGCACACAATAGGCTTAGCAATTGTTCTTTTCGGTGACTGGTACAGCGAAGATTCAATTTTTTCGTTCGGCGCCTAAAATCAAGACCTCACATCCTGTTATCAAAGATAGCTGGAATCAGTGTGAGCTTCACAGCAAGGCCACAATTGGGGTAGTGCGCACACTTTTACCAACAGGGCAAATCGAGTCTCCGTGTCAGTTTTGCTTCGTGAGCAAGCAAGCGCTCGAGCTCGCCGGCCAAGACGAAGAACCCCCGTATCCTAAATATAGACCAACATGAAATTACCCAGCCAAGGACGAGGAGTCAATAACATTGTGTCAACAAGGTACGAAACAAGGGGGCAAGCCACCGGAATACGACTAAAGTGGTATCTCAGGGTGTCAAGGTGACCAGAAGGTATGCAATTACCCAAAAAAGCGGGCTGTCTGCCCCAAAACGGAAAGTTTCGTCCTGCCAGTTCCCTTTATGCAGCAATTTCAGAGGGTGATACTTTGGTTTCCCAAAACTTTTAACAATCGCAAAGTTTCTTTTTCAGCTGTCACACAATGCGGCCTTCTATAGGATCTGCATAGTGGCACTCACTTCTCAGACTAACTAGAGCATCGTTCCATCGTATAAATAGCCCCTTATTCCTCAGGTCCAGGCATTGCACAATGGATACTGAACAACAACTCGGTTACTCGCCAGCTCTCAAGAGCTCTAAGTTCGGTCTTTCTCTGACCATGAAAAACCACCTTGTTGCTGCTTCGGGAGAGTTTATCGGAACCTTTATCTTCCTCTGGGTCGCATTCATGATTGCCCAGATTGCTAACCAGGACGAATTCTACCCATCCACCGGCTCCAACCCAGCCAAGCTCATCATGATTGCTTTCGGTTTCGGTTTCGGTGTCATGGTGGCTATCTTCCTCACCTGCAGAGTCTCGGGAGGTAACCTCAATCCGGCTGTCACTCTGTCGCTGGTGCTGGCCCGCGCCATTTCTCCTGTCCGTGGTATCATCATGATGCTCGCCCAGATGGTTGCCGGTATGGCCGCTGCTGGAGCTGCTTCTGCCATGACCCCTGGTCCAATTGCCTTCACCAATGGTCTGGGAGGTGGCTGCTCAAGAAGCAGAGGACTCTTCATCGAGATGTTTGGTACCTGTCTGCTGTGTATCACTGTGTTGATGACCGCTGTTGAGCAATCGAACCTGTCCGACTATGCCCCTGTCTGTATTGGACTGTCGCTTTTCCTGGGTCACTTGATCTGTGTGTACTACACCGGAGCAGGACTCAACCCTGCCAGAACCTTTGGACCATGTGTGGCCGCTAGGTCGTTCCCTAATTACCACTGGATTTACTGGGTGGGTCCTATTTTGGGATCTGTGCTCGCATTTTCCATCTGGAAGTACTGGAAGGTGCTTGACTACGAGACCTGTGTGGCGGAAAAAGATGATTAGATAATTTAATGAAATAATAATACTTTTACTGAAAATGACTAGACGTTCCGCAAGATTGGCGGCGAGTGCGGGTGTTTCCGCTTCTGCAGCGAGCGCTGCAGGCAAGAGGGCTGTGAAGGCTGACGAGGGCGGCGAGCCGGGCGATGAGCAGCCTCGCAAGAAGGCCAAAGGCAGCACCTCCGTCTCCACCTCCTCCACCTCCTCCACCACCTCCACTTCCACCTCCACCTCCAAACTAGAGGTGGGCGACACGATTCCAGAATCCCTGGAGCTCGAGAACCAGGACGGCGAGACCGTCAACGTGCTGGAGTTCGCCAAAAAGGCGCACATCCTCGTGGTGTTCATGTATCCGCGCGCGTCCACACCCGGGTGCACACGTCAGGCTGTGGGATTCCGCGAAAAAAGCGAGGAGCTACTGAAATTAGGTGCCCGCGTCATTGGCGTCAGCTCGGATTCGCCAAAGGCGCAGACAAACTTTAAAACCAAGCAGAAGCTGGACTACGACTTGTGGTGTGATCCGTCCAAGAAGCTGATTGGCCTTCTAGGCGCGAAAAAACACCCGAGTGGGATTATCCGCTCCGACTTCATTTTCCAGGACGGCGTTCTCAAGGTGAAACGGGTGGGGGTTTCGCCAGAGAAGAGTTTCACTGGTGCCGTCGAAGAGGTTGCAAAAATAACGAGCTGAGTGCAGTATCTTACGAGCCGCGTGAGACTCTATCTTTCAATACCCGATGTGCATGCTTTGCAAGTGCCATGCCCGTGCATTATATGTAGATCTAGGGTATTGTACCTCCTTTCGGAAATATAGGTAAACAAAGCAGAGATCGCATAAAGCCGAATTAGCCAATAAAGAAAAATTTTCAACGTCTTGCACAAAGTGAACATACATACATGCTACGATTAAAAGTTTTTTCGGTGCAGCTCCTGCGGTTCGAAGGGGTACGAGACCCGGTGGTCTGGAAATATTTAAGAGTGAATACATACATGCTCCACCTGCGGATATTATGTACGCGCTGTGAGCGAAGGTTCTGGACGCTCTGGCAACTCGGCTTTGCTTGTCCGAGCGGCCTCGGTCTTCCTGCAGGACGATGAGGTTTGCGTCAGCACTTCTCCTGGATATTGTTGTATCTGTAGTTGCAAGGAAATAGCCACCGGCGTCTGCGAATTGTGCATGTTTGCAACATGAAACAGAAAATATGATATTGTTTCAAATGCTAAAATATTTTCGGTGCATCTATAATGCATCGCTAACAGGTTGTTGCTACTCCTCGCACGCTAAAATAAAGTCACAAACATTGTGATCTTTTTTAATACGACTCGGTTTTGACCACACGCTCTCATTTTTCTTATACTCTCAAGGATGCGTTAATACTGCGAACACTAAGCTATGAATAGAGAATCCCCGAACGAGAAGAATCCGCAAAAAATCACCCTCCCGTCTATACGAGATCTGGAGTCTGAGCTCTCGCCATCTCCACCCACCTTGCGGCCTCCTCCGCTGACCTTGCCGAGGGCTCGCGCTCCCCACCACATCAACGCTGTCCCAGACATGCCTCCCCTGCCCTCGCCCCAGCCCTATGTGCTGGGCCCGCAATACCGGTCGCCCTATCATATGTCGCATTTCATGTCTCCCTACCACGACCATAGGGACGCCCCGATTCCCACCCATCCACCACCCTACTATCTGGCCAACACCCCCACCTCCCCCCCATCGGGCCTGGTCGTTCCCACCCCGCCCTCCAGCTATGCCTCCAAGTCCAGTAGTGCTTGGAGTCCCGAAGACGACCAGTTGCTGCGGATGCTCAAAGAAGAAAAAAATTACGGCTGGCGAGAAATCGCATCGTACTTCCCCAACCGCACGCTCAACGCGTGCCAGTTTCGCTGGAGACGGCTGGTGGTAGGTGTCGCAGGCAAGAAATCCACCAACCCTAGCTCGCCGAAACGCGACGGCTCAGCACCCCCACAGGCCCAGGAGCTGGAGCAGAGCGACTCGCAAAACAACTCTGAAGACACCCCTGAAGCAGCTCCAGAGAGTAAATCAAAGATCACAGACATCTCCAGGCTTCTCAACTGATAGACAACAACATACCGTATGTATTCCTAATGTACAATAACAACTACGTTACAACTTGATTCATACTGATTTGGATTAGTTCTATATGCTTAACGGTTACTCTTAGCAACTCTCTCCAACTCGTCCTTCTTCTTGATAGCGTACGAGGTAGAAGAGCCCTTGGCAGCGTTAATCAATTCCTCGGCAAGACATTCAGCAATGGTCTTGACGTTTCTGAAAGCAGCCTCTCTGGCACCGATGGTCAAAAGAGCAATGGCCTGGTTGACTCTTCTCAGAGGAGAAACATCAACAGCCTGTCTTCTCACAGTACCAGCAGATCCGATTCTGGTGGAGTCTTCTCTTGGACCGGTGTTGACAATGGCGTCAACAACAACCTGCAGAGGGTTTTGCTCGGTCAGAACGTTGATGATCTCCATGGCGTGCTTGACGATTCTGACAGCCTTGAGCTTCTTACCGTTGTTTCTACCGTTCATCATCAGGGAGTTGGTGAGTCTCTCGACGATAGGACATTGGGCCTTTCTGAATCTCTTGGAGGCGTATCTACCGGCAGTGTGAGAAACGTACACTGGTTGTCTGATCTGGATGTAGTCGGTCAACGAGATGTCCTTAACGGTGACGTCTTCGAAGGACCATTTGTTGAACAGCTTGACTTCTTGGGCACCAGCTTGGATATCTTTTGGGATAGGGGTGGCAAGCTCGACGAACTTGACCTCAACTGGTTCGGAGATGATCTCCTCCTCGTATTGCTCGACTGGTTGTGCTTCGACTTCAGACATGGTTGATTAAAAGTTTTTCACGATTGAAAATTTTTGATGTGCGAAAAAATACAGTCACAAACCGGGTTTTTTCTGCGCCGCGCACGACCTTGCGTCTTATCCCTGGAATTGACTTTCTGGCCCAAATAGGAAGGCTAAAAACCAGGAGCGTTACCCGGCCCCTCCAGACCGAGATGCTCCTTTTGAGCGTCGCCGGCCCGCCAGCGATCTAGCGCTCGGCGTCCCCTCAAATCCTGCTATCTGCGCCCTCCTGTTCTGTGTATCTCCAGCCTTGTCATCCAAGCAAGATAAAAATCTTTGCGGGGATGAGGGGTATAAATATCCTTGCTTCCCCACGTTTTTCCCTAGATGTCTAGCGTAACTTTTGAGCAAGAGCACCTGTTGCCCCGGCTCCCTGTTCCCTCTCTCTCCGATACTCTGGCTCAAGCTCTGGATGCTTTGCAGCCTCTGGTTTCGGGTCCAGAGTACGACCACCTGGAAGCCAAGTCCCGCGAGTTCCTTGACTCGGAAATTGGTGGGGTTTTGCAAAGCCATCTGCTGGAGAGCTCCAAGCAGAACAACAATTATCTCGAGTCCGAGGTGATTTCGCCTACCACGGCCAATGTCTACGGTGATCTGCGTGGCCACACGCTTCCCAGAAACCCGTTTTTTATTTTCGAAAACGACCCCCTCAAGTCCATGGCTCCGTCACAGGCATTCCGAGCCTCCATTCTGATCACGTCTGCCCTGCGTTTTGTTGTTGCTCTGCGACAGGAGCTTCTCATGCCCGACACTGCTCCCCGCAGCAAGAGCCCGCTGTCGATGAGCTCGTACCGCAATCTTTTTGGAACCACCATTATTCCGTTCAATAACGGGGTGTCTATGAAAAAATGCACGGATTTGCAGAAAAGCCGGCACATTGTGATCATGGCCCGCTCACAGTTCTACACGCTGGAGGTGTTGTCCACCGAAAACCAGATTTGGTTCTCGAAACACGAGCTGAAGGACATCCTCCTGGAAATCATGCAGGACTCGAAAAAAGAGGACCAGGCCCTCGTTTCGAGACACGCCATTGGCTCATTCACCACCGAGCTCAAGTCCACATGGAAGCAGGCCCGCAATTGTCTGGAAAGAACCAATGGTGACGTTTTGGAGATCATCGATAGCGCCTTATTTGTTGTGTCTCTGGACCACGAAGCACCGACCAACGACCTCCAGAAAGTGCAGTACGTTTCGCACGGAACCTCACGCGTCGACTCGAACGGCATCCAGATAGGCACCTGCACCAACCGGTACTACGACAAGCTTAATTTGATCATCACGGAGAACTCGGTTGCAGCTTGCGTGTACCCGGCTGCCTGCATGGACGGGACAACTGTTTTGCGGTTTGTGAGCGACATATACACAGACTCGGTTCTCAGACTCGCGCGGAAAATCAACGGAACGAACTACACGTTGTGGAAGGACGTCAATACTGTGCCGATCACAAGCGAGTTGGAAAAACCAAGTTTCCATAAGCTGCGTTTCGAACTCACTCCAGAGCTCAAGTCGGGACTCCATCTCGCCGAAACTCGTCTGGCAGACATCATCCATCAGCACGAGTACATCTCAAAGACCTTTGTGGGAATGGGAAACACATTTATCTCCAACAAGCTCAATATTCCTGCGGACTCGTTGGTGCAACTGGCGGTCCAGATCACGTACTACGCTCTTTACGGAAAACCTGTTTCTACACTCGAGCCCGTGACTACACGAAAGTTTAAGGACGCCAGAACAGAGCCCATTTGTGTTCAGAGTGAGACCGTTGTTGCCCTGTGTCAGGCATTCATCTCGCAGACTCCTCAGTCTAAAAAGTGGCATCTTCTTCTGGACGCCGTTAAGGAACATTCCAACAAGATCCGCAACGCTTCCAGAGGACTGGGTTTTGAGAGGCATCTGAGCGCATTGCGGTCTGTGTTCATTCAGCTGGGCCAGTTGAGCCATCTGCACTCAGATGTGCCGAAACTCAGTGTGCAATCTGTTCCTCCATTTTTGTTTGAGCCTGCACTGGACCTGCTTTACAAGCCCGAGCTTTTGGTGGCCAATTGCGGCAACCCAGCCCTGCACCTGTTTGGCGTTACCCCTGCTATTCCGACTGGTTTTGGCATTGGATACATTATCAAGGACGACTCGATTTCCATGGTGGCTTCGTCACAATGGAGACAAACCGACAGGTTTTTGGAGACTCTCGAAAACGTTTTTGAGGAGATAAAAATGTTGTGGAAGGAAGAAGGCGATACAACTGAGAATTACGCAGACCGCAGCAGAGCCCGTGAGCTTGAGTCGTATGTTGACTCTCTGCCTAGATCGATGTTGGCCACCAACTACTCTTCGAAGAGCTCCAACATTTTGGGTGGCTACGACTACTTTGACGTGGAGGACCTCGCGGCCAGATCAGGGTCGAACACTGTTTCCCATAGCAGGCTAGGTACCCGAACAAATAGCGCGATGAACATTGACAGTCCTCACGAGAAAAATACCGGAAAGAAAATTCTAATCAATGAACTGTGATCTGCGTATGATTAATAATTTACTCATTTTAATTGATCGAATAAATAAATAGCGTATATGGTATAAGTAGGATATATTATTAGCCTTGACCAGTTTTGAGGAGCGGTTTCCTCACGGAATAAAAACCTCGATTTTTTGAAGCCTCTACGAGTGCGGAAATGTTCAACGAAATCGTTCTTGGCTGGCCCTTTTCGCCAGTGCTACCAAAGCTGAGGATAAGAAAATGACAAAAAAAAATTATATAAAAAAAATAATACTCTAGCATTTTGTACTAATATTATGGCTCTTGACGGCAAGTCGTCTGAGAAAGGCGACATGGGAGCCGGAAGACTAAAAAAAATTGCATGTGTGGAATGCCGTCAGCAGAAAGCAAAATGCAATGCTCACGAAACAGCGCCAGAGCCGTGCTCCAGATGTAAACGGCGGAACCTTCAATGCGAGCTCAATTCAGACTATAAGAGAAAATACAAACGTGCCCAGATTGCACAGCTTGAACGAGAGTACGAGTTTCTGCGACAAAAACTGCAGAGCAACCCAAAAGTTTCTGACTTTGGTCTGCATCCTTCAAACCTGCCTCCATTGCACCTCATTTCACAGCCAGTTTCCCAGAATGTAGGCCTACCCTCACTTCCCTCACTTCCCTCACTTCCCTCGACTGGGGTGCCCAAAGCGGCACCTCCGCTGCCATCGCCTCCTGCACCACCCACCGGGCCAGCAGTGATACGAAATAGTACGGAGTCCTCGTTTTTTGGGAAAAAAGGTCCGGATCCCGTTTCTGTTCCACGCATACATATCGACAATGCTCTGTATGCCTGCACCGCGAAATCTCTGGGCGACGTGTATCTGTCAGAAGATCAGATTAAGGCTCTTTTCTTTGAGTATGTCGAACGGTACCACCCAATTCTCCCTGTGGTGGACGTGAATAAGGGCATTGAAAAGCTGTTCAAATTGTGTCCTGTTCTTTTCTGGACCATCATGTACACGGCGTTGCGAAAGCACCAGTCGTCGACGATTTCCAGAGAGGACAGTAGTGCTCTGTATTTTGCGCTGTCTCCCATTTTAAAGTCGGCTCTAGCCGAGCTCACAATATCGCCTATCACCAGATATGCGCCCGCCGAGATGGAGGAGGCCATTTTGAATGTGTCGAGCGTGTTTTCTGTCCAAGCGCTTTTGATCTACACTTTTTGGCCGCCGCTCAAATCGTCGTTAAGTGCAGATGCCAGTTGGAACTCGATAGGAATGGCTATTTTCCAGGCCATCCGCATCGGTCTGCATGTTCCTGGCCACTCCAGCGACGGTATGAAGACCACAAACATGGATCTGCTGCAGGAGCAGGTGAGGACGTGGCTGTGCTGCAACGCTGTCTCGCAGACCATAGCCACGGCGTTCGGGTTCCCGAGTTTCGTCCAGCTGGACACGTCGCTGCTGATGTCGTGCAAGCCCCACTCCTCGCTGGAGATCTCCGACTCGCTGAGACAAATGGTTGAGATCCAGCTCTTCGAGGACACCCTGGCCAAGACTCTGAACAGCAACCCTATGGACCCGTTGAGGCTCGTTGAGGCCTCTGAGCGACTGCCTCTGCTCCATCTGCTGCATAACCAGCTGGACCAGCTTGAGATCAAGCTTGTTTCCGACTTTGCGCATCCGGTGGACGATATCCGCCGTCTCACTCTGTACGCCGCAAGACTGCACATCAACACGTACTATTTCCTTGACACAGATAGAATTGCCTCATTTGAGCTGACCAAGGGCATGACCAAGGCCTATAATGCGGCTCTGGCGGTGGTTTTGCACTGTAAAGATGCCCAGCTCAGAGATAAGGGCTTCATGAAATACATGCCGGGAGTGCACGTCCTCACGATGTGGCAGGCTGCGTTCATCATCGCCAAGCTTGTGCACTCGCCATATGCTTCGTTTGTTGATGTCGGGGCCGGAAAAGAGGCGTACCAGCATGCTATTGACCTGGCTTTAAAGGCGTCTGTGGTGAAGCACGACATGGCCCACCGCTCATCAGGAATCATGCGGTCTCTTTGGCCGCTGTTCAAGACTCTTCACGAGCAGGGCGATGAGACGCAGAAGGTGACGGTGCGCTCGCGGATGGCTGCGAGTGTATTTTTCGACTGTCTGTGGATTTTGCGGGAAAAGAGTGGCATGATCAAGCTGGGACCCCGTAAAGGCTCGTCGCACCTCGATATCGCGGTCGCAGATGGAGACTCGGAGTCTGACGAATACGGTGCCGACGAAAACTCCAATTCGGACTCGGAGGATCGCCAGCAGAACCCGGGTTGCGATAACCAGGAGGTGGAGACTCCAGGCTCGTCTGCGTCGTCGCAGAGTCGCATAAAGAAGAAGAAGCGAAGCCTATCCAACACGCTGCATCCCGAGTCCTCAGCCCGCAAAATTATCAAGACAATTCCCCTGGACCCACAGCCCATTGCTCTTAATGATAAACAGGACCTTAGCAGCGGCACAGCAAGCAGCAAAGCGTCTCCGTTCCTCCAGCAGTACCGCTCTCCTCCAGAGCACGTTCGCTTGCAACCACACGCTGTCAACAAGTCTGACAGTCCTGCAGACCGCGCGAGCGGTAATTATCCACTGGACTCGTGGGACCTGGCGGCCGACTTCGACTCGGAGCTGCTGTTCAAGAACATCGACACGGTGATGGACGTGTTTGGGTTCCACGCCGAGTGAGCGTCGCGGTGCGCCGATCGACGCGTCGTCTACATACGTTGAAAAAATTGCCGGTGAAAAAATGAGTAAAAAAAAGTAGTAGATTAAAACAATTTCAATATGCCTACTGAGCTTCAGGACGTTGTTCCAGACATCGTGATTGGAGGAAACGAAGAAGACGTGTACGATGACCAGTACGCCGGTCAAGAGGGGGAAGACAGCGAAAACGAACAAGAAACACAAAAGGGAAAGAAAGTGAGCTTTGTTACGTCTGATGACGACCAGGAACACGAGGACGAGCTCGAGAGACGTAGAAAGGAGTTCGAAGAGGGAGGAGGACTTCCTGAGCAACCAGACAACCCTGATTTCAGCACTCTGACTCCTCTGTCTCCAGAGATCATCAACAGACAGGCCACGATCAACATCGGTACTATTGGTCACGTTGCGCACGGAAAGAGTACGGTTGTGCGTGCGATTTCTGGTGTCCAGACGGTCAGATTCAAAAACGAGCTGGAAAGAAACATTACCATCAAGTTGGGATATGCCAACGCCAAGATCTACAAGTGTGACAATGAGGAGTGTCCAGAGCCAGGATGTTACCGTTCCTTTGAGAGTGATAAAGAGATCCACCCTAAGTGTCAAAGAGAAGGCTGCAATGGTAGATACCAGATGGTGAGACACGTCTCGTTTGTGGATTGTCCTGGTCACGACATTTTGATGAGTACCATGTTGTCCGGAGCAGCTGTCATGGATGCTGCTTTGTTGTTGATTGCTGGTAATGAGACCTGTCCACAACCCCAGACTTCTGAGCATCTTGCTGCCATTGAGATCATGAAATTGAAACACGTGATTATCCTGCAGAACAAAGTCGACTTGATGAAGGAGGAGGCCGCTCTGGAACACGAGAAATCCATCCTCAAATTCATCAAGGGTACCATTGCTGACGGCGCCCCAATCATCCCAATCTCTGCACAGCTGAAATACAACATCGATGCCGTCAACATGTGCATGGTGAATTCGATTCCTGTTCCTTTGAGAGACTTCTCGGCCCAGCCACAGCTCATTGTGATCAGATCTTTCGACGTGAACAAGCCAGGTTCCGAGATCCACGAGCTCAAGGGTGGTGTTGCCGGAGGATCGATTTTGACCGGAGTGTTCAAGATCGGCGACGAGATCGAGGTCAGACCAGGTATTGTTACAAAGGACGATAATGGAAAGATCCAGTGCAAGCCTATTTTCTCGAGCATTGTGTCGCTGTACGCTGAGAACAACGATCTGAAATTTGCCGTTCCTGGAGGTTTGATCGGTGTGGGAACCAACATCGATCCTACTCTCTGTAGAGCTGACCGTTTGGTTGGACAGGTTGTGGGTTCCAAGGGCCATCTTCCTTCTGTTTTCACTGACATCGAAATCAACTATTTCTTGCTGAGAAGACTTTTGGGAGTCAAGACCGACGGCCAGAAACAGGCCCGTGTCAGAAAACTAGAAGTTGACGATGTGCTGATGGTGAACATCGGATCCACTGCCACCGGAGCAAGGGTGGTTGCAGTGAAAGCAGACATGGCTAGATTGACGCTAACTTCGCCAGCTTGTACCGAAATTAATGAGAAGATTGCTCTGTCCAGACGTATAGACAAGCACTTCAGACTGATTGGATGGGCAACCATTAAGAAGGGAACTACGATAGACCCAATCAATTAAGTATGAATTTAAATTCTAAAATTACATGTTATAAACTTAGTAGCACAGGTGTTGTTACGATATGGTTTTGGGCTTAGTCACTGGAAGATCTTTCAATAGTGAGGACTCGAGGAATTTCGGCAGTGAGTCCTTAGCCATCATCTCAAAAACGTGCGATTTCACTTCCTCGAAAAGAGGAATGATGTTGGCAAGCGCTTCCAAAACAGGAGCAATGCAGTGATCTGTTGGTGACGGAGCTGGCGGGTCGACCAGCTTGATGTTTTGCAGGTCTAGAGTGAGAAGGGAAGGGTCCTTTTTGCCGGTGTCTGTAGCGGGTTTGGGAGTCATTGGCGTGTGTTGGCAGGGTCTGATTTCCAATTCTTTCGGATAAAGCTCCTCTGTGTGCTCCATGAAATGGCATATTTCCTTGCGGAGCCGCGAATTCAGGTTCAGTTCGTAGGGCGCCCCTTGTGCCAGGTACGAGGTGTAAATGTTGAATGCATCATTCAGACAGTCGCCTGAAAGTTTGATCACGGCAGCAGAGATGGTGGCCTTTTGTTTGGCCCGCATTGGAGTTCGAAGATAAAACATCTTTTCGCGCTCCTTGAGCTTGAGGAGCTTTTTCAGAGTCTTGAACTTCTTTTCTAGGAGCCGGATGTCGTTGTACACTTCCAGGTTCTCGACCGAAAACTCGTCCACCAAATGAGTGCGAAACTGGTACTTCATTCCCGGGTCGTTCAGAACGTCTGTCAAAGTGATCTGCTGCATGTCACAGTCGTGGACCGTGGCCATTGAGTCAGAGTCTTCGTCCGAAATCGACAAAACCCTGTCTGAATGGTTCCACTGGGCCAGCTCTGCGCCCTCTTTGGTCAGAACATAGTATGCATTCCGCTGAGCTATGAATTTTCCTAAATTGGGGAAATCCTCCGGGTTCAACAGTCTGAACAGTTTCATGCTCGTCAGCAGTCCAGCTACTTTGACAGCCTCCTGGTGAGATATCACATCCGTGCAGTCCAAAAGCCACTGAACAACGGCCTTACCAGAAAAATGTTCCCCTATTATCTTCTTGCTCCCGTTTGGTCTCTCCTCGGTTTTGCTCTCAAACATGCGGACACCTTTGTTGGACACGTAGTACTGCACGTGAGACTCGGAGTCTGGGTTGGTGAAAAACCGATGGTGCAGAGGCGAAATGGGGCTTTTGTCGATTTTCTCTGTCTTGCTCTGCTCCGAGACCTCGTTCGTGCTACCGGCTCTTTTCTCGTTAAGAAAAGCGTAGAAGGACTCCTGCGATGTCAGCTCAAACCTGCCAAAGTCACTGCTCGGGGCATAGCTCTCATTTGCGTACACTTTTGAAAGATCGGGCAGCTCGTCAGGAGCCATGTTGGGAGTCCAGAAATTCTTCTTCGGCCCCATCAGATGGACAAACAGAACCTTGTTCCAGTACTCGCTGTGGACAATGGAGTCTGTCCTGGATGCTCTTTCAAATGTGATCAGCTCCATAGAGTTCAGGTTACTCTTCAGGATCTCGGGGACCTGGTTGGGGCCCCGCAAGCCATGCTTCGCGCAGAAAGAGCTCAGAATAGCCACTCCTTTTGGCGTGGGCTGGAGGATCAGACCGGGCTTGAGTTTGCCTCGCGTCTTGTCTTCCGGACAGTGAATCATCCGAGCATTCATAAATATTTGCAGGAGGTCCTGGGCGGTCTTGGCTTTGATCTCGTATGATATGTTGATACAGGTAGCAGCGTTTTCGATGTGGATCTTGAGTTTTTGCATGGCCACAAACGCCTTTTCCCACGTGAACGAGTAGCTGTGACTTGATTTGAAACTCAGTCGCATCAGCCGAGTCTCTTTTTCTCGGTCAGACTTGAGCTCGAGACAGTAAAGCAAACACGAGTAGATGTCCTTGAGATCTTTCACGCTGATGTCACCGCAAGGGATCGTGTTGAAGCTCTTGCTTACAGCACCTTGAAGTTTTTTGGATCTGCTAGACATTTGACATGTATCCGTGTCTGTTCCTGCGCATCGGATATATTTATATGCTGGGACTAAATGTGAAACATTATATCAGATGTCCGCTTTTCGAGAAATAATTTACACACAATCTGGTTTCATATATCTGAAACTATTATATTGGCTATTATTTGGGTGCAGAATACGGCACCAATCTGTGTAGCTTGACTTGGCCGATAGCGCTGGGTTACTTAAATTGAAAGCAAGTATGTCACATCTTGGACAAACCTGCTTAGCAAGCCTATAAATTAACAATCAGTGAAGTTACACTACACTGGTAGCCTCCAAAAGAAGATAAAATGCTTCCACAAAGTGCGGTTGGCTGCTGTGCAATAGCTCCTTCGCCTCATGCCGAGTAAACTCGAAAAAGTATGTTGCCTGACTTTCGATTCAAACTCCTATGAACACGATATACGAGAGAACGGACCCTCTGACCTCCTCGGGCTCGACCCTCAGTTCTTTCTCATTTTCTCCATCGTCACCATGTGTCTGGCCATCAGCTGAGCCTTGAGCTCGGCCATGGTTCCTGGCCGGCTCATTGCGACGTCGTAAGCGCTCTCCGACCTGATCACAGATCCAATAGACATGAAAAGTCCAAATGTAGCAGCAGATCCTGCAATGTACTGTCCCAAGGTGTTCATGATACCATTAGGAGCTCCGTGTCTCAAAATGGCCATTCCTCCAAACATGAGTCCCGTGACAACTCCAACAGTGCTCTATTGGTTAGAAATTTTTTCTTCAATTAATATACATACGCCCATCATGAGACCCATCTTGAACTTCTGGAAGTTCGATGGCTGCTGTTGCTGGTACTGGATGTTCTGAACTGGTGGCATTGATGATTGAACTATAAAATTTTTTGCTCTGATGGAGAAACCTGGTTCCGGACCGGCGCGTCGATCGGCGCGCCTAGTATTCGTTGGCCTTGATTCTGTCCACCTCGGCCTGCAGGCTCTTCAGGCTGTCTAAGAGATCAGTTCCCTGGCCGAAGCCGCCGCTGAAGTTGGGCGTGAGGTTTTCCGAGCTCACGTGGTGTTGTTTCTGTGCCGCGGTCAGTGCGGGTTTGGGAGGCAGCGACGGATGATCCATGCCTGACTCAAACGCTGGCGGAGATGAATTCTTGCGTGACCTGGGTGGTGGAGGAGCTGGAGGACGCAGAACCGAGGATCCACGGTTCCTGGACGGTGGCGGTGGAGGAGGCATCGATCTGTGCTGGTCTCCGTTGGGGCTTCCTGGGCTGTGTGCCATTGCTGCCTCTAGGAACATCGACGCACTGTCGGCAGAAAAGTTGGCATTTCGAGAAAGCGGAGACGGGATCATGGGTCTATTTCCAAGTGGCAGGGGGGAAGACGATCCTCTTTCGCGAACGGAAAGTCCGTCATGCTGCTGTCTCATGGATTTAGAAACGCTCCCTGTCAAATTAGGAGCCAATGATTGCACGGGAGGAACTTCGGATTCCGCAAAGTCGCCGTTGACTTGAAGAGAGGGAACGTTGGAAGGTGTTCCGTGAATTGAAACACTGTCGATTGTGACATTTTGGAAATGGTTGATGGAGTCCTGCATATCTCGCAATTCTTCTTCTTCTTCTGCTTCTTCCTCCTCTGTATGATGTTGTTCCTGGGGCACAGCATTCCCGTTTTGGCTCTTCATTCTAGCAAGCAGCTGGTCCATTGGTAACGAGTAGTCCAAGCTGGCCGTACTAGGAAGGCTATCTGTCGATCCCATGGAGATGTCCTCCAATGGGGGTGGCTCTATAATCACCTGGTCCGAGAATTTAACCTTTTTTCCATTTTTGCTCTTCTTAACAGGAGATGTAGATGGGCGCTCGCCCGTTAGGATAAATTGAGTAAATGAGTCCAAATCTAACTTCGGAGGAGGTGGGGAGTTTGTTGCTGTTTGCTGCTCATCGATCGAACTTGTTTCAGAGTTATCAGTGCTGTCAGTTTGGTCTTTGATCCGCTTGCGAACCATGATTGAAATTGGCTTAGGGATCTGGGCGTGAATCTTTAGAAGTGACTTGGTGAGCGTCTTTCCGTCTAGAGCATGTGACAGGAGTCGCAGCAATGCGTAGAATTGCCCAATGTTCAGGGAGTATGCTAATTTTCCGAAAAGTTCAGTCATTCTGTTTTTGATGGTATCCGGGATGCGGAAGTTGGACAAAAACTGAAACACATCGTCCAGAGTGATGGTTCTTTTACCTCGTTTCCGCGCCAGAATGTTATTGTACCATCGAAGGTAGGTTTTGGCCTCCTGAGGAGACAAATCGCTAATTGTGAGAGACAAAGGCAGGTTGGTGCCGTCTTCGGCAATGAGGGTCTGCGTGCTGTTCGAAAGTGGGTGCGGTTCAGGAGCTCGTTGCGGCTCCGGCTGTGTCAGGCTCTGGGGTTTGTAGCCCAGGCTGATGTTATCGTCACTATGGACCCTCCGGTCCATGCCCGAGATATCCAGACGGTCGAAAATCGTCGAAAACCGTTCATGGTCCATCAGTGCGTCGGATGAGGCAATATGAGACGCACCAGGGTTGCTGTACGGCAACTGATTTCGCGGAGATTGTTGTCGAGCAGGGGGCGTCAGTACCGACGATGTGGACGGTGTTGGTGAAAATCCAAACGAGACTGAGGGCCTTACTTCGTTGGAAGCGTTGGATGTGCCTGTGTCCACTCCCGGGATCGAAAACCAGTCAAATCCTTGCGACATGAGAGCAAACCTGAGAGGAGATTTTCGATGTTCTATTGATGTAAAATGTTTCGCTGGTTGCTCTGAAAAATTCAGGGTCTTCTGTGTCCAATTGCGAGATGGTCGATGCAAATACTAGTTCCAGATGAATTAGTGTTCAGTTGTGGAACATAATTTTTCTCTGTTGTTCAATAGTGAAGTTACACTTAATTTGTCTAGTATTTTTTGATATAAAAAACGTCGCGTGGACAGATAAGACATTGTATGGTTGCGAACACTAAATAGGCAGGGCTCCTGCAACAACAGGGCTCGGATCTGAGGTACAAGTGCAACTGGAACTTGGATCTGAACATGGCGGTCCGGGACGTTAGTGGTAGCACCCAGACGGCTCCAGGGTGTACGAGCACCTGGTGTACGGAAGTAGGTTCCCGAATTCTCTCTTTTTCATGAAGTTAGCCAAGGGCAAGGTCAAAGTCAAGAGCGTGTCAGCCTTCGGCGATGATCTAGACGAGGACTCTGGAGCAAAGCCCACGGGTTATGTAAGGAGAGATAAGACCGAATCTGTGGATCAGGAATTTTTGTACGATGAGCTGTATGACAGTTTTGAAAAGCCTGAGAAGCCAGTTCGCCAGGAGTCCAAGAAACCAAAATATATCAACAAGCTGCTGGAAAGTCGCAAGCTGCGCGAGCTGGAACGACTAGAGCAGGAGCAGGAGCGAATCGATAAAGAGAGAGAGCGATTGGAGTCTGGAACAAATAAACCCGAAGTGTTTGTCTCTGAGTCGTACAAGCAGCACAAGTTGGAGGTGGCTGAAAAACTAGGAAAGCCCCTGAACTACAAGGAGCAGGATAAATCATCGTTTTCCAAGGAATTGGTAGACGAAGAGGCCGAACAACCCACTGCTGATTCAAAGAGAATAAATTCGTCTCTTGAAAAAGCCATAGAGGAACTAATCACTACAAAAATCACTCCCGAAATGTTAATACAATATCGCAAGCGCTATTTGGAGCGCAAGTCCAATCTCGATAATCAGATCACATCATAATCATTATATGTACAAAATGAATAAATTAATTCAAGGTCATGTCCGGGCGCTTTGTGGTTTAGGTTTGTAATTGGGGACCTTATCTGCGTAAATATTGAAGTCGCTCTCATTTATTTCGCTTGTGTAGTTCCGTCCCTTAGTGGTCGCGTTGAGTCCAGGAAAGAAGTCGAAATCAATTTCATTCACCATCTTTTGTGTTAGCTGGGTGTCCATTTGTCCTAAACTCCCTGTTGCTATCTCCTCGTTTTCAAAATTACGCTTGTAATCTTCAGCAAACTTGGACTTATTCTTCTTCATGTTTTGAGTAAACGAGCGCCGATACTTTTTGAATTCGTCTGTCGAGGTCAAAATCTGCATTTTGATGAATAGAGTGCGATTCGGACCCTTCAGATCGCTATCTAGAAGATCAGACGGCCTCTCAATCTTGGGCACAGGGATGTTCGAAACCTCAACCTCCTCAATTGTCTTCAAAAACTGCTGGATCTCGTCCTTCTCCAATAACTGTGTAATGGACAGCGCCTCACCAGGAGGGATGGCTGTCGGGTTTGAAGGAGTACAGCAGTCCAAATCCACTTCCTTACGCAAAACATGGTCGATATCGACTGCCGAAAAAAATGCACAACTTTGAGGAACTTCATCTATACCAAGTTGGTGGCAGAACATCGCTCTTGTCCACAAATTGGCAATTTGAAGTAACATGGCACTTTTGTACTTATGCTCCTTCTTGACCATATAACGGATCTCGTCGTGGACCGTTATACATAATCTCGCATCCACCTTATACTTCTTTAACAAGTATTCCATGGATATCACCAACAGATGCAAATAGTCAACTCCAGAGGACTGGATGGCCCAGTTGATCCGCGAGGGAAGGAATGTGTTTGAATTAAGGTTCTTTTTCATCAAAGCAGACGTGATTCCTGCCCCAAGAACAGGAGTCCGTGGATGTTCCTGCTCTGCAATCGTCTCCAATCTGTTGAAAACAATCGATTCTGAACCACCGTACCACATCTTCCGTTTATTGACTGTCTGACTCATGCCTTTGGTTGCTGCATAAAGTGCAGAGGCAGTTTTTCTAGCATCCGACTCCGATATCGAAGGATTGAACTTTTTCAACAATGAGGTTGCAAATTTCACTCCTGCGCCGTAGATACGTCCATAGTTAAACACCTTGGCGTCATTTCTTGAAATACCCAGAATTTTCGCAGTTTTTGAGTGCAAATCCGTACCCTCGTTCTTTGTTCCTTCCAGCGTCATCCAGCCAATGGCAGTTCCTCCATGGATCTTGAAAACTGAGTCACCAACTAAAGAAG
The DNA here is from genome assembly GCA_030674565.1 of Ogataea thermomethanolica. Taxonomy (NCBI): domain Eukaryota; kingdom Fungi; phylum Ascomycota; class Pichiomycetes; order Pichiales; family Pichiaceae; genus Ogataea; species Ogataea thermomethanolica. Next base: position 1,013,998 of record JAKTYW010000001.1, read on the forward strand.
CAACCCAAAGCTCTTCACTGTCGACATCCGCGCCAACAAAACAATAATCTGGAGGGGCCTCTATCATTGCCTTCAACTCAGAGCCTAGTCTAGACTTCTTCGCATTCGATGCCGTCAGCCAAGTATTTTCAACTGCACGTCTTGTGATAGTTCCCATTGGAATGATTTGAGGTATAATCATACCCAAATCCTGTTGCTCTTTGAAAACAACAAATTGATTCATGATACGCTCGCGAGAACTTGTCCAATAGCTATTTCTCACAGCTAAGTCCAAAGCTTGTCTTGCAAGCTTATATTCTGAAGATAGAATTCCCTGCTCGGAGTAGCGGACAAAAGACTTGGACATGAGTGTTGTAGTACGCGCTTCTGGTCCCTCTTCGTGAGGAACCTTGAAGAACGATTTGATCTGTAACAATTCCACAAAGTCCTCATTATTTGCCAGTCCCTCCTCGACTATCTTGGCGGGCTCTATTAAGAGGTAATTCTTACTTTTGAAATATTCCTCCTCGCTTTTATCAGCAACAAAGCACCAACCTTTACTATCTATCCAGTAGACTGGCTTTCCCTCCCATGACAATTTCAACAAAAGCGGTGTTACTCTTGACTTAGGTGTTAGGTTCATAACGTTCTTGGCAAAGAGCTTCTTGTACCACTCTGGGTATCCAGGCATTTTTTGACGTTTATAAGGAGTTCCTTTCTTCGTCAACTTTGGTGGTGTGATCTGCCAATCCAATTGTGAAAGCCAAGGATCATTCTCCCAAGGTTTATTAGGATCGTCCTTCAAAGCCATCACCTCATCACACATCCTCTTTAAATTGTTCTCTATAAGCTCAACACTATCCTGATACATTTTTTCTGTTCTTTGGATGTATTCTTTCCACTTTTTGTTTGTTGGCAAGAATGACTGTGAGATGTGTCTTAATGCTGCAGTATTAACAGGATGAGGAACAAGGCTTTTGAACTCCGGATATACCTTGTGGAAAACCTTGAAAGTTGTCACGACGTCGGTAGCACAGTAATTCATCAATTCCTGGAAGTTATCGATTATCTCCTTTGGATTCAGCGTTGCAAACTGATCTCTGGTATCCTTGTTGATTTTGATTCCACAGTGGTGATTAGCGACATACTGGAGTCCATTCAAACTGCTCGTTCTCAACCATGGGTCATCCGTGAGATACGAGCTTAACGTATCATCTGCATCAAGGTTAGGATTTTCCATCAGCTCTTTTAAAGAATCTGACTCCAACTCTTCTCTAATTTTCGCCAAGGAACCCGCTTTGTTCGTCTCCTCGTCTTTAATTTTGTGATACTTCATCCAAGTTCCTTTTTGACGAGAGCACATTCCGCTAGCAGCAATATGAAGAGACATTGTATCCATATAAAATGCCTTAGATTGTGTCAGTTCATATTCGTCTTGTATACGAGCTCGGTCGTAAGATATGTTATGCCCAACGATAACTTTTTCCTCGTTTTGAACGTTCATGGGGATTAGATGGCCATCCAGCTGATCACTTTCGCCAGTCAAGTAAGGAGAAACCCATGCATACCACGCTTGGTTAGAAAAAGCTGTGGCCATCACCGGATACTTGCTGATTTTGTATAAAACTTCAACATCGAATATCAACCCCTTCTCTAGGGGAAAGGAAACTGATTCTGGAGATTGGCCAGGAGCGTATCTGATCCAACCACTTCTGAACTCCCACTTTTTAGGAAATGGTTGAACTGCATTACCAATATTCATAATCTCATCCAATATTGCTTCATAAGGCTGTAGACTCTCCATACCCAGTCTATAAAAATGCTCGCTCAGATTGTTTCCTTGCAATTTTGGCAGGCGGAATCGTATTGGATCTGTGACTAAACATTTCTTACCTAATAACTGGTTGGCTTTCAGATGTTCATGTGCAAGTTTGACAAGCAACGCGCTGTGTTTTGTCAAACGCTCGTTCTCACGGCTGAAGGAATCAGGGAAAAGTTGTTCTTGAAGCTCTTCAGATAGATGCTGAATCCCCACGGGATTTATCCTGGGTCGGGTAGACGCTAGACGTCTAAATGAGCGAGGAATCATGAGAGTTTGGTCCCTGAGACAGTAAATAGTAGACAACTTGTTGTTATTCTAGTTAATATATAGAATTCCTATTTTTTTAGAACTGAACTGGCATAGCGGTCGTGCACAAAAATAATAGTTTTGTGCTGCCGTTTTTCAGCTGCTGCTTAAATTCATACTTGTTAAAAGTCAATACATATAGCTAGAAAAGTCCGACAATTGAACTAACCAATCATTATGTCGTCCACACGTGCACTTACAGAGGATCAGGTATGTATTGTATACGATAGAGACTTTTTGACTAACCCCTATAGGTCCAAGGAGAACTTCTGAAGATGGAAGCTTTCATCACTAAAGAAGCAGAAGAAAAGGCCAAGGAAATCAAATTAAAGGCAGATGAAGAATACGAGATTGAAAAGGCATCGATTGTGCGTTCTGAAATCAATGCCATTGATTCTCTCTACGAAAGCAAATTTAAAAAGGCATCTTTGGCACAACAAATCACCAAGTCTACAATTGCTAATAAAACAAGACTCAAAATTCTTGCGACCAAAGAAGAAGCATTGGATTCCATTTTCAAAGATGCAGAACAAGAACTTGTTAAGCTTTCGCATGATTCGGCCAAGTACAAAACTATTCTGAAGCTGCTAATTGAGGAAGGGTTGTTTGCCATTATGGAGCCTAAGGTCACCATAAGAGTGAGAAAAGCGGATGTTTCCTTGGCCAACGAAGCTATTGAAGATGCCGCCAAAGACTTCGAGTCCAAATCTAAAATCAGCGCCACTGTTACCATAGACGAGTCATCCTACCTGAATGAAGACTCTGCTGGAGGATGCATTATCATCAATGGTTCTGGAAAGATCCAGGTGAGCAACACACTCGAGGAGAGATTGGCCCTTCTCTCCAAAACTGCTCTTCCTGCCTTGAGACTCGAGCTCTTTGGAATCTCTGCCACCAGAAAGTTCTTCGACTAAATGTGTAGAGACGATTAAATATTGATAGCGTAGGTCTAGGGTGTGATAAATTTTATTTAATTTAGTCGTGATGAGGAGTTGGGCAAGGCCAATATTTCGGGCCAAGCCTGCTGTGGTGCTGTCGCGAATGATGATGGTGCCTCAGAACTTGTATGGAACCTCTGTCTTCAAGAATCATGCTCGATGGTTTCCGCCAAATTACACGTTTAGTATACGATCTGCCTCATCGCTCAGGGATCCTTTAGGACTAGCTAAAGTGCTGAAGACAGCTAAACCTGACTCCATGGATGTCAGCTGCACAATATTCGATGCTAATGGCAATGTCGTTGCGGTTTCGAAGAGTTTTCCGAAGGCCAAATTCCTACACGAGAACGGACTATTTCCTCGTGACTTGCGCAAGATCGACACATCTAACGTTGACGTTGCCCCGATTATTGCTGTCCGCTCAAATTGCATATTGATCAATTTGCTTCACATTAAAGCTTTGATCAAGTCAGACTCGGTTCTGATTTTCGATACGGCCAATTCGGAGGCGGCCTCCAAATTAAGCTTATTCATGTATGACTTGGAATCCAAGCTTAAAGTCAAGACACAGCACGGAACAACCAATTTGGTTCAATCCTACGAGTTTCGTGCTCTCGAAAGCATATTGATCAACGTTATGGCTGTTCTGGAAGCAGAGCTCCAGCAACATCTGAAAGTGTGTACTCGGATTCTGAGTTATTTGGATACCGAAATTAACAGGGAAAAGTTACGAGATTTGCTGGTCAACTCAAAGAAACTCACCATTTTCTACCAAAAATCACTGCTTATCAAAAATGTGTTGGATGAATTGCTGGACAACGACGAGGATCTCGAGAATATGTATTTGAGTGAACGCAGTGTTCACGGAGGACCTTTCCGTCATGAGGAGATACAGATCGATGAGAGCCATAAAGATAGATCTTCAGCACAATTCAGACAGGCATTAGATGAGCTTGACACTGGCGAGATTGAAATGCTTCTGGAGTCATACTACAAGCAATGTGACGAGGTGGTCCAGCAGGCAGAGACGCTTATTAATGATATTAAATCAACAGAGGAGATCGTCAATATTATTCTGGACGCCAACAGAAACTCGTTGATGGTGTTCGAGCTGAAAATCACGATCTACACGCTGGGAGCCACAGTTGCAACTCTTATTCCTGCTCTCTATGGTATGAATCTCAAGAATTTTATCGAAGAGTCCGAACATGCTTTTGCCGTTGTGGTGGTCCTCAGCATGATTGCTGGTGGAGCTATGGTTGTGAACTCGTTCCGGCGACTAAAGAATGTTCAAAAAATGAATATCACCTCGCGTGAACAGACCAGAAAGCTGGACGCCCGCATCAGAAGCAGACTTATGCTCAGGAAGAAATTACAACACGCAAAAAGTACCCCAGAGCAGAAGGATCTGATCTGGAAATGGCTTACTAACGGAAACCCCAAGAACAAATAGTGAATTTGAGACGAAAGCATATCACCGCGATTTGCAGGCTGTGTATATAATTAAATGATAGAAGAAACGCATTTAAAATTCATTTATTCGCTTGTTTGGTGGATGCAGACACTAGATATTAATTTGCCCGCTATCAAAGTCGCAAGATTCGTTTCGAAACGTTTTGCAAACAAGTTTTCATTTGACCACCGTTCGCATTTTTATTACTTGAATTTTCTACGTTCTAATTCGCATAACCCTTGTGATTGTTGATAAGAACAACGCGTTGGCAGTCCATGAATAACGGCTCGCCTGCTCCCTCCATCAACGGTACTTCTGCTTCTGCGGGGCCGTCCTTGAAGGATTGTGCGCCTTTGGATTATCTTGATGCCCGAATCTTGCAATATCGATACACGTCCCAAAAAATACTCAAACTTATCGACCACGTTAAGTTTCTGATCAAAAAGTGCTCGCAGAATAACCATATATCTTTCAGCAAATACGTCATTCTCTTAAACGGTTGCATTTTCAATATCAATGACAACATATACCGGAGATCTGAGATATTAATTAATGGAAATAAATTCAATCCTGCCCAATCAATTGAGCCTTCATTGAACACGAACGCAATCAGTTTTGATTGCATGGACAACTCGACTAATTACGATACTACAAAAGCTAAACTTCCAACATTCAAACAAAGTCTGGAGACCCTCAAACTGCTGGAGCTGTTGCTGATCAATACATTTGAAATATGTAATCAGAAATGGAAGGCTGCCATGAACGAAAGAGCGACGCTCGAAGATAAGAAGGACAAACCGTTGTTTACGCTCGAAAGTATTGGAGATCTGTTACAGTTTCCGGAATTAGAATCAATGCAGGAACTTTCCGGTGAAGACCCTGAGAGACCTCTTACAGAGTCGAAAGTAGAACAGTTGCAACGACAATTCGATTTGGCAAGCTTGACTAGCAATATTGCGAACTTTGAAAGAACAATGGAATTATTCATGTCTTACAAACAGGTGATGGAGAAATGCAAAGTGAAAGAATATCTTCTTGAATCCCCTCATTACCAATTCGTTCTTCAACGGTCATTTATTGTGATTTTGCATTTAGCTGACTTCTACGGTGTTGTGCGCAAGTTTGGAAAGATTTTGTACCACAACAACAGCTTCTATTTTGAAAATTACGCCAGAACAAATGAGTCCCTACGTGTGGTGTTGAAAAATCTCGACGTGTACTTTAACCAGACCAAGAAGAATAATCTATTATTGACGACAATCACGAGAATCACTAGAAATGGGAGTATTATGACGCTTCGCCCTGAAAACATTTTTGAGATGTACAAAGTTTGCGATGATTCATACAGTTTGCTCAGTACAATGCTTCTCGTGCTAAGAAAGTTCCAGGCTCAATGGCAAACTATCATCGATTCCAATCGTTCGAATGAGTTCGACAAGGAACAGCTTCGAATGAAATTGAAGGAACAAGCTATGAAGGAACGCAAAGAGCAGAGGAGACAGTCGGCAATATTCAACTCGCATCTGACAAAAAGTTTGGAAGCAATGTATGTCTCTCCCGAACGAAACAAGATTGAAAAGGGGAAGCAATCAAAGCTTCAAAAGGACATTTTAGATGAGGCAAAAGAAGCGAGGTTGATCAAGGAGGCTAGTGAAAGGGACCGAGAGCAGCAGAAGGCAGAAGAGATGCAACACAAAGTGGATGAACGAGAAAAACAACTGCGCGAAGAACTAAGGTCCAGTGGATCTTCACCGAGCTCATTGTCGCGTCAATCGTCAGTATCCCGCTCTCGTTCCCGTTCGTCCAGTATACAAAGCAATCAGGATGATGGCACTTTAAGACGCACCAGGTCCACAGCCAGCCGTAGGAACTCGCTTCTTGTTACACCAGAGGTCCAGCGAACAACGGCCCATGTTTCTAACATCCCTTCTCCCTCCAATTCACCGGTAAATTCGTTTCAAAGCCCCAACTCTGCTTCTGCTCTTGCAGGCGCTAGTGCTTCTGTTAGAACCAACTTCCAGCAACAAAAGCAGGTGCCGAAGCATGAATCTCCGACATCAGATCATCAAGTAAAGGCAGCAGCTCTTGCTTCACGGAAATCAAACTCTCAACCCTTGACTGCTCAACAAAGACTGCAACAGCATATCATGAAATCTTCTCAAAATGGACAGACGATCGCTAAAAAACTGGAGCCTAGACCCAAAATCACCCACATATACACATACAACAACGCATCTGGATCTGGGTCGGGATCTGGGTCGGGATCTTCTTCTGTACGCAATACGCTTCCGGAAGTAGTGTTGAATCCTCCCAAGGTCACTTCCCCAGCTCAAAGCCGTACAAACTCGATACAAAGTGATTCTGAGTTTCCTACGAGTCCTCTGAACTCGCTGAAGCACGCTACAATGCCCGATTTCCAAATACAAACCAATCGTTCGCGGTCGGGATCGTTGCCTAGTAGTGAACATCTGCAGCTTCCAGCGGGCAACGTCTCGAGCAGACTGTCTCCGTCCAATAGCATATCCCGCAGTCGCTCTGGGAGCGCCTCTCAACGGTCTGTTGATGCGATTCCGGAGGGTGACGAGTCGGGAAAACTACCGGATGCTACCATTTCTTCAGAACCAGTTTCACCAGAAAAGTCCAATGACAATACGCAGAGCAGGCCTCGCTCGCGTGCATCATCTACGAAGCAGAACGGGGCCCCGCGGTTCCTGGGTAATATAGCAGTTGTGGAAGAAGATGCAGAGCCTGAATATGGTGAAGACGGCGAGATTGTCAAGAAAGTTAGATTTACAGGGGTGTCTCAGTATTCAGAAGATGAGGATGCACCAACGCCGCAACAGATGCAGAAACAAATACGACAGAAGTGGTCTTCCTACAAGCCACAGTTTCGCAACCGTACTAAGCAGCTTAACTCCCAGGAGGGCATGGCATTTCGCAAGTTTCAGGGCTCGCTTGTCCATGGAGAGTTTGAGGGCTTCAGTAAGGCCAGTTCTCACGGTCTCTCTGCTGATGCCAACGGTAAGTTTTCCATGATGAGTGTCATCAATTCCCCAGAGTCCTCCGGGAATCAAAGAAAATTGACCAAGCTATTCAAGAGACGGTGATGAGACTGAAAAATTCATCTTATCTTGTGCGGCTTGAAAAAAAATTTTCCAATTAATTATATAGCATGTCTACTGGAGTGAAGAGAAAACTCTCTGAAAGTGCCCCAAGGTCCAAGGCCCTGTACAATGTGATATCTCATAAGTCCTCGAATCCGATCGGTGAAGACGGACTGTCGAAATGTTTTCACACTGTAAAGTCCCGTCTGTATCTTTCACTAGCACCATGTCACATGAATTCTCCGATCGACGGAATCAAACAGCAGCATTTAGACCCTATGTTGATGACATACCTTTCATTTGCAAAGGGTGTTCTTCTGGGATACTTTAACGTTGAGTTATCGCCCGAGAACCTCGGAGAAGATGACGATGGATCTCAGATTGCAGTTGCCAAAATCTCGGACGACAACCCCTTTGCATTTGTGTGGTGTACTGCAGACCTACTTGTCTGGAGACCCCAAGTTGGCGATGTGGTGGAGGGTTGGTCCTATATGCAATCTCAATCCCACATCGGTCTGTTGATCAACGATACGTTCAATGCCACAATTAAAAAGGGAGGAATACCCCCAGGATGGAGATACATACCCAACCAGGTGGACGAGTTCAACGCAGATACTGGCGCAGACAAGTTTGGCAAATCGCTGGGACAATGGATGGACGAAAATGAAGTTCCTGTTGATGGAAAGATCAGATTCACAATCAAGGCCCTGCACGCGGCAGGCAAAGTTGTGTCTGTGGAGGGAAGTCTCGTGAAGCCTGGTCTTGACAAGGAAAGCCAGCCTGTCGTCAGGGACGGAAAGCACAAGAAGTTTAGCGAGCCAGAAGAGATAGCCGTGGAGGACGAGGAGAAAGGCGACGAAAATGTCGAGGTTCCGCGCTACGATCAGGACGAGGAGGACGATGAGGACGAGGATAACAAGGTTGTTGGCGGCGACCTGAGTTCTGAAGAAGATGAGGACGAGTGATGTAAAATAGCACAGCATAGATTATAGATGTACCAGCCACATCTCAACTGCCACACTTTAAATTTTATTTACTTTACTGAAAACATAAACATAACATGAGCGATGAGTCTGTGGAGTTGCAGGTTTCGCAGCTTTTGACTGAGCATCTTGGCTTTCAGCCGATCTCTGTAATTGATGATATTATTAACGTGATCAATGAGATTATGTATCGCTGCACCGAGCAGTTGGAGCTGGCGTTGATCCAAAAGAAGTTTGATCGCGAGGAGGAGATTAGGACACAGAGAGAGCGCGAGCTGCAGACGCGAGACGACGATGACGATGTCATCGTGAATGAGGAAGGATTCAAAGATCAAAGCGCGATCATTCCCACCTACACGGTCGAGGATATTCAGAAAGGCACCGCTACTCTAGAGTCATTAATGGAGCACATAATCAACAAAAACTTTGACAAGTTCGAGGTGTATGCTATGAGAAACATTCTCGACATTCCAGAAGATCTGGTAGATGGCGGATTTGTGCGATTGAGACATCACCAGGGGATGGTGGTCCGCGATAATGCAATAAGCGAAGCCAAGCGTTTGGACACAGAGTATGAACGGCTCGTGCGTGAAATTGAGGTCGAGATCACGGTCAACAGGTATTTGAACCAGACTCTTTTGAAGTTTGTGGAGTTGCGCAATTATTCTCACAAATTGAAGGACGACCTGGCGTTCCTGGACTTCAAGTCGGAGGAGTGTCTGAGAGGTGACATAGGGTCACTTTTAGAGAAATTGACTCCTTTGCGAGAAACATATCGCTTTCTGATCAACGAGGTCAAGTATGTCTACGAAAAGCTCGAGAGCATGAAGAGGATTCTAAGCGATCCGGAGTTGGTATCGGTGAGCCAATCCGAGGAGGACAAATATTTGAACGGCAAGATTAGTGGTATTTTGAGTGATCTCAACCTCAAACAGCCTGCAAGTGATCCAAAGTCGACCAGCAAGGTTCAACTGGAGGCAATGCAAAAATTGAGCGACGTTTTAAGCAAGAAGATATAGGTGCGACACCGCCTTTGTTGTGAAAGACAAGTGTTGCGGGGTCCGTGCTAACGTCGGACCAGCGACCATGAGGGTGCTCCAAGGACATCAGCTGGTCATTGGATAAGACACAAATGATGAATAAGGGTTTTGAGCGCCAAAACTTGGTAGTCATCTTCCTGGATATAAATATTAATGATAATTAAATTGGTGAGGTTAGAGAGCGGAAACAGACCCTTCAAAACATCCGAATTTGTGTTATGTTTGAAACCATTCGCTACACAAAGTACTATACAGATTCAGTCACGCCCCATAACAACGACAGATATTAAAAAAGCTACAGCAAACTATGCATGCGTTTCTATGTTGGAGTTGTAGCAATAACTTGGTGAACTTCGTATTATTCGGTATTTAAGAAACTTAAAGCCATGGTCCAAGAGTAAGCTGCACGACTGGACTATAAAGACAGTAGCAGCAATCAAACAAACCCATAAACACCAAATGACCCATACCCACAGTAATCACCCATATATACAAATGCATCTCAATGTTTATAAAGCTTTCTTGACAAAGTGGACTGCGGTCGGCACAAGCCACAAACCAAGTGCAATCACAGCAGCAAGTTTGAAGGTGGCCTCGTTTTGCATTTGCTTAAACTTCTTAGCGTCTTCCTCGGAGAATCCGTCCATGGTGAATAAAATAAAAGTTTTTTGAAGAAACATCTGTACACTGTTTTTTTTATTAAAATGGACGAAGGAGACGAGACGAGACAACAGACCGATTCCCTTGAAGCATCCTCTGTGGACGCAGAAGCCGTGAATACGGGTGTGAGCGAGACGCCTGATTTGGAGGAAGACGTGGGAAAGCTGGCTCCGCAAAAAAGACAGCATAGCGAGGAGGTGGAAAAGAAACCCAAAAACAAGAAGCTCAGACGAAGCAAGGGCGATTCGTCTAATGACATTGAGGTCAACGACGAGGAGGAGCCCGTTGAAGAGGAGGATGAGCAGACCCGCAAGAGAAGAGAATTTGAGGAGAAGTTTGCAGCCGTTCTCAGAAAGCCAACCAAGCGAAAGAAGAACGACGAGGTGGACTTAGAAGCAATGCAGGATGACGCGATTGCGCACCTGAAAAGCATGATGAAGGACGCGGCAGAGCTAGATATAGAGTGCGTGAACAACAAGCGTCCAGCAACACACAAGTTAAAGCTGTTACCGCAGGTCAAGGACACATTGCTCAAGTCGAACTTGTACGACTCAATTCTGGATAATAACATGCTGGAGGCCGTGCGAATCTGGCTGGAACCGCTTCCTGATGCCTCGCTACCTGCATTTGAGATTCAGAAAACTCTATTTACCGAGCTGGCAAAGCTTCCGATCAAGACCATCCACCTGAGAGAATCAGGGCTAGGAAAGGTTGTTTTATTTTATCAAAAGTCTAAAAAGGTGGATCCATCTTTGAAACGGACTGCCGAAAAGCTGATTGGTGACTGGACCAGACCAATCATGGGAAGATCTGATAACTACAGGGCCAAGAAGGTGCAAACAGTGACTCTCGACGCCGAGAGACTGCAAACCATGGCTTCCGAGAGATCACAGCCCCAGAAAGTTCGCCAGTCTTTATACCAAGAGAGTGCCGACAGAAGAAAGCGTGCTGCTGCTCCAGAAGCACGTACGAGTGTGTATACCGTGGCTCCACAGGTGAGTCTGACCGCTATGAGCCAGCAAAAGAGCAATATTGCTGCCATGGGTGTTGGATCGTCTTTGAGCAGAGACGAGAGATTCAAAAAGTTGAACCAGCGACTCACGCAAATGAGCCAGAAAAAGAAGAGCACCAAGAAGGGAGGTGTTTCTATTGAAGGCCGCGGCTTGGCTATGTAATCCACCAAAATAAATTAGTCTACATTGAGTTCTGTACCTTTTTATTATGTCTTATTGCTCTTTCTACCTAAGATCTTGGCTTTTCCTTCTTCTCCTTCCAGAGAGCCAACAAGGAGACACCAGAAACCTTGACGACCTTGAATCTGACACCTGGAATATCTCCCTTGGCCTTACCTCTTCTACCGAAACCAGCAAGCAGGACTTCGTCGTTCTCGTCCACAAAGTTCAAACAACCGTCATTTGGAACGAAAGCAGTAACCTTCTTACCGTTCTTGATAAGTTGCACTCTGACACACTTTCTAATGGCGGAGTTTGGTTGCTTAGACTCAATACCCAATTTTTCAAGAACAATACCCTTAGCGTGGGAAGATCCACCAAATGGAGAGGACTTGTAGGCAGTTCCTAACAATCTCGACTTGTATGCTTTGTCTGCCCACTTGTTGTTTCTTCTGTGCACTCTGAGCTTTCTGGCGGAGTTAAGTCCTCTAGGCTTTCCTTTTCCCATGATTGAAGTTAGTGATAGAGATGCAAATTTTCAGAAAAATTATTTTACAAGTGCCAGAGGACACGAAAAAAAACCCACCACCGAGTCACGTGAACAAAAAAACAGGTCAGGACTTTATTTTCACGTTCAACGTCGCGCCGATCGGCGCACTCTAACTTCTGCTTACCATGACGTCTCCCGAGCAACTCGTAGCTCACTACCTGAAATCTAACAATTTGACCCAGACTCTTGAGGCTTTTGAGCGCGAGCTCAACCAGAAGTTCGATTGTGTTGTAGACGAGTCTTTGGAGAGCATACTCCGCGACCGCTACACTTATCTGACGTTACCGTCTTCGAGTCTCAAGAGTACTGAAAGTTTGTGGTCTGTTGATGCACCACGGAACAAGCAGGAGCTGAACATGGGATCTCTGCGGGCGTTGATAATCAATTCTTCCTATATGCAGCTGAAGATCGGATCACAGGAGTTCAGCGTTGGACTGTTCGTTACCAATTCCAGACAGGTTCATTTTTTTGATCTCGCTACTCGGACCAACATAGCTGTTCGAGGTGATCTTCACGGTTCTACGCCCACGAAATTAGTGATTGGCATTCCAAACACCGACCTTCTCATTTCGTGTGGAATGGACGGAAAGTTGCGAGTCTGGAGAGCAACGTACAGCGAGCAGTTCCGGCTGGAGCTACTGGCAGAGGAGCAGCTACATAAACGTCTGGTGCTGGATGTTGCTTTTGTCCACACCACAGACGACACAGGATACATCATTTCTACTGGATGGGACTCACGCTTGGCTGCTACCAAAGTTGACCTACTCAGCGGTACACTTCAAAAAATAACAGAGATCTCTCTACTGACCAAGGCCAGCTGCATTTTGACAAAAAAAGATTCTAGTGGTCTTCCACTAATTTTAGTGGGTCGCACAGACACATCAATGCTTGGGGTGTACACCATAAAAGACCGGATGTTTGAGATTGGACGGATTGCCTTGAACGATTCTGAGTTTTCCAGCCATTCGTTCCAGCCGATGAAGTTAATCCAGGTCGAGCCAGATAAAATTGTTGCAGCAACCAACCACACCCCGTACATGAGGTTGATTACCTTCAAGGTTCCGGGCGTTACTGACTTTCTTTCTACAAGCTCGGAAGACGTTGCGTCAAAACTTTCCGAAATGAGCTTGGAAGCCTCTGACCACGAAACCTTGGTAGCAGATTTGGTGATTAAACGGGACCTGATCGTTTCGAATTACAACTCAATGTCGCCCCAGGACAAATTCTCCGACCCGATGGTTGCTTCAAGACCGGGAAAACAGGGTGTTTGGGTGTTTGGGGATGACGGTATCGTGAGAGGATTTGATCTGGGAAGAGGCGTCGTGGCAGATGAGCTGCCAACGCACGAGGGACGTATTAAGTCGGCGTTTGTGGCCACCATCAACAATTGCGAGACCATAGTCAGTTGTGGGGCTGTAGATAGAAGCACGTATGTCAGGGACTAGCCTCTGAGCCGCTGGACGGTTCGTGGTCTCATAATATTTATCTGTTTCTCCATAATAGTAGAACAGAAAAAGATCTCCATATGAGATATATATTTACTCGACGATCACAAGATCACCATATAGATCTTGATGTTTTCCGCAAAGACGTTTGCTGGTTTAGAATTAGAGGCAGTTAGGGACATTTTCGAGAAAGAGCTGCTGGCAAACGACGTGTACCTGATTGATTCGGGATCCAAAGATTTCTCCGTGGTGGACCCCAAAGAAATTACACATGATCCCTGGCTAGAGACCGACAGAGAGTCCCAGGTTACACTAGTTGGAAGCCCATTTACATCTATGCTGGATACGTTCATTGATACACACACGCTTGACGACAGAGTAGCAGATTTGAATAATGGTAGCAACCTGTACCATCTTGAGACCGGCAATTCCAACATACCTGTTTTTGATGAGGATCCACCGACTCCAGAAAACTCGTACAGCTATATGGATGACAAGACAGACTTGGCAGACTTGCTGCTTGAAATGTCTGAAACCTCCGAGTCGTCAGTGTCCTCGAGACGGGTATCGTTTTTGGAAAATGAAGCGCAGGAAATGGAGTTCGAAGTCCAGTCAAAACGCAAGAGACACGACAGCGTTACCAATTCATGGACTGAGAATGACTTTCAAAGCAAGAAGATTCGCAAAAGCGCGCTGGTGGAAGACTTTATTCAGGTTTTCCATAAGGATGACCCTGATTATCGGGAAATCATCGAAAAACATTTAATTCCGTACTGCTCATTAAACGACCTGGATCCCGAGATTTTTGTGAAGGAACTGCAGAATAAACAAGACCATCAATGGGGATATGAGCTGAACAAGAAGTCCAACATCGAGCATAATCAGATTACTCGGTTCGCTGACAACGAGAGAATCAATTTCTATGAGCCCAGGATATTCCGGTTTCTGCGCTCCAAAAACAACTGCAAGCGACACAAACGAGAAGGACTGTGCTCCTTCTGTAAGCCTGTAAAAAAGGATCGCGAGGAAGATTTTGACAGTCTGTTTTTTGATCTCAATTCATCGGGATATCTTCACCATCTGACCAAACAGCACGGCGTTTTCAGCAATGGGTCAGAAATGCCTCTTCCATCAATGATAGGCCTGCATCCAGAGCTCAAGAGCAACAAGAACTCTGTCAAAATAGACCATGTATATGTGGTGGTTTGTCCAATCTGCAACGACAAGGTGAAGGTCCAGGACCTCAGTCCCCTCAACAACACGCCGGGGAATCGATTCTTGGCGTACTTCCGACACATGCTGACACACAACGTGAAGAAAAATGGCGGCAAGATCAGATGACTAAAATACAATCTCGTTTGGAAGCACGTTGAATTTGCGTCCGTTCGCACGCACAGACTCCCGTTGCACGTCCCGCTTTAGCGCCTTGCGCATGTCATAGGCATCGATATCATCATCAGTTTTGTTTCTGTTGGGCACGTTGTCGTAGTCTCCATAATATCCAACCACCCTTCGATACACTGAATAGCCCAATTTCTCATATAAAACTATGGCCAATTTATTATTGCACCGAACAAAGAGATCGATAAAGTATGCTTCGTACGGCTCGTACTCGGTGAAACGTTCCAGCGAGGCACAAAGGCTGGATGCGAGTCCAATTCTGCGGTAGTTGGGGTTGACAGTCACTGCGCTTATGTGAGCGTGCCACTCCTTGCCTTTTCCCTCGGTTTTAGCCAGCATGTAACCTTGCACATGATCGGATGGAGAAACCGCTTTGTAGAACAGAGACGGCCAATCAGACAAATACTGGAGGTAGAAATAAAGATAGAAATTTTCTGTGAGCGGATCAAGATTGATCGAGTTGAGCTCGAAGAGATCTGTTGCTGCGAATGGCTTGATGGAGCTCATTTAATTAATTTTACTAATTTTTTTCACGAAGTTAATCTGATCTACTTGTACAGTGTGACTTTCATGCCCATTCCGGAGCTTTGGCACCACCACGGCCACCTCTACCTCTACCTCTGCCTCTGCCTCTACCTCTACCTCTGAATCCGCCTCGTCCACGGCCGTTTCTGAGCGACGACTGTCCAAATGTATCCATGTTAAGCTGTTTTTCTTCCTGCCATCTCATTCTATCAGAGGCAGACTGCTCGGTAGACGAAGAAATGGTATCAAAGAAGGACGACTTTTTGTTGTAGAATGTAGAGTCGCCAGCCTCCGTCTCGGCGTCCCTTTCGAATTTCGCATTGTTGGACTCGAAATCGAAATCGTCTCCAATTGGCTGCTTTGGATGCCTTCTACTGTTAGACACGTCGTCATCAGCAGCTTTCGACATATTTTGTGTCTTCTGTTGAGGGATAGACTCTCTCTTCTGTTCACTCTCAGAACTATCGTCTTCGACTGGTGCTGTTTCGGTAACAGGCTTCGAAGCCACAGATTCAGAAGGCGTTTGGGACTGTGTGTTTTCAGTTGATGCAGCTGGTGCTGGGTGAGGAGTAGGACTTCCAGAGACGCCAGGACTGCCTGCGAGGGGCATTTGTCCTTGGGGGAAGAAATTGGCAGGATTGAATACTGGTGTAGGCTCCGGAACCACCTGATCAATAGGAACGTCCAGGATATTGAGCGTTTTCACGTCTGGGCCACTCAGCATGATGTGTTCGTACACCTGTGTGGAAGGATACACGATTCTGTTAGGCTCCAAGATTCTGCCCTCAGTGCCAAAAACTCGGACGCTCTTCAAGGCAATCGTGCCCTTAGTGCTGTCGATGTTCTCTAAGATACCCACATATCTGATGTCTGCTTGGGAAATCAGCGAAATAGTCTTTCCAATATATTGCGACATAATGTTGGGAAAAATGATATTTTCAAAATTATTTTTCTATCGTACGCACCTATTACATTTACCATCTTCCAGAGCCGAAATCATAGCTAGTCTGTCCACCACCAACAACATCGCCGTATGTAGTTCCATTGGCACCGCCGTAAACAGTTTGTCCGGCATAGGCGGTGGCTCCGTTGGCTTGTGCTTGGAGCTGTTGTTGGTCTAGCTTGTCGAGTTCAAACACAATATTGGCGATCTTTTTTTGCAGTTCGATACATCCCTTGGAAAACACCTCGTTGGGTTTCAGCGGTCCGGTGGTCTCCAAGTTCACGTAAAATCGGTTTGGTTTGGCGTTGTAGTCGAATTTCTCACCGGCAACTGGCATCTCTTCCCAGTCACAGTTGGCACTCTTAGGCCACTCTTCCTCAACGCTTTCTTCGAACCAGTAGTCTGTGTGCTTGAGTTTGTTCCAAGGATCATATTCAAACCCAATAGCAGCACATGGAGACCACTTGGCGTGCTCCTTGGCAATACCTTTCTTGGCCACGCACCTGAGATGAAGCTGTTGGTGTTTCTTTAATTTACACAGCAGAACACCCTTTCTTTCAGCATCTCTGACCACGGGAGTTCCAAGGTTCAGTCCTGTGTTTGGACTAATGATGCTCAAATGGCTAGAATACACATTCATCGTTTCGTCCGAATCGCAATGGGCTCTCAACTCTAACGTCACAGAACACTTTTCGCAGTGGTCCTCACAGGTGCAGTCCCTTGTATACTTGAGCTGATCGATGTCCTCGCTGTCTAGCGGAACCAAACCCATTCTGTGCGAAATAAACTCATCTGCCAAAACACTGGTGTTTATCAGAATCTCCACCAAGTCAATCGCCAACGTTGGCACTTCGGCCAACATGGTTCTCCGCAAAGAGTTTGCCAAGGACAGATCAACATCACTTAAAATGAAGTCGACCTCGTCGCGTCCTGCTTTCCGAATAGTCACCTGTGGCTCTTCGGACATGATGAGTTTGAATTTAGTTTTTTTTTGTTTTCGCCACAAATGAAAAATTAAAGCACACCGAAACCCATATTAAGATTCAAGACATGGCTCAGAACATCAAGATTCCAGACCTACGATTTGAGGAGGTGTTCAGAAGAAACCTTCTTAGTAACGCCAAACAGCGCAGGTCCGCAGAAACCAACGAGATCGACCCAATCCCCGTGATAACGCCATCTTTGGTCATCTACACTATCATCAAAGACCAGATGATTATGCCCTTTGTTCAGGGTTTTGGTGTGGCTTTTGGCCTCATGCTTCTTCGGCCATGGGTCCGGAGAGTCTTTGAGTCAGGAAGAAATATGGGAATTCGCATAGTGGGTGGACTTTTGGGAATTACCTCCAGCTTGAAACCATACAAATAGTATTTATTCTCTATTTCTAAAGAGGTTGTCGTTCCACGAGCAACAATCATCAAACTTGACCAGCTTTCCTCCAAAAAGATCCAAGGAGCTACCGTACGTCAAATCAACCTTTCCACCACTCAGCCTGTTCACCAGCTCGAGGTCAGTGATGGACTTTGCTCCACCAGCATAGACAACGGGCAGAGGAGACCACTCGCCCAGCTTCTGAACCAAAACGGTGTCTATTCCATTACAGAGACCCTCAACATCTGCAGCATGGACCAGGTACTCCGAACAATATTGACTGAGCTCCTCTAGAAGCTGTTTACTGAGCACGGTGTTGGTCAAGGTTTGCCATTTATTCATCGCCACCACCCATGATATCTCACCGTTCTGGTTGACCTTCCGACAGCTCAGATCCACAACCAGTCTTTCTGGTCCAACGAGATCGCTGAGTTGCTTCAACCTATCCCAGTCAAGCGTCTGATTTGGGAAGAGCCACGAGGTGACTATCACCTTGGACGCTCCGCTATCGATCCAATATTGAGCGTTCGAGATGTTTATTCCACCACCCACTTGCAATGAGTCTGGCCAGGCACGAATTGCTTCCAGAGCAGCTTTGTCGTTGGACTCAAGAGAACCGAGCTTGATCACATGGGTTCGCACAACGTTGTGCTTCTTATATATTTCGGCATAATGTGAAGAAGACAGCTCGCTGATGAAATTCGTAGACACCTGGTCGACATTTTCGGTATCATCATTTTCAAGCGTGCCGCCGACGATCTGTTTAACTTTTCCGCCGTGGATATCAATGCATCCAACGTATCTAGTCATTATCAGGATGAAAAAAAATTAATAAAAAATAAAATTTAATATGGCTCCCTTGGTTGTCAAGTTTGAGGACAAATATACGCCTACAAGTGCTGGACCCACCAAGCAAGAGAAGAAGATCCTTAAGAGTGGTAAGCCTATTTCACTGGAGGAGTTGAAACGCAAGAAAAAAGCACAGGAACAATTGCTTCTGAAAAATTCAAAAAGCAAAGATGATCAAGAGGATATTAAGAATGATATTGCCTTGGACCGTCTGTTGAACGAGTCTCATATCTTGGCAGATACAAAGGGCAGTATATATTCAGGTGCTGATTTGACACTTCAGACGTTGGACCACGAAAATCCAATAGGAAACGCAAGAGTGAAGACATTACATAGCCGACTCCAGAAGGTCTCAGAAGTTAATGGAAATGGCAACAAAAAGCTGGAGAAAATGCCGATGGAGATGCGCAAAGGAATGATCAAGGCACACATGCGCAGAGTTGAGAAACATGAGCAGGAAGCCAAAGACGCTGGCATCATTCTTGCTAAAAAGAAAAAGAATGAATTTAGACAGTTGGGTGACCGTGGGGTCACTTCCATTAGCACAAGAATCGGAAAGGGTGTAAAGAAAGATAAAAGGGTGAGAGACCGCGGCCTGAAAATTAACAGCATAGGTAAATCCACCAGAAACGGGTTGGTGATCTCTCAAAAGGAAATTGATATGGTCAGCAAGAGTCGGCGATAGATTACTCCAATAATTTTATGTATGCTATGATCAATTGTCCCAGTCCATTCTAGCCTCTCTGAGCTTTGTAATCTTGTTAACCAGCGGAACAAGTTGCAAACGTTCGGCTATCTTTGAGGCAGCATGTAGTGCTCTTTCGTCTCGAAGCTTACTTGCCAGGTAAAGGGCATCATGGATGTTGCTATCGTTGCAGGACTCACCAAACTGTTTTAGCAAAGCCGCATCGTATTTCACACTAATTTCAACCAGTCTCTCTTGAGCCGTTTCATCCACGACGTCATCGTTGCCGATGGCGTCGTTCAGAAGCTCTCCCATGGTAACGTGCCTCACGAGCTCCTCCTCAGGGTCGTCCTCCTCATCATCTTCTCTACCAATCGGCAGTCTAATAGGGATTTCCAAGGGCATCGCCAATGGGAAAGACGGAAACTCAGAGCCTCTAGTAGCAATGGAATTGAAATGGTCTTTCATTAATCCCAAAGGCCAGCACTTGAGATTGTCACCAGTGGACAGCTTCTTCACTCCTGCTGCAGTATCCAAAATAGGGATCCATAGGGCCTGCAGCGGATCCCTCCATCTGGTCAAAATGATGAGGAAGTCGTCAGATCCCACAACGCAAGGATCGCCGTCAAGAGAGAAAAACACACCTTTTAGCGGGTAGGCCGAGTAAGAACCACCAACCAGCTGAATAGGCAAATGCTCATTGCGCTGGAAATACTTGCCTTCTAGGTCCTGCACGTTGAAATTTAAGGAGCCTGAATTGTAGGTCACAGTGAAGAGATATTTGTCGCTGTTGACACACGCAACCACCGGAGCTGTTTTTTCAATTCTCTCCACACGTCCAAACAAACTGTACTTGCGCACAAACCCCAAAGAGGTTGCTATGTAAATTGCAGTTTTGCTGAGAGTAACACTGGAGATAAATTCTGCTGGTTGCAAATTGAGCGTGCGAAGCCAGGTTTCCTGCTGGTCGTGAGATTTGTACATGATGGTGGCTTTCCTGGATTTTGGTGCCGACGCTAGAAGGATCCCATCTTCCGTGATGGAGGCCACGTTGAATCCATATAAGTCCTTGAAATGGTACTCTTTGTGTAATCCCTTGTCGAAGAAACTCACTGTCACAGTGTTGTAACTTTCTTGTTTAACTGTCCAGGCGTAGCCAATGGAGTTCATGGTCAGGTACTTTCTGTTACCACTCCACGGCGTTCCTCCGGGAGAATATGGCTGCAGCTCAAACTTGGGCTGTCCATAGGTCTCATCGACGACCACTTTGCGATGCTTCACTGGCTGGTTGGTATTCAACGAACGTTTCTTTTCCAGATATCCAGACCCGTCATCGTCAACAATGAAGTCATCCTCCGGGGCTTCATCAAAGAGACCCGCGGTCTCACTTTCAGGCTCGCTATCAAACTCCTGATGACGGTAACCAGCCGAATCTGCCGGTTTCTCAGTAACTGCCACCACTGAATCGTAACGCACGATGTGGCCAGTGTTGGTTCCAACAACTAGCTGGAGCTCATCATCCATACGACTCCAGGACAAGGAACACCCCTGCTCAGGTAAACTGTACACTTTGACAGCCGATCTGGATTCTTTCTCCCAGACAATCAGCTTTTTGTCTTGGCCTATGGAAGCCAGATGTTGGCCGTTTGGAGACCACTTCAGGTCAATCAGATCCTTGTCATGGGACTCTCCCTTGAATTTGAAACTCAGCTTCGAAAAGTCTGCGCGGTCATACACCTCGATCTCGTGGTCCTTGGTAGGAATAGCAACAAGGTCTCCGTCTGGGTGCCAGTCACAGCCACAAACACCAGCCACAGCCACGCTCTCTGGGCGGGCTGTTCCAAACGCGTCGTCCATGTCCAGATCATCGTCGTCATCGTCATCAGATATCTTGTGTTTTTGTGTTATGCTGCTGAACAGGTGTTTTCTGGTGGGCTCTGCCGTGGAGTACGCGTACACAGCAACGTCACCGTTCGACAGAGAGACGGCAGCCAGATCACCCACGTTGTTGTATCCAATGGCCGTGATCTGATCGCCTGTGTTGACAGATTTGACAGTGGCATCAGAATCAAGCGCCACCAGTGTTAGTTGTCCATCAGAACCGCCACAGAGCACCATTGAGCCTCCGTGGGTGAAAACTGCGTCCTTGAGTGCCAGCGGAGAACGCACCAGCTTTCCCATGGATTTGAGTGATCCCAAGTCGTAGTACTCACAGACTCCTTGTTTAGAGGCCACAATTCCGTAGCGACGGCCGTTCAGCTCGCCCACCTCGAAAGAGCTCACCTTGTCCAAGATGTCGAGCACTTCAGGCTCCCGCTCCGGGTTTCTGAGGTCGAAGACCTTCAGCACCCCACTAGTGCACACGTAGAGTTTGGTGCCATCCCGCGAATGGCGCACAAACGTGGAACCAGGCGTGATAAAGACCTGTTTCAGGGAGTCCATGATGAAAAATGTACAGAGTATAGAAATTGTACGCGTTACAAAGCTGAGTGTCAGGTGCACGGGTGCGATAAAAAAATATTTTGGAAAAAAATTTTAGACATCTATAGCACTATGGCGGATTCGTTCTTCTCCGATCCCTCCAAGAAGAGGAAGCGTCCTTCAAAGGGTACCGACAGATCCAGGGCCCAGAATAATAAACAAGCCAAGAAGGCGGCTAGGCCGAGACCCCAGGACAACAAGAGCTCGAGCGATATCGATGAGGAGGAGGTGCAAAGTGATATTTTTGAAGACTCGTCTGCTGCCGAGTCCGCAGAAGACGAAGAGGTCTCGAGTGAGGATGAACATGCTCACGAGACTGCCGCAGATAAAAGAAGACGCATGGCCAAACAGTATCTCAGCGAGCTGCAGGCCGAAACCGAGACATACGACTTTGATGCGAAGGATTTGGACGACGACATTGTCGCTTCAAGACTGCAGAGAGACGTTTCTGAGCAACAGGGACACGTTTACCAGTTCATTGGCGATCGTCTGAAGCTCGAGGAGGCACAGGTGGACGTCAACCGTGTGGCGAGTGTTGGACTGACCGGAGTAGCTGTGCGCTATCCAAATGTTTTCACGGTGTCCAAAGACATGGAGCTGGCCAAGTGGAGTTTTGATCCCGAGTCCAGTAAACTGAGAAAAGTCAAATACGTGAAAGGCGGCCGAAAGTACCAGGAGGTGGCAAAGGAGCAAATGAAAAATGGCCACTGCGATGAAATTCTCACGGTGGCAGTGAGTCCGGACGGCAAACATGTGGTCACCGGGTCTCGCGACAAACGCATAATCATTTGGAGCAGCGAGAACTTGGCTCCAATTCGTGTTCTGGAGACGCGCGACCGTCGTGGCGAGGTTTTGGGGCTGGCCTTCCGTCGAAATAGCGACCAACTGTACGCTGCGTGCGCCGATCTGAAGATCAGAACTTACAGCGTCAACCAGCAGGCCCAGTTGGAAACCCTGTATGGCCACCAGGACCTCGTGGTGGATATTGCTGCCCTTGCGCAGGAGAGGTGTGTCACCGTTGGATCGC
This sequence comes from Ogataea thermomethanolica, assembly GCA_030674565.1. Classification (NCBI taxonomy): domain Eukaryota; kingdom Fungi; phylum Ascomycota; class Pichiomycetes; order Pichiales; family Pichiaceae; genus Ogataea; species Ogataea thermomethanolica. Next base: position 1,036,732 of record JAKTYW010000001.1, read on the forward strand.
GGGACCGCACAGCCATGTTATGGAAGATATCAGAGGAAACCAGACTCACGTTCAGAGGAGGCGACACCCCGAAGGCCGGTATTGATTTTTACGCGGAGGGTAGCATCGACTGTGTTTCGATGGTGGACGACACGCATTTTGTGACGGGATCGGACAACGGGAATATCTGTCTTTGGTCCTTGGCCAAAAAAAAACCATTATACACAGAGAGACAGGCTCATGGGCTCGAGCCGGAGCAAGATGCATGGCGGGCTAGTGCCGAGAAAAACCTGGAGGATGCGCAGAGACAAGTGGCCAAGCCGCAGCCGTATTGGATCACGGCTATCTATGCTGTTCCGTACAGCGACACGTTTTTCTCTGGCTCCTGGAATGGTGAGATCAAGGTTTGGAAGCTGGAGAAGGAGATGCGCAGATTTGTTTTAATAGGCACGTTGGAGAGAGCCAAAGGTGTGGTGACGAAAATTGACGCGCATGTGGAGGACCAGCAGGTCCGCGTGCTAGCGTCGTTGTCGAAGGAACATCGACTAGGACGCTGGATTGGCAAGCCCGAGGGTGCGAGAAACGCGCTGTACTCGTGTGTGGTTAGTATAGAAGAGTAACGAATGTTAAATAGCAAGATTAGCTGGTATTAAACGTAGTCCTACATAAACCTAAAGCAAGAAAATTCAAATCTAGAGAAGAGCAGCTATCACGAGACCAGCCATTCCGAAGGTGAGACCATTAAGTGGGGATATTCCGTTGGCATCACCCTGGGAAGACGACGAGCTGACTGTGGAAGTAGCTTCGTCTTCGAAAGAGGAAACAGACGTGCTCGACGACTTGCTCTCCGAACTCTCAGAAGAGTGGGAGCTAGACTTGGTGGAAGCGCTCGACGACTGGACAGCAGATTTGCTGTATGGCACGTGGGTCACGTAGGACGAAATCTTGGTCACAACCTTGGAAGAGGCTGGGACTGTTGAGCTAACGAAAGAAGTCTTCAAAGTGGATGGCTGTTGCACAGAGGAAGTGGTGGCTTCGCGGGAGCTGACAGAGGCAGCAGAGGCGATAGCCAACAGGCCCTCAGCCTTTTCCAATGAAGCGGAAGAAATAGAGGCCACAGAAGCGGCAGAGGCTGCAGAGGCTGCTGAAACGGACGAGACAGAGGCAGCTGACACCGACGACTCGCTGGCAACAGAAGCGGCCGAAGCTGCGGAAGCAGCAGAGGCAGCACTGGCAGCAGAAGCCGATGAAGCACTGGCAGCAGAAGCTGACGACTCGCTGGCAACGGAAGCCACAGAAGCGGCCGACGCAGCGGAGGCGGCAGAGACTGACGACAAAGACAAAGCAGTGCTTTCGGATGGTGTCAACACCGTCTTGGTGACCGTGAGGGTGATCAGGGAGGTGGTTGTTTCATCAGCTTTGACTTGGGAAACGAGCAACAAAAGTGGCAAAAGGGTCTTGTATAACATGATTGTCTTTGGGTGAAAACGTTGGTATCTTTTGTTTACAAGTGGTATCTTTCGCAAAAAGAGTGAAAGTTGTTGTTCAGTAGCAGTTGGGAGCTTAGCTCAGTTAATAAGGAATGACTATAGTGAGTTCTGGAGCTTGTTATCCAAGTTGATTAGAAAGAAAACTGAAGCAAATTCGTAAACAACTTTCGCAATTGAGGGCGCTGGAGGACTGGGGAGAGCTCTGCAAAGTTTTTATTTTGAAAACGTCCAAAGGTAAACAAATCATCGTAGTGCACAACTCAAATACATTGTTTTGAAACAATAACCGACTGGCAAAAAAAGTAGCTCTGGATCTCTTTTGGTTGCCGGGTTTCCGAATTGGGAACACCTGTGCAGAAGTTCACCAGACTGGGAAAAGGTAATCCGAGATCACGGCAAGACGACCACCAAAACAATAAGCAGTGACAATTGAGGCAAGCGAGCATGCTAAAAGAGATGATGGGCCGTCTGTAGACACTGCACTGGCCTGGGATTTTTAGAATATGGTTCGTTGACTGCCGGTTCAAGGAACGGTTTCTTGACCAATTCCATAAGACTTCCACCTCGGCATTCCCGAAGTGTTGGTGGTCGAACGGAATGTTGGAGATGACCTCATACTAACACAGGACGATCAGGTCCCTAGCTTAGTCACAATATGCCCTGCCAATACTCCCTCTTGTAACCTTTGAATGCTCTCTATTGTAGTCCTCTTAACACACTCCCACAAGATGAATCTAACGGTCAGCAGAAGCGGACAAAATGGCGCATACCCTAGGTTTTAACAATCAGCATTCTATTGTAAATTTAATTGTCCAAAGCTGCATATTTGCCCGTCCACTAAAAAAGCTTTGTTGCTCAAGAAAAAGAAAACGTTGGCGAAAACTTTTGGTTCCAGCATAAAACAAAAGCAAGAACAAAGAAACAAAGGAAGGTTTTTTATTAGTTTTTTTAACTTACAATAGTAATATAAACAAGGTTCCTAAAACCTAACTCAACTATAGACTACCATCCGTGAAGATGGAGCAATACCAAGTGGACCAAGACGGAAAGAGAAGCCTTCCTCCCCTCTCTCATATCATTCCGGGTCAGACGCAGTCGTCGAGTCAACAGCAGTCTCCAATCAATCATAATTCCCATTCAGAATCGAACTCTCCTCAGCCCGATCAGGATAAGTCCGATCATGGTGACTCCATAGAACCAACTCCAGACCACGAGCAGAAGCTTGCTCAGCAACAACCTCCGCAGATGGCTGTTCAGCAAACACAGCTTCCAGTCCAATATCAGCAGATAGCGGTGCAACAACAATTTCCTCAGCAGGCGGCTATCCAGTATCCACAGCAGCTCCAACAGCAATATCTAATGCAAGCACTGCAGATCCCACCACCTCCACAGCCTCCACAACTTGACTCCTCGAAGCTTTTTGAAAAATGTACGTGCAAACAGGAAGGGAACAGGATTCCAAGACCTCGAAATGCATTTATTCTTTTCAGACAAAAACACCACCAAGCTTTATTGGAGGAAGGAAATGTCATTAGAACCAACCCGGATGTCTCAAGAGAGCTTGGACGTAGATGGAGAAACCTTCCTGCTGATGAAAAAGATTATTGGAATAAACAGGCAGAGGAAGAGAAGAAGCGACATGCTGAAAGATACCCTGGATACAAGTACACTCCAAGAAGAAACAGTAAGAAGAACTGTCCTCATTGCAGTACCAAACAGGCTATCAGAAACCATAATCTTGCCATGCAGTCATACATGGCACAGTACCCTAATCATGCTTATGCTTTCGCTATGAACGGCAACCATTACTTCCCACAGGCTGTCGGTCATCCAAATGGCGCGATGGCCCAGCAACAACCTATGCAAGCGGTTCCTCAGCAAGCATCTGCACAAATTCCGCAACAACAAGCGTTGTACTACCAGCCAAACATGGTTGCAATGCAACCTCAACAGTTCAAAACGGATGACATTTATCCTGCTCTGGCTAGTGCCACTGCAGGAAATTCTACCGCACTAGGACAAACGCCAAGCAACAAGAGTTCCTCCTCTCCTAACGTGGCTCAGCAGTCTGCTACAATGAGTGACCAGAACCAATATATGACCTTTGTTAATCAGGTCAATGGACAACAAGGCGCAAGATACTCTAATGGCCAAGCCGTTCAGCACCAGCAGCAACAGCCTGCAGTTAAGTCTGAGGCTACACAAAATCCAAACTACTCTCAGATGTATATGTCGCAAATGATGGACACTAATCAGCTTTACGCGGCGATGAACAGACAACAACAACAACAGCAACAACAACAACAGCAGCAACAACAACAACAACAACAACAGCAACAAAATATGTACATGAATCCTATGTTTGGTTACGATTTCCAGCAAAGTGCTCAGGCACAGGCTATGCAGATGTCATTACCATCGATCAACAATTTGTCCCTGCCACCACTGAACATGAATCAGAAAAACGGAGGCTGAGCTTTTTTGCTCTTAAGACTTGCTCCACAAGTCCCTAGAACACTTTGATCACATGTATTTTCTGTTACGGTATTGTTTTACATTAGCAAATAACATTGGCATTTTAACCACTTGTAGACATCACCATTATTTTTTTGGACTCTGAAAAAAGCTCCGCCTCCTTTTTGAAAAGCTTGTCAAATTTTGTTCGATAAAGCAAGGACCCTTTTTAAAACCCAGCAACATAGCTCTGTGCATATATATGGTACCAAACCCTAATTGAGCAAAGCTGACACTAGAAAGTACTCCCCTATGGTTGTGTCAAGAAAAAATACCGATCTCGAGGCTCAGAGGAGATTCGAGCTAACGGTAGAGGATCTGGGTTCTCTTCATGACCCCAAATCCTTGAAGAAGCTCGTGGATCTTGGAGGAGTCGACAGACTCACTGCCAGTCTTGCTACCGATCCTGCAAGAGGATTGTCAGGCGACATGTCTTCGCAGGAACTTGCGGATCGGCAGCATGTATTCGGCATCAACGCTATTCCTCAGAGGCCTCCAAAGTCATTTTTGAAGCTCTGCTGGGAAGCCATGCACGACAAAATTCTCATCATGCTGACAGCAGCTGCTATAATTTCGCTGGCCCTTGGTCTGTACGAGACGTTTGGTCAGCCTACCGAATATGATAGCGAAGGTAAACCGATGCCCAAAGTTGAGTGGGTGGAAGGAGTGGCTATTATCGTTGCCATAGTGATTGTGGTTGTCGTTTCTTCCGCGAACGATTATAACAAAGAGAGACAGTTCATGAAATTGAACGCCAAGAAAGAGAATCGTGACGTGATTGTGTACAGATCTGGCGAAAAGCAGTACCTTCCTATTGGCGATCTGCTTGTTGGCGATCTGGTCTACGTTGAGACCGGAGAGGTTGTTCCAGCAGACTCTGTCCTGGTGTCCGGTGAGTGTGAATGCGACGAGAGTTCGCTTACCGGAGAGTCGCACGTGATAAGAAAGATTCCTGCAGCTTCTGCACTTGAACGTTATGCCGCGCTTCATGACTCCTCGAAGGACATCGGGGACAAGGGTGTCGACGACTCGATGCTCATTTCGGGTGCAAAACTGATCAGTGGTCAAGGTAAGGCCATCGTCACTGCTGTTGGAACAAACTCCATGCACGGAAAGATCATGATTTCTCTTCAGCACGAGCCGGAGGAGACTCCGTTACAGGCTAGGCTATCAGGCTTGGCAGACGGAATTGCCAAGTTTGGTTTCTTGGCTGCTCTTATTCTTTTTGTGGTTCTTTTCATCAAGTTCTGTGTTAAGCTCGGCAACGACTACTCTGATCTCACTGGCCCTCAAAAGGGTACTAAGTTTGTCAACATCCTCATCACAGCAATTACGATTATTGTTGTTGCGGTTCCGGAAGGGTTACCTCTTGCAGTTACGCTCGCATTGGCCTTTGCAACTACCAGAATGACCAAGGACGGCAACCTTGTGCGTGTTCTAAAGAGTTGTGAAACAATGGGTGGAGCAACAGCCATCTGTTCCGATAAAACGGGAACGTTGACCGAGAACCGCATGAGAGTGGTTCGGGGTTTCTTGGGAGATGAGGAGTTCGATTACACCACTTCCGAGGCCTCTGATAGAAATAGACAGCTTTCGCCGCACAATAGTCTGAAGGCCAGCTTATTGGACAACATACTTTTGAACTCTACTGCGTTTGAAGCTCAGCAGCAAACACACGAGCCGGTCGTTGAGGCCAAGGGCCTTTTTAAGAAACAAAAACACCAGGAACCTGCTGAGGCAGAGCCATTTGTCGGTTCAAAAACGGAGTGTGCGCTACTACGTTTTGCTCAAGACAAATTTAATGCGATCAACAAGTCCGCTTCCTTGGAAATGATCAGAGAACAGGCCCAGCACAGGATAGTTCAAGTCATTCCATTTGAGTCTTCTCAAAAATGGGGCGGTATTGTGGTTAAAACTGCGACAGGTTTCAGATTCTATATCAAGGGAGCTTCAGAGTTGGTGTTCTCCAGATGCGGCTCCAGATCTTTGACGGACGGCAACATTGTTCCTATAACATGCGACGTTAAGGAGCAAATCAATGGGGAGATCACCAAACTTGCCGAGGATGCTCTGAGAACATTGTGTCTCGCCCACTACGACTTTGATGAGTTGAAGTCGTGGCCTCCTCTTGAACTGGCCAAGGCAGACAACAGAAAGGAAGCAGACCCTAAGCTCCTGTTTGGAGAAGCAGTTGAAGTCATGGCTATTGATACGAACTCGGCCTCTCAGAAGAACTCCAACGTCCCTAAAATTGTCATTGGGGAAGAAGAGACCAAGAGAGAAGGCCTTGTTCTTGACAGTCTGGTTGGTATCCAGGATCCACTGAGAGAAGGTGTCAAAGGTGCTGTTCACCAATGTGAGAAGGCTGGAGTTCGCGTTAGAATGGTCACTGGTGACAACATCTTGACCGCCCGTGCTATCGCCAGAAACTGCGGAATACTGGACGAGGAGTCGTACAACGATCCTACCGCTTGTATGGAGGGACCTGTTTTCCGTACACTAAGTGTCCAGGAGCGCAATAAGCTTGTTCCAAAGCTGTGCGTCCTGGCTCGTTCTAGTCCTGAGGACAAGCGCATTCTTGTTGATACATTAAAACGCCAGGGTGAGGTTGTTGCTGTGACTGGTGATGGTACAAATGACGCTCCAGCACTCAAATTGGCCGATGTCGGTTTCTCGATGGGAATCGCCGGTACCGAAGTTGCTAGAGAAGCTTCCGATATCATCTTAACTACCGATGATTTTGCATCCATTGTGGATGCCATCAAGTGGGGAAGAACTGTTGCAACGTCTATCAGAAAGTTCGTGCAATTCCAGCTTACAGTCAATGTCACTGCTGTGCTTTTGACCTTCGTTTCTGCTGTTGCATCCTCCGATGACAGTTCTGTCTTGACTGCCGTTCAACTGCTTTGGGTCAACCTTATCATGGATACGTTGGCCGCCTTGGCATTGGCTACCGACAAGCCCGATGATGAGATCTTGAACCGCAAGCCTGCCGGAAGACAAGCGCCTTTAATTTCCACTTCCATGTGGAAGATGATTATGGGACAGTCGATTGTGCAGCTGGTGATCACATTTGTGCTCCATTTCGCTGGTTCAAAGTTCTTCTTTTCTGGTGAGTTGACCGATCATCAGAAGACCCAGATGTCTGCCCTAACTTTTAACACTTTTGTTTGGCTGCAGTTCTTCAATTTGTTCCTCACGAGGAAGCTGGACGAAGGTGACGGACTCACGAGAATTAGAGACCGTATTTCGCGCTCCAACTTGGACTTCACCCAGCATTTCTTCAACAACTGGTATTTCATTGGCATTGCTGCCATCATCGGAGGTTTCCAGATTCTTATCATGTACGTGGGTGGAGCTGCTTTCAGTACCACATCGCAAACTGGTGGCATGTGGGCTACTGCAATTATCTGTGGACTGGTTTCCATACCGGCTGGTATCTTGATCAGAATCATCCCTGATATCTGGGTTGAGAAAATATTCCCTACAAGGGCATTCAACAAGATGGTCTCTCTATTGACGTTCAGAAGAAAACAGAAACAGGACTCGACGTACGATCCTGAAAACCTCGATTTGGATGACGTTAATCCTGACAACATTCTGAGCGTGTCACATCTCAAGATGGCTAGCGGAAGATCCAGGTCTTCCACTTCCACCGAAGTCTCAGATTTTTCACAAACTACAGAGAGTACTTTATTTTCGGGCAAAGACAGCCGCTATACTGCTCACTCCAACGACATATAAACTATATTTATAAATCAATTGATTTTTACAGTTAATTATTGACTATTGTTAAATCTCCCGAGATAACGCTTTTTTTCGCCGTCTAAGAAGTTGGCAAAATCAGCATAGATGGGATAGAATCTGGACACATTTTTGAATAGAGGAGCCAAGTCAACAAGCATTTGAATTTTCTCCACCAATAAATGATTAACTTTTGTTGTTCCCTTATCCTTCTGTAGCTGCTCCAAGATGGTCTCTTCCAGTATGACAAGCGACGAAGAGAATGTGTCCAAGGTCACTGCTGTGGTTGATTCCAAGGCCATAGAACCGGTGGGAGCAAAGTTGTGGGAGCTGTTGGTAGATGGTGCATGTTCTTCATCTATTTGGCTCGTAAGCACAACGGCCCAGGCGGTCTCGAAAATATCAAGCACTGCCTGGATACGCTGTTTGACCGTGTTGAGGTCCTGGAAGTTTTTGATCAGAGCTTCTGAATTCTCGTTCTTTGGTATAGCGTCGAGCTTCTGATTCACATCAGCCATGTCTCTGTTAAGTGAGTTGATCGACGAGGCCAGATAGTCCACGTAATACTCTAATCGCGTAATGCCTGTCTTGTTTTCGGAGCTGTATGATATTATGGACGACGAGTTGTGCAGATCCTGCAATTTTTTCTCGAACTGGCGGGTCAGTTCGTTAGTGTAGTAGTCCAGATGCGTGAGCAGGGAGAGGCACTTGCCCTGTAGAGATTTCAATGCTGCAGGCGAGGCGAAGGACACCGATTTGTTTTTCAATTGAGGTGCTGTGAGGTTGAGCGAGGACGTAAACAACGCATCAAGATAGTCATGAGGAACGAACTCCTCGTCGAAGAACATGGACAGCACTTCATTTTCTTTTTCCGAGGTCATACTTTCGATACGACACAGAAATATTATTTGTGCGTTTGAAACTTTTTGCACAGCCGATGATTAACGAGGTGTTCATCCAGCAGGATTATTTAGACGTTATCAGGGACGCAAGGGCCGGTGATGTTGGGGGCGAGTCATTCTGGGTACGTGTGGATGGCGAAAAGATAGTATTTGTGTGTACTGGGTCTGAGATCACCTCCTCAGGTGACTGGACACTCCACAGAGACACCAACTCTACAGTTCTTGTGCGTGGATCGGAAAAGATAGTGCTAAGAGAGGCGGCAGTTCTTGACAGTACAGATTTCAAGATCAATTGCCTTGCTGTGTCCAAGGATGACAAATTGGCTGTTGGTGGGAACAACGGCCAGCTGAAGTTCGTCGATGCACAAGGGCAGCAACTGGTGTTAGCCGAGGCACATTTCTCAGAAGTGCTTGGGGTCCAGTTTTTCCCGAGTAACCAGGTGCTTGCAAGCTATGGTCTAGATTACACCATAAATATATGGTCTGTGGTTGATGGAAGCAACCCTCGAACCATGCGAAAACATACGGCCACCGTGACCAGTCTGGACATGATAGGCCGAGGAAGAAACATCGTTAGTGGAGATCGAGACGGAAGTGTGTTTTTATGGGACTGTGCTACGGCAGAAGTTGTGTTGCAGTTTCCGGAGCTGAACAAGTCTCACGATCCTGTAGTGGGACTGAAGGTGGTACAGATGGACACCAACAGTGCAGAAATGCAAATTGATGATGATGTGCTATTTGAGAGTCAGGGAAAGGCCCTTACTGTTGGCTATGAAAGCGGAGCCGTGCAAATATATGAACTGAGCTCCAGACGTCTCATAAGAGGTATCTCTGCCGGAAAAAATATGACGGCATTCGCAGCATCCTACGACTACATCGTGACGGGCCATGCCGATGGCCAAATCAGATTTTTCAAGGATGGCAAGCTGCTTTGGGAAAAGCATAGCCGCGAATCAATAAGCAAGCTCTACTTGCACGGCAGTCAGATATTCTGCCTGCATCGACAGCTGTCGATTCTCAGTACGGATGGTACTCTGAACTCTGTTTACGTGGACGAGGACCCTGTGTCCGATTTCGCCGTTGCAGATAGCTATGTAGTCATTGCGAGTCGCAACCACGTGAAACGCCTCCAAATGTGACACACCCTTGCACCATTATTTTCACGAGATGCGACGCGTAAATAAAAAATGGATCGGAATATTTGAAGGCAATTTACTTATCTTCATGATGTTGAGTCCAGGAACAATTTTGAGCATTTGCAAGGATGGCATTTTGCCAGAGGTCCTCTATTTACAGGCTCATCAGGCCAAGTCCATTCCTGAGTCGACAGGCGAAAGATTGAGGTTGATGCTCAACGATGGTCAGATGGCTGTTAATGGAGTTTTCAAACCTAGTGAAGCGCAGCTTTCTATTGAGAACTTCAAGAGATATTGCGTTTTGAAAATCACCCAGTATGAGCTGACACCAATTAACAAGGGTAAGATTTTCCTGGTTGTGGATCGCGCCGAGGTGGTTGAACAAGGAGAGAAGCAAGACGTCAAGTTTGAAACTCTTGACGATTATTTGCGCGATCACCCAGAGGACAATGTTCTGCTGAAAGGACAGATTCCTCCTCGAGACACCACCATGACTCCTTCCCCAGCAGCTGCAATGCCAAGTAAGTCTGTCACCAAATCTGCTCCAAAATACCACAACCTTTATTCCATAGACCAACTTTCACCATACCAGAACTCATGGACTATCAAGGCTAGGGTCTCATTTAAAGGTGACATGAAACACTGGTCCAATCAAAGGGGAGACGGAAAACTGTTTAACGTTAATCTTCTTGACGAAACTGGAGAGATCAGAGCGACTGCTTTCAACCAAGTTGCAGAGAAGTTCTGGGATCTCCTAGAGGAAAATAAGGTTTTTTATATCAGCAAGGCTACCATGCAAATGGCTAAACCTCAGTTCTCGAACCTGAAGCATCAGTACGAGCTGCAATTTGACAAGGACACTATCGTTGAACCATGCGAGGATGATGCCGATGTTCCAAAGCTTCACTTTGATTTCGTTCAATTGGATCAGGTTCCAAAACTGGAAAACGGAGCTGTGATCGACGTGATTGGAGTCCTTAAAGATGTGAAGGAAAAGCAGGAAATCGTCGCCAAGTCCACTGGTAAGCCTTTCGATAGAAGGGATATCGTTTTGGTGGACCAGTCGCAATACGCAGTTAACATTGGTCTGTGGAACAAGCATGCTCGTGAATTTGATGTTCCAACAGGATCTGTGGTTGCTTTCAAAGGGTGTAGAGTTCAGGACTTCGGAGGAAAGAGTTTGTCTTTGATTCCAGCCGCCACAATTGTTGTGAACCCTGACATCGAGGAGGCATTCAAAGTCAAAGGCTGGTATGACACTCAAGGAGCCAACCAGAACTTCAAGAGTATTGGTACTGAAGGAGGATCAAGTGGAGCAACAAGTTTAACTTCGAAGCAGTCTATCATGGAACGTAAAACAATCAAGCAGGTGCAAGACGAAAGACTCGGCATGAATGACAAGCCCGACTACTTCAGTCTAAAAGCCACGATTTCGTTTATTAGATTGGAGAACTTCTGCTATCCCGCTTGTCGTTCTGATGGATGCAACAAGAAGCTTCTTGAGCAGGGTGATGGAACATGGAGATGTGAAAAGTGTAACATCAGCCATCCAGAGCCAAACTATAGATATATTCTCACTATTTCGGTGGTGGATGAGACTGGACAGTTGTGGCTCACTCTTTTTGACGAGCAAGCCACCCAACTTCTTGGCCTGAGCGCTTCCGAATTGCTGAAATTGAAGAATGACTCTGAAGACCCAAGTAACGAGGCTGTGGGTGAAAATGCACTCAAAAACTTTGTCAATGATAACATTTCCTTCAAAGAGATTCTTTTGAGAGTGCGTGGAAAGGTTGACAGCTACCAGGGTCAAGAACGAGCACGTTTCAATGTTGCCTCCCTAGCAAAAGTGGACTATCAAGCTGAGTGTGACGCTCTTGTCGAGAGTCTCAGCAGCTACTCTGTGTGAACAAATTTTCTTCGTTTTTAGTGTATATTCGCTTGACGCCTAGTTATAGTTTATTAATCCGTTAACTTCAAGCCAGAAGTCTTTAATTAGTTCATTTGCGCTTCGCGTGCCTCTGGTGAGCATGATTTTCTTCATGAAGATCTCCCAGTTTTCAATTTTTTTGCTCCGCTCCTGATTCAATTTCAGGAAGCTTTCGTTCATCCACTTACTCATCATCAAAGGGTACTTGGCTACCAATTGCTTGATAATCTCAATGAAAGTGTCCAAATTTGATCTCTGGGTTGCGAACATAGATTGGAGGACTTTGAAAGTTAGGACATAGCCAAGTTGTGTTTCATTGAATAGTCTCTTCATGGTAATACTATCCTGTCTATCACCTTTCCTAAGGGTGATGATTTTGGTCCAGAATTTTTCCAGTGCCTTAAGAACAAACCTTTCATTTGAGTTCAGGTGTCTGACAGCGAAATCAAGCACAGTGGTGAGTAAAGCATCATTCGACAGCAAAAAGGTTGGCCGAGTCACCAGTATGGTCCCAAAAACCTTCAAACAAGATTGGAGTAAATCAGGGTCATCTTCAATAACGGGCAAGCGAGACAGAAATAATTGTTTGATATTGTCTTGGACAAGAATTGGATCAAGAACTCTGTAGTGAGCCTGAATGAGGGAATTGAACAATGAAAAAAGCAGCGGGTAGCAGTGCGATTTGGTGAGAGAGTCAATTTTTGTGATAATGAATTCCAGAATTGTTGGGTAATCGAACACAAACGGGCCAGGTACACTTTCAGTCAAACCACATTTGAACAGGCCCACTGCTTCTTCCACAACTTCATAATTCTCTCCAAAGGGCCCCGCAGTTATTGTGAAATTTCGAATAATGCCAAGCAGTTTGGGACGAATACCAAGTGGATCAGCAGTCCAGTACTCCTTCATATTTTGTTCCTCTGCTTCTGTATAAAAACTTTCGGCATCATCTGGAAGTTGCATTCCTTTTCCAATAGCTGCCACAGAACTCAACAAACTTGTTAAATATTCAACCATCTGTTCTCTTTGATCTGGTGTCGCAGAAGTTAGAGCATCAAAGACTACTAGAGACTTCTTGTCCAAGAGATCAAACAGTTTAAATAAATTCTCCGCTTGGACAACTGGTTGTTTAACACCTTGGAGAATAGATGCATAAGAGTTGATAATTCGCTGCCGAACGATAGGTTCTATGGAAATGTTGTTTATCATTTCTGCAATGATGATTTCAAAGCTGGGTAAGAACTCGGCCAAAGAAAATCTGCATTCATCGCAAATAGCTGCAATCGCTTTAGAGCTTGTTAACTGGTAAAGCGTTGTGTTCATAGTGCAGTCAAATAGGAAATCAAGTATTTGGGGCAGATACTTGGTTCCTTTCTCTGTTTTGTAGAACCAATCTGAGGTAGACAGGAACTGTATTGTTGTATTGATTAAATATCTGAACTTGTCAGATTTTAAATGAAGGACAAGAGGAAGCAACCCAGCATCCAACAAGGAGCCAGTCATATCTATAAGTTGATTTTCAACTTCACCTTCACCAAAATTTTTGGTAATGCATGAGACCAAGAACAGAGATGGCTCTATATCTTTCGGATCTTGTTTTTCAAGTCCCGACCTGATGGCCAGTAATAAATTGCTTATCAGTGGAAATTTAACTAAGGGATAAACTGACTCAAAAAGATCGCCTATATCACGTCGGTATAGCACAAATTCCTGCTTGAATTGGCTGAAGTCCTCTTCTTCCTCCGGAACATGTGCTTTCCTCCAATAAATCTGAGTAATCTTACTGAAAAGGGATTCAACTTTTTGGTTAAACTGTTCACGGCCCGCTGGATTATTTTCTAAAACCGTCTGAAGAGCAGTATCTTGAACAATGCAATAGTCAGCAAAACGAAGCCAAAAATCGGCAAATTCTTTGGACACCGATTCTTCACCTATTGGAATGCCTGGATAATCAGTCAAACTTGTCAAGAAATCGAAAACATGTGTGAAGTTTTCGTCATTGAGTTTCATTGCCAAACCGTTAAGATCAATGTCCAAAAATGCAATGATTAATCTGGTGAAATCAGCCACAGCACTTTCGTTGTTCTGAGAACTCAAGTAATTGATATACTGAACACCCACTTCGCCGAAAAGAAGAGACTGTAATTTGAACTTCAGGTCTGTATTGAAAAAGGTTGGATTCGTCTCCAATGCTTCACTCAGGGTCTCAATCGCTTTCTCAGAAACAGCGGCATCCCGATGAGACACAAGAGATATGCAGATCGAAAGCAGCGATGTAAGATCATAGCGTTCTGTGGAGTCAAATTCAGCCTTAGATGCATATATGATCCAGGCGATTAAACAATCAAGCCAAATAGTAATGAATTTAAGATCAGAGGACTCCGATATCAAAGAGCTCAAAAGTTTATCAACAGTAGGAAACACATAGTTGTGGACCAAGACATGGGTTTGGACATTGGAAATGTTGGTTGACTCCTTTTTCACTAGCTCCTCAGCAAGTATTTGAGATTGAATTACCAGCATTGTCGTATTTTTTTGCTCCATTCCGAAAAGGGCCTGATCAATTTGATTATTGGGAATTACCGAATCAACCACTTGATTGGATATCATACAACTGATTAAGGTTGACAATGGATTTTCCCAGGTCCCATTGCTATTGATAAACAGGAATGCCAAATTGGACATCATTTTTTTAATCACAAACATACCATTTTGAAGAACAGAGTCATCCATAATCAACTTCAGAAGGTGATCTATCAAGGTTACGCGGATCTGCATGATTTGATCATTGTGATTGTCCTTAGCTAACCCAGCAATGTGGATGTTCAAATTGACCGTATAAGTAAGGGCGCCAAAGAACTTGCAATTAATGGATGGATTAAGAAGCAGTTGATGGGCCATAATCCACCCATATTCAGATTTTTGGTACTCCTGAAGTTTTTTCTGAACTTCTAGCACATCAGATGAGGATCCATACAGTGTATGTACAAGCTAATGATTAGACACAACTGGGAACGTGAAAACTTACGTCTACCACCTCCTGTTCAGGAAAAGCACTCATTGAACAAACAGGTTAATAAATTTCAACACCTAGTTACTTTATCTTCATCTACACCTTAAACCTTTAATTTTTGACAAAATCAAAATTTTTTTTAGTATAAGCTACCTATATAGTTTATACATGGCCGACCCAACATAGAGAGTTTCTACAAACCACATTAACTTATGTAAACATAGGTTAATGTAACTTGTCAGACAGCCATTTGTGTCCATCCAAAACATCCCTCCCGAAGAAGTACACGCAGTGGATCGAGATCATCGCTCCTTGTTGAACAAGGCAATATGTAGATGACCAGACCGCTAAGGATCGTGGACAAGCTAGCTATTCTCACTCTAGGACACAAAGGTATCTACCTCATCAACCAAGTTGGATTCAGTGGCTCTTTTGAAGAGTCAAAGAGAGACGTGACCTATAGAAATGATCCTATGAAGTACGTCGACAAAGAAAAAAAAAATTTGGGTACTTTTGGGTCGTATTTATAGGCAAATCCAGAAGGAAAAATTTTCCACTTTACGTAAGAACAATGTAAAATTACCAAGGCGTTCCTATTATTATTGGATTACCTCAGGACAAAGAATATATATAGCTGTGCTAAACTATTGTAATACAAAACACGAAAACGGCCTGGACATACACTAGAGAAATCAAACGGTTTGAACTAGATCTTGCTGCAATGCAAGTAGTAATATCCAAGCCCCGTCGCTTAATTATGTATGGTGTAAAGGTTTCATAAAAATAGTCTGATAAAAGTAGTCTTGTGCAGGCAGATGATTACCAGAAGAACATTCTTTTTAACATTATTTAATTTGCATTTTCCACGCAACATATTTGCTTGCAATCTATTTTACTGAAACTGTAAGCAACGGGAACTGCGTATTATCATACAATGTCGCAAGCTATGAATGCTAAACCTTCGATGTTCTCGCTCATTTCGAACAACGGAACGCCGGGTGCAACACGTTTGACCCAAACCCCAGCACCACAGCGGCGAGTGAGCTCTTCCAATAGACCGTGTTCGAACTGTACATGCTCACCCGGACTTTTGTCGAGACAAGGAAGGCGGTCATCAGTTTACATGAAGAGAATTAGTATTAACCGCACCAACAGTTACAAGGCGCATCAAAGTCCAACAGCATCTCCGGGTCTTTCTCCAAGGAAGAAGGCGGGTGAGTCTTTGTACACTATTGATTCCAACTGCTCTACCAAGGAGATCAACACGTCAATGAGACTGGAGAAACTGCGACTTGAGATGAAATCTCATGACGTTGCTGTCTATGTAATTCCCTCTGCTGACGCTCATCAATCAGAATACACATCTGCTCCTGATCAAAGAAGAGCTTTTATCAGCGGTTTTGGAGGGTCTGCCGGAGTTGCAATTGTGACGAGAGATGTTACGTGCATGAACGAGACTCCTGAGGGTCTTTCTGCTTTATCAACAGACGGACGTTATTTCACCCAGGCTTTGAACGAGCTCGATTTTAATTGGCAGCTGTTGAAGCAAGGTGTTCCAGGTGAGCCTACATGGCAGGAATGGGCAGTTTCTCATGCACTTCAGATGTCTTCTGATTCAGGAGAAACTATCAAGATTGGTGTTGATCCTACCTTGTTCACCTATCAGCAAATCAGGGAACTAGAGTCTTTAATTCCGTCGGGAAAGTCCGAAGTGGTCAAAGTTGTTCCTGTGAAGGATAATCTGATTGACAACATTTGGTCTACTTTTGAACAAATGCCTCTAAGGCAATTTAATGAAATTGTTCAACTTGATCTAAAATACACAGGTCTCAGCACACAACAAAAGCTGGAGCAACTTAAGCAGTACTTCGCAAAGTATGAATCCTCTACCTTGGTTCTCTCTGCATTGGATCAGATAGCTTGGTTGCTAAATCTCAGAGGCAAGGATATTGACTTTAACCCATTGTTTTACAGTTATTTGATTGTTCAAGACGACCAAATGACCTTGTTTACCGATAGCAGCGCAGTTTCTTCTGAAAGTTTGACGACATATCTTGACTCGATCAACTGCAAAGTCAAGAAGTACGATGAATTCTGGTTCCACTTGAGGAGATTGGCGACTGAGATGAACGCCCAAAACAAGAAACTTCTTCTTACCAAAGAAGCTTCCTGGAAAATGGTGAACTGTATTATTGCCAAAAATTTCATCGAGGTTGACTCTCCAATTGCTGAACTGAAAGAAGTCAAGAACGACGTGGAGCTCAAAAACCAGATCAAAGCACAGATTAAGGACGGATTCGCTCTTATCAAGTATTTTTCTTGGTTGGAAGATCAGCTTGTGAACAAGGATGAGTTTTTGTCTGAATATGAAGCTGGAATGAAGTTGCTCGAATTCAGATCAGAACAGGAAAACTTTAAAGGGTTGTCCTTTGAAACGATCTCCTCCACAGGACCGAATGCAGCCATCATCCACTATGCTCCAAAGAGAGAATCCAGCTCAATCATCAATCCTAAAAAAATTTACTTGTGCGACTCAGGGGCTCAGTTCTTGGAAGGAACAACGGACACCACACGTACGATGCATTTCACAGAACCAACGGAAGAAGAGATTTTGAGTTATACTTTAGTTCTCAAGGGTCATATTGCACTTGCTAATCTGATTTTCCCTCAGGGTTATACTGGCTATCAGATTGATAGTATTGCTAGGCAATATTTGTGGCAACATGGTCTTGACTATGCACATGGAACAGGCCATGGAGTTGATTCATACGGCCCAGTTCACTCTATGGGAGTTGGTATCGGATTCAGACCTTACTGTAATCTCTCCGCTCTCGCTCCGGGACATTTAATTTCCAACGAGCCTGGGTATTATAAGCCTGGAGAGTTTGGAATTCGAATTGAAAACATGTTTTATGTGAAGGAGAGTGAGAAAACTTCACCAGAAGGGAAGCCATTCCTTGAATTTGAAACCGTCACCACAGTTCCTTACTGCCGCAAATTAATCGATGTGAAAATGCTTTCACCCGAGGAGAAGAAATACATCGACGCTTATCACCATAAGATTTGGCAAATATATGAGACCAAGTTCGACAAAAAGAGCACGGAATGGAACTGGTTAAAAAGGGAATGCAGACCGTTGTAATCCTCTGAATTTTATAATGGAACATAACAATGCATCTAACGTTAATAATAAATAAATATAGTATAGCTAATGAGACCTTAAACCATGAAAGATTCACCACAACCACAACTTCCCTTGCTATTCGGGTTTTTGAACACGAATTTGGAGCTTAATTTATCATCAATCCAATCCATTTCGGATCCGATAATGCTAAAAAGAGCTTTTGAGTCGATCAAAACTTTTACACCGTCTTGTTCGACTTGCTCATCAAACTTTTCAGCATGTGAAACATACTCCAGATGATACGTGAGTCCCGAACATCCCCTGTTGCGAACGCTGATACGTATTAGCTTAGGCTCAGGCTGTTGCATTAATTTCTTTAAATGGACTATGGCGTTAGGGGTTAAAGTAATAACTGATTTGAGGGGTTTTAATTGCCTTCTCCTCCTTTTTGGTCTGGGTGTTTCTTTGATAGGTTCTATTGGAGCATTTTTATCAGGCATGGAATGCTTGGACCACCTATTGGAGCTCAGGATATCCTTACTCCGTTTCTCATTGAGCTGTCCTGTGTGTGTATTTCTGTATTGCGATAGTATACTGTTTTTCTTGAATGTAGTTGAAAGTAGACACGGTATCACTGATCCGTGAAGTGAACGAACAGTTGCCAAAGGCAGTTTATTGATTAGCATTGTTTAATAATTAATAATTAAATGCGATAAATATTTTGAACGGGCAAATTCTAATGACCTGGGAAACGGGGTACACCCGTACACCATTATTAAGATGACACTTAAGTCTCACGCTATTGGTCATTTCCGATAATTTAGAGTCTATGAGATATCATGCCTACACAGGGTGACCGGCTTGAAAACACTCCCCAGGTGTAAGACTGATCACTTTATTGTCCATTCCGAGCGGTTTCTGTTTTTGATCAGATTGCGTGAACTCCTCATTACCCCAGATTACGTAACACGACACACGCATGTGATACTGTAGCAAGGATATAAGAAGTGGAGTTTGTTCTTAATGAAGCTTATGAGCAATTCTTTAGGTTTGGTGTCTGTTAAAGACATAGTAGCCCGGCTACTTTCAAAAAATAGTCGGGCCATGTCTTTCTTGAACATCAATCTGAACTCCAAGCCTGTTCTGCTATTTCTGCTTTCCATCTCGTCTAGTTCCCTGATTATGGTTATTTACAACTTAGTCAAACTCCTTAACTATGTGAAGCTACGAAATACTCAACGACATCAGATTGATATTTCTAAACGCAACTTCTACAAGAAATCCACTGACTATAGAGTGATCAACGTGCCATACAAGAACAAGAACATGAAAGTTAAAATCGATAAGCTAAACTCTGATAAATATGAACACGACAAACTGGAGTTCAAGCGGTTTTTGCGAGAATCAGACATGTCTGTTTCCAATGACAGTGTGGTTGAATCTAAGTTCTTCAAAAAGTTGTTCATCTTATGGCGCCTTATCTTGATTCCCAAAATCCTGCATAGAAATACCACAATTTTGGTTGCACAAGTTCTCTGCCTAATTGCACGAACATGGATGAGTTTACTGGTGACCAGACTAGATGGTCAAATAGTGAAAGACCTAATTGGACTTCGTGGAAGATCATTTCTCCGGGGAATCATTTATTGGTTTCTTTTTGCGTTCCCTGCTTCCTACATTAATTCAGGCATCAAATTCTTGACTAATAGGCTTGCCTTGAATTTCCGTACTAACCTCGTTCGATACTGCCATGATCTTTACATGGATCCAAGAATGGTCTACTACAAACTGCAGTTTAACCAGAATCAATCAGAGGTCTACAAAATGGATTTCAACTATATTGATCAGTACCTGACGGAGGATATCAAGAAATTCAGCGAGTCTCTTACATCTCTTTTTCTGAATGTGGGTAAACCGACCGTGGATCTTATTTTCTTTGCAACGTATTTGCGAGACAATATTGGAAGTGCCGGTATATCAGGAATGCTTTTATGCTATTTTGTGACTGGCTGGTTTTTGAAGAAGCACTCACCAAATTTTAACAAAATATGGAAAGCAAGAGCACACTTGGAAGGAATTTACTACAACTACAACCTAAATCTTATCAATAACTGCGAAGAAATCTCGTTCTACAAAGGAATTAAGCTTGAAAAGGGTAAAGTTCACAAGATTTATAAAATGCTTGACTCTCATTTCACTACCGAAATCAATGCGAAGTACCACTATGGACTTCTAGAAGAATATGTTCTGAAGTACGCATGGCCAGCATTTGGATATTTGTTCTCAAGTTTCCCAATAATGTTTGGATATGATTCAGCGGGTTCCGAAAGTATCAAAAGTTTCATCGTGAACAAAAGACTGATGCTCAACATGGCAGATGCAGGATCACGCTTAATGTACTCGATGAAAGATATTAGCAGTCTGAGCGGAGTTACAGACAGAGTGTTTACTCTTCTTCTGAACTTACACCAAGTGCATGATCACAATTTTCAATATGGAATTGAGCATACCGGCTTTGGCTCCCAGTACAGATTAAATTCGTTCACATCTCGGATGAAACTATCTCAGGGAGTTCAAGCTGGGATCAATGGAACCATCCAGACATTATATCCAGGTTTGAGGTTAGAAAGAATCCCCGTGATTGTTCCGTCACCTGAGGGAGCCAAAGGACCTCATTTGCTCCACAATTTAACATTCAAGATCAACCAGGGTGAGAACCTGCTAATTTTGGGCAAAAATGGAATCGGAAAAACATCGATCATGCGACTGATATCAGAATTATGGCCATTGTACGGAGGTCTTCTGTCCAAACCTGGTGCTAATGATATAATGTTCGTTTCTCAAAAATCATACTTCATCAACGGTTCTCTCAGAGATCAAATCATCTATCCCTTGAGTCACATCCAAATGCTCGAGAAAGGCTATACTGACGACGATCTTATAGGTTATTTGAATGAGGTTGGACTAGGATATCTCTTGGAAAGATTCGAGAATTTAGATTATCATCCAAACGAGTCGACAACAATCCTAACTGACGAACTGGTGGTCAATGGAAAGAGCATCAAGATTTATAATTCTAACGTTGGGCTAGGTGATGGAAAGCAAAGCTGGCACACATTGTTGAGCGGTGGAGAGAGACAAAAACTAGTCATAGCTAGAGTTCTTTTCCATCAAAAACGATTCGTTGTCCTTGACGAGCCAACAAATGCAATTTCTTATGATTTTGAAGATGCTATATTTGAGATGCTCAGAGCCAAGAAGTTCACTTTCATAACTATCAGTCACCGCAATTCTCTTATCAAGTACCATGACTATCTATTAAAGCTCAATGGACCAACAGACTGTCAGTTCACCAAAGTCGATGTTGGCTTAAAGGAGTTCGAGAACAATGAAAAAGAGATTGCATTTTTGGAGGAAGAACTTAACAAGCTGGAACAGATGAAAATTAGAAAAGAAGAGTTGGTGAATTTGCTCAACGGTCCTGAGACTTAGAAGATAACCAAGGGAATATATCTATCGCATCATATTTGGCTTTGGCCACATCGAATGGAAATTTATCAAGCTCTAACAGGGTGTCAAGAGCTTGGTCCAAACCCAACTTATAAATACGCTCACCATTACCTCGATGGTATGGATCTCTCGCAACTTTTTTGTCATATAGCTTGGAACCAACGCAGCCAAACCAATCCTGCTCAAATAGATCGGTTGCAAACTTTTTTTCACTGAAATGTAGGTCTTCGAAATATGCCTTTTTCTTTGCTAGCCACTCTTCTTCATTCAAGTCTAAATCCTCACGACTTGGATAGTCAGGACCAATCCCAATGTATTCTACGTTTGGCAATTTCATGACTTTAGCATGGAGCTCCAAAAATCTATATCTTTTGAATTCGAAACCGACTATCTGGATGTCTTGTGGGTAGTAACCCAGCTCTTTCCGGTATAAGGCAACGGCAAGTAGAAGGTTCTCATATGAATCTCTTGCATGCTCTTCTAGTAGAATACGGTTCTGGTTTCTGGAAGTCACTAAACCACGGAGTTTTGCAACTTTCAGATAGCTTTCACATTCAGAGAGGGAAACATCCTTTTTTGTAAGTCCACCAGAAATAATCAAATATGAATCTTCTGTGGTGTCGAGCAGTTCGAAAGCTCTGTGGATGTGCTCCACAAAAGAAAGATGATCTCTAGCTTCATACTGAAATGGTGCTAAAATCCAGTGAGATTGTTCTGAACCTGGACCTACATCATGAGGACCCAATTGATTCAAACTGGGCTCCAACTGAGAGCCGTGTGTGAAAACTGAGTGACACGGAAGCAAAATTAAGGTTGGCATGATATGTGTGAGATAGTGAATGACGTTTAAAGGAAATCTGAATTTGGGATCGACGCGACGGAAAAATATTTTTTTTTTTTTTGATAAATTTTTAGGATCTAATAGATATGCAGATAGACAGGCCCCAGACAAGACAGAGCTCTCGGAAGACCAGAAAGGCCTGGAGAAAGAACATAGATTTGGATGATATTGAGTCAGGTCTTGAGCAAAGAAGAGAGGAGCTGATTACACATGGTGAATCCATCGAAAATGTCAAATCTGATGAGCTTTTTTTCATTGATGATGAAGCGGATGAGAAGGTTGTGAAAAAGATGAAGCGCGACAACGTGAAGCTTCTGAAATCACAGGAAATTTTGAATCAAAGATCCAAGGTTCCTGCTCTGGAGACTGAAAGGAGCAAGAAGAAGATCCAAGGAGTTAACAAAAAGGATGTTCATAAATTAATGGAGCTGGCTGGAAAAGTTCAAGGAGTGACAAGAGCACAGGCTTCGCTCAAAGGTAAAGGTCTTGTCAAGGCAGGTTCCACCAAGGATGTTTGGGCAGAAACTGAAACCAAAGAGTATGTTCCGAGCCTTGCAGGATACACATCTGCCACTAAGGCTCCCAAGACTCTCTTTGAAGCCCCTGTCAAAGTTAGAAACATTGAAGTTTTGCCTCACGGAGGAAAATCTTACAACCCTTCGTTTGAAAGCTGGCAAGATCTGATTAAGAGCGAGTCTTTCAAGGAAAGCACGAAGGAGGAAAAGCAACTTGCTTTACAAGCTCACCAGGACAAAATTCAATATTTGATCGAAAATTTTGTCGATGATGAGGTTCCAGAAGAAGTTGAGGAAGAGGAAGAGGAAGAAGTAGAACCAGGAGAGCTTACAAAACTTTCCGTGAATCCATCTGTGAAGAACAAAGAGAAAACGAAAACTCAAAGAAACAAGCAAAAGAGGCACAAGGAGAGAGTTAGACTCGAAAATGAGATGAAAGAGTTAAAGCAAAAGATCAAGGAACTAGAGACTCTTCCTGATCTTCTAATTGCCGAACCAGAAAAGAAAACTCAAACCAAACAGGACAAAGTTGCAAAAGAAAAGAAGAAACTAGGAACTAAACATCAGCCTGTTGAGCAGATGTTAGAAGTCAAATTGAGCGATGAATTGAGCGATAGTCTACGTAAGTTGAGACCTGAGGGAAATTTGCTTTATGACCAGATGCGCATATTACAGGCTTCTGGTAAGGTGGAGGCCAGAAAGCCGGTGAAGCAAAAACGCAAATACGCTCCAAAGATCACCGAGAAATGGACATACAAGGATTTCAAATGAAGGTCATGCTAATAAAGTTCGTTATTGATTCGTATCATTCCAGTAGTTTTCCATGATTTTTATGGTTTCTTGTATGATCATCAGAAAGTCTTCGTGAACTACCTGGCCACTCAAGCTAATGTAAGAGGGCGTGTAGTATTTTTTGGAGATTAATTGGCCCATACGTTTTCCCAAATCAACCAAGGTTTCAGTTGAATTGTTGAGTAGAGTTTGATAAATCTGTGGTCCTGAAGTGGGATTTCGCGTGTCTACCACTGAGTAAACGTAACATCCAAGGTTCGTACGGGATCCCTCAGTGCTCACATGAATAGAAATGGGGATAGTATTTGCAGTTTTCTCTAGCGGTCTTTGTACAGGAATTGAAAGCATCACCTCAAAAGGTTGACCGAAGCTCGGCTGCACTTCCTTGAAAATGCTCGTAGTGGCCATTTTAAAAAATAATCGTATATTTAGGTTGGTGCGGCTATGAATTTTTTTTACCTCGAGCCCTAGAAAAATTCAGCTTATTAGTCTCGGAGGATGTCTCTACTTTTGGTTGATTCGTATGATTCGTTCACTTACAACCTTCGGCACTTAGTCGAAACTGCAACAGGGTGCCAAGTGAAAACAATTCACAATGATTCTTTCACGCTACCTGATGAATGTAGTGAATTGGACAAACTGGTTGATTCGGTAGATGCTCTTATTATAGGACCAGGACCAGGTAATCCAGCCAACCCGAGCGACGTGGGTATCATCACGTATCTGTTTGAAAGATTCAAAGACAAGCCCATTCTTGGAATCTGTCTAGGATTCCAATGTCTCTGCCTTGCAAATGGTTGCAAAGTGGGATACTTGAAAGAGCCTGTACATGGGCAAATCAGCAAAGTTAAGCCACTTAACAACAGCATACTTTACCAAGACTGCAAACCAGAGTTTGAGAGTGTCCGTTACCACTCGATCTTTGTTTCAGAACTTTCGAAAGAGATCATCCCCATAGCATACTCGGACGACAATTGCCTTATGGCTGCCCAGCACGCATCAAGACCTCATTATGGGGTCCAGTATCACCCCGAGTCAGTTTTATCTGAAGGGGGTTTGAAAATGATTGCAAACTTTTGGAAAAGTGTTACTCAGCTTGAGGCTGAGCCAGTCAGAGATGAGCACATAATCAAGACCCGGCCATTGATTGAAAAATTCGAAATGTCTACTCAATTCCATTACGAGTTTAAAAAACTATCGTTGATAGAGACAATTTCTGCATGTGAAGTCTTTGAGGACTATCTACTGCTTAACAGTGCTGCTGCACCAGGAGAATGGACAATAATAGCTGTTCCCGAAAAAGAAAAAAGTCTTTTAATCTGTCACTCACAAGACACTGGATTGAGTGTGGGAACCTGGAAGGGGCCTGTGGTTCCTTCTTCCGGATCAATGTGGTCCTACATTTGTGAGTTCATGGAGACAAGATTGTATTTACCTGTCATCGAAGATGAGGATCTGCGAGACTGTCCTTTCGTCGGTGGACTTATTGGCTTCATGTCATACGAGGAAGGAGTTCAAAACGAGGTTGTGAAAATTACATCAGGTGCCATTGCTGATACCAGGCTTTGTTTTATAGACCGTTTTGTTGTGAGCAACGGGACTAATACCTTTGTGGTGAGTATTCGCGGCAATGATAGTCAATGGATTGAAGAAACAACTCGTGGGCTCCATGCTGCACGTGCTCCTGAATTTATGGAAAGTATAAATGCCACTGTGGAAAGACCAGACAAGAAATCTTATGATGCCAGCTTCTCTCGCTGTCAAGAGTTTCTGAGGTCTGGGGATTCTTACGAACTATGTTTAACTCGTCAGACGAAGATCAACGTCCCTAGAGAGATTCCTCCTTGGGAAATTTACAAATGCATGGTGAACAAGAATCCATCTCCTTACTCATGCTTTATGGATTTTGGCGATGCAAGGCTACTCTCCACATCACCTGAAAGGTTCATTTGTTGGAATAACGAGCGTTCTCAGATGAGACCCATCAAAGGTACAGTTAGGAAGACGGACGAACTCACTTACGAAAAGGCATGCGAGATGCTTAAGATTCCGAAAGAAATCGGAGAAAATCTAATGATAGTGGATCTTATCCGTCACGATCTGTATGAGATGCTTGAGAAGGTGGATGTGACAAAATTGATGACAGTGGAAGAGTATCACACTGTCTATCAATTGGTGTCTGTTATTGAGGGTGACCTCAAGGACACCAAATTCACAGGCATAGACTTATTGAAACACTCGCTCCCTCCTGGATCAATGACCGGAGCTCCAAAGAAAAGGAGCGTCGAGATCTTGAACCAACTGGAGCACCAAGTTCCTAGAGGACTTTATTCTGGAGTGTGTGGCTACTGGTCGCTCAACAACAGTGCAGATTGGAGCGTTGTCATTCGCTCTCTTTTCAACTACACTGACGATCTTTGCTCCAACGAAGAAACACAATGTTACAGATGTGGTTCTGGAGGAGCCATAACTGTACTCAGCACCTGTGAGGGTGAATGGGAAGAGATGAATATTAAGTTAGACAGTGTATTGAAGATATTTTTATAATATAAACTAATTTTCGAGTTGGATTCTGTTTCTCGTGGCCAGAGATCCAGAAAAGGTGAAGGCGTGTCCGTTTTTCTTTTTGGTCGAAGATCCTGCAGCATCTGAGCATTTTCCGTACCCTCCTCCACCAGGAGTCAAGATACGCATACGGTCGCCAGCAGCAGCATCAACAGAGGCACGGCCCCCAATACTGATGATGCGTTCTTCAATCTTGCCATTTTGATCCTTTCTTCTCTTGATCCACAAGTTGATACCTCTAGCACCGTCTTCTCCTCCCTCAAGTCCATGTGGGGCAATCACTCTTCTTTCAGAAAGAACAGAGGCAGTGACAGGAACTCTGAATTCAACCTCTCTAACAACACCGTCACCTCCTCTATGCAAACCAGCTCCTCCCGAGTTTTCTCTGATGGAGAATTCACGTAGGATGATCGGATATCTCTTTTCGAAGATCTCAGGATCAGTAATTCTAGTGTTGGTCATGTTGGTATGCACACCAGAAACACCGTCCCAAGTGGCAGAAGCTCCGTGACCACCAGCAATTGTTTCGTAGTATCCGAAACCTTGCTCATAGACACCGTCTGGAGTGTTACCACCAGTACCAAAGGTGAAATTGTTACAACAACCCTGCGAGTCAGCCATAACTTGGAATGCTTTCAAAACAACGTCAGTGATACGTTGAGACGTGCACACGTTACCACCCACAACGGCACATCCGTCATCAGGAGACAGAAGAGAGCTATCAGGGATAATCACGTGAATGGGCTCAAGACATCCTTGGTTCATTGGGATGTCTTCATCCACCAAACAACGCAAACAATAGAGAATGGCAGAGTAGACGATAGCCTTTGGAGCATTGAAGTTGTTGTATGCTTGGGCAGAGGTTCCAGTGAAATCAAACACAGTCTTTCCAAGCTTCTCGTCTTTGCGGATTTGAAGTTTGATGGCAGAACCATCATCCATGAAATCCGTGCAGCACAAAGAATCCTGTCCGTGTTCTTCAATGATCTTCTCCAACATTGTAGCAACAGTCTGACTAGCATTTTGTTGAATGGCAGTCATGTAACTGATAATAGTAGGCAGGCCAAATTCTTCAACCAACCTTCCAATGAGATTGATACCCTTCTGGTTGGCAGCCACCTGTGCCTTCAGGTCGGAGATGTTATCAGACAGACGTCTGGTTCCAGAACATCCGGGGTATTTAGCAGGCTCCTCCAGCAAAGTCTTGGTGATACTTTCGAGTTGGAATTCACCGTTACTCACAAGCAGATCAGAGTAGAATGTAGCTCCTTCTTGCCACAGTTCCTTCGAGTTTGGAGGCATAGATCCAGGTAACACTCCTCCAATATCTGCGTGGTGAGCACGCGAAGCAACGTAGAAAATCAGTTTGTCACCATCAAAGGCAGGTGTAATCACAGTAATATCAGGCAAGTGCGTTCCACCAGCCGAAGGATGGTTGGAGATGAGCACATCACCTGGTTTCAGTTTTCCCTCCCACAATTTTGCCTGAGTGGCCACGCAAGTAGACATGGAACCCAAGTGGACAGGAACATGAGGAGCGTTGGCAACAAGGTTTCCTAGTGGATCAAATAGAGCACAGGAAAAGTCCAATCTCTCCTTCACGTTAACAGAAACAGAAGTCTTTTGTAGAGAAATACCCATCTGCTCGGCAATGTCCATAAATCTGTGACCGAAAATGGACAGTAAAACAGGCTCAATCACAACCTTCTCGTCTTGAGCAAAAGCAGTCTTCTGCTCTTCTGCCAGGTGTATGACAATATGGGCCGTCAAAACGGTAGCGACAGCTTTTGGTGGAATGACATTGGTCTGGGTTCCATCAGCAATAATAGCTGGTCCATGAACTTGAGTACCAACCTCCAACTCTTCCAATCTATAAACTGGAGTTTCATGGTCGTCTTGTCCCCAGAAGGTCTTCTTCACAAATTGGATTTTGTCCTTAGAGGCATCAACCAGTTTGTTTTCAGAAATAAGCTTTTCGAGTTGGTCATCAACATATCCTTCCTCTCTGTTCAAACCCTTACCGATGGCTCTAACACGGATATCGTCGACGATAATTCCCTTGTCAAAAATGAATCCAAACTCACGCTTGTGCAAAGCATAGAAGCTTTCCTTGAAGTCCCATCCTTCACCCTTGACAACCATGAGACCTGACTCTGTACCGTCATATCTCAAGTTCAAGTACTCTTCGAAGGTGATGTCTTCGTCCTGGAAACCTTGCTGTCTCAAAGCTTCGGCAGCTTGTTTTCTCAAAACATCAAGTCTCTTGGAAATCGCGTCCTGAGTAGCATCTTCCAACATGTAAGACGAAGGTTCCTGAACTTCTTCAACAACATCAGCAAGTGCCATACCATAAGCAGATAACACAGACGAAAATCTGTGGACCAGGACCATAGAGATACCAAGCAGTTTGGCAACATCACAAGCACACTGGCCTCCCGCACCTCCGAAAGAAACGAGTCTGTGCTTCGAAAGCACATGACCCTTGGACTCAGTCAGTTGACGAACAGGACGAGCCATAGTCTCGTTTGCAACCTTCAAGAAACCCCAAGCGGCCTCCTTGATGCTCATAGGAGGGAGATGTGGGTTAGAGGAGTTAATCTTGTCAGTGAGCTCTTGGAACTTTTGTGCTGTAACCTCGAAGTCCAATGGTTGGTCCTCATTAGGACCAAAAATCTTCGGGAAGTATTCCGGAACCAATCTTCCTAAAATCAGGTTAGCATCTGTGATAGTCAAAGGACCTCCTTTACGGTAGCAAGCTGGACCAGGATGCGAAGAGGCCGATTCTGGACCAACAGTCATAAGACCATTCTTGAAGTCCAAAATACTTCCTCCTCCGGCTGCAACAGTGTTGATATCAAGTTGCGGAGACTGAATGGTCACACCTGCAGTGGTGGTTTCAAACACATGGTCGAATTTACCGTCACCGTAACGAGAAACGTCGGTTGAAGTTCCTCCCATGTCAAATCCAATCAGAGGGATTTGGTTCTTAGGGTTGTAACATGTTTTGGAGTACCCGACAACACCACCTGCTGGACCTGACAAGATAGCTCTCAGACCCGAGAAGCCAGAAGCATCAACCAGTCCTCCGTCGGACTGCATAAATTGACATTTCACTCCGTCGGTTTTACCATCGGCAACACTTGCTAATCCGTCTTTCAGACCAGACTCAAATCCGTTCAAGTACTTCTTGATCTCCGGGGTCAAGTAAGCATCAGCAACAGAGGAGTTTGCTCTTGGAACGAGCTTAATCATTGGAGTGAGCTTGTGAGAAAGTGAGATGTGCGTGAAACCAACTTCTTGGGCAATCTTTCCAACAAGCAGCTCGTGATCAGGGAAGGTGAACGAGTGTAACAAGCAAACCGCCAGCGATCTGACACCAGTTCCATAAAGCACAGTTAAAAGACTTCTGATTTCCTGTTCATCTGGAGTTTTCATAACCCTCACAGTCTCTCCCGAGAGACCCCTAAATAACTCAACGTTATCGGGATTGGTATATTTTTTAGCCGGATCTTCAACGAAATCTTCAAGGGTCACTCTCTCGTCGATCTCAATGACACTCTCATAGATTGCGTCGGGCTTAGCAACAGAGAGGTCAAAAATGTGAGGACGGGATTGGTTTCCGATACGTAAAATATCCTTGAAACCCTGGGTGGTGACCAAGGCACAACGTTCACCTTTTCTCTCCAAAAGAGCATTGGTGGCGACAGTGGTTCCCAAACGCAAATGCTCAACCTTGGAGGTGTCCAAAGGAACGCCTCTCGGATACTTTTCACCCGTGTAAATCTCCATAAGTCTTCTAATACCCTCGAGATTAGCGTCCGGATAATTTTGGGGATCAACAGACAAAAGCTTGATGATCACATCTTTCTTTCCAGACTCTGTGTCCCAACTACCGACACAGTCGGTGAAGGTTCCACCTCTATCAATAGCAATTCTGATACCGGTCATTTGTGATTAAAAGACAGGATAATGCGTACTATTTATACCGAAATTTCAATTTCTTGGTTACAGAGATTGCGGAAAACTAGTACCGAATTTTATTATCTCCTATGGACATATATCTCCATGGTTTTTTTACTGCTTATGTACTTGGCCAAAAATGTGTTTTTCCCGCTCGCTCTTGTATTGTTTGTTCTTGGAATGTCTACGCTCGTTGTTTTCACGACGTTTCAAACTCTCAATTTCCACCCTCTTGATTTCGCCAGCTTTTTTGACAACAGCTGGAAGATGTCTGTGTCTCTGTATTCTCTTGATCTCGGGCATATTGGCATATCTCTCCTTCAGCTTTTCGTCGTACTCCAATTTGTTTCTGAGTCTTGTAGACTTTGGACCGGAACGTTCGTTAGCCTTGGTTCTCCAGATTCTCACATTTCCCTCGTCCGAGCCTGAAAATATGTATTTGCTATCCATCGAGAATTTGGTGATGAACACATGTTGCATTCTCTTGGTGTGGTAGACGTCTCTTGAATGTCCTTTTCTGTACCCGTAAATTCTGATGGTCTTGTCATAAGATCCGGTCACCACTTCTTGTCCTGTTGGAGAAAAATCCACATCCATCACGGCCGAAACATGGTCCTTGAAAATATTAATAGACCGAGACATGTTTCTCATATCCCAAAGATACGCATTGTGGTCCTCACTTGCTGTGGCAAAAACGTATGCCTCCATAGGATTCCAGCAGATAGAGTTAGTGCGCATGCTGGTTTTGATTTTTTGAGTTGGCGAGTTTGTTCGGATGTCGTACAAAATTAACGAGTTGTCAGAGCCCGCACTGGCTAAAACTGAGGTCTCAGTCTGGTTGAATCTGACAGTGCTGATGTTGTCGGCACCCCAGGAAAGATCGGACACAGGACGACTTCTGGTAACATCCCAGAGATTGATCGTGGCTCCTCCAGTAACAAACATGCTGTCACTGTAATGATGGTCCATCGATTGAAAAGCATGTTCTCCCAAAAAAGTTTTTTGGAGCCCTTGGGTACTAGTGTCCGTTTCATCTTGCACATCAAAGTCCTCTGTATTGACTTGCCAAAGTTTGATGGTTTTATCGTGACCACAAGAAAGAAGTTTGTGGTTCGGAGTCACAACAAGTCCAGAACACATGCCGTAGTGTGCCTTGAAGCTGTATGTCTCGTCTCTAGTGGTAAGGTCCCAGTATTTAATAACACCATCGCCAGAACCAGTTGCAATTTTGTTAACACTGCGAAAGTTTTTAGCAATAGAATAAACACCATCACGGTGTCCACTTCCTAGTTGTCCTATGAATGGTTGAGCAAACATTCGTTCCAGCTTCGTAGCTGTAAGAGCCTTCGTATACTCTCTAGCACGCTCAAATGGATGGAGAGCTGGATCCAGGTTACGAGGCAACGAGCTCTCCTGAGTGTTCCGCACAGGAACGTACGTATCAGACGATCTCGATATGGTTTTGATCTTCATTAAAAGTGCAAAAAATTTATTTGCACAGCCGAACTAAGTATAAAAAATTACGCTTATCTAATCCAACTGGACTTTATGATCTCCAACCGTGGGTGGAGGTGACAATGAAGTTTTCATGGCATCGTCGTAGCTTGGAGGCTGAGTTGAGGAGCCAGTAGCAGGCTCTTCATGAGATTCTTCAGGTTCCGAGTCTTGGTACGGATTCACAGGGGCAGCCCGTTGTGGAGTGGGGGAGGCGATAAGTTGGGGCTGAGCTTCAGGATCCTCTGAAAGAGCTTGGTACTCTCCATTTTGTCCGCCACGTGCTCTAGCCCGCGATTCTCTTCCCGAATCTGAACCTGTTATCAAACTAGTGTCGTGAATAATGTAGATAGCGTATAAGAGTCCTGGTAAATGAGCCAGCAGAGTCAGAAGAAGAGAGATAATCATCTCCACGCTGAAAAGGCCCTTCCGCAAAAAAACAGGTAAAGGTGGCAGTATAAAAGCCAGAAAGTAGAGCAAGACATCTGTTGGGTCAATAGAGTGTCCAAAAATGACAAATGTGTTAGGATGTTGGTCTCTATTCATGATTGGCATTAATTAATAAATTTATAAATAGTGGCTGATAACAAAGACTAGCCACATTGAATTCCATATTAATTTTAGCATATAATTTCAGCAACAGAGAGTATTTATTATCTGGGTCTTAGCTATTCGAGCTCATCACAATCATACTTTCATGGCTACTGAATCTCCATTGAGGCTCTCAAACAATCCCTCGAGAAACACAAAGGTTGCTCGATCGTCTTTGCAATCTGACGCACGCCCCCGCGGTTCAATTGAGCAGGGAAGCAAAACCTCCACCACGGAGTCTTTCAGGACTGGTCGCTTTTCATGGGTCAAACGACTAATGAACAACAATAAGCCTGTGGGATCTCATGTCCCTCACGGTACCACCAGGTCTCAGATCAACTTTGAGCCACCCCCGCAGGATGCTGCCCCGATGACTGTAGTTCGAGCAGCTGAAGATCAGAACAGCTACTGCAGCACGGAGTACTCGACCATTGACAACGTGAGTACAAGACCGATCCTCTCGAACTCCTCCGATGAAAGCGATAATGACAATGACGAAATCAGTTCTGGGTACAAAGACTACGACCCGTCCCTGAAGTCCACTGCGATGACTTCTATTGCCCCTACAGCCTTTACAACGGCAAGTAGCAACTCGCACGGGAACATGATAATTGTTCCAGGGGCCAGTGGGACCCCTGGCTATGGTACAAGTATACGAAGTTTCACAGGAAACAGCACACCTACTGCGGTTTCGACGTCGCACCAAACAGGGCATGGTGCCGACTCGTCATCTGTGATCACCATTGCAAGTTCTACCCGTAATCGGAGACGCAGAAGTATTGACACTAATGCTTCCACCTCTGCGATTCCACCAGCCAGTATTTTTGAGCGAATCATTCCCACCAACGCAAGCGCCTCCAAGATTGCCTCATCTGAGCTCCCATCGCGTTCAGTTTTGAGCGAACAGGACTCTGTGGTGTCCGCAGATTATTGCTCTGCAGTGTCTCAGTGAGCCTCAGCGAGCCTCAACGAGCTATCAAGGTCGTGCTCAAATTCCAATTTTTTTAAAAATGTAAACAAGACGTACAGGTTTTAAATTCTAAATAAATCAATCTCATCTCATTGCTGCCACCCTTGGCTTGAAAAGTGCCCTACTTCGAATAAAGAAGTAGCAAAGGGGACAACCAGCATCAGAACACAGATTAAGTACCACTATCAAAAAATGGGCAACAATACTTGTGACGGAGACGTATATATCCACAACCTAGCCACGTTCATAAAATCTCATGAGCGCCAGCTGGCTAATGCATTAGTTGCGTACAAAAAGACTGCTCCAAAGACCAACAGCAATGGTGATAAGGCTACTTCTCTTACGAGACAACAACAGCAAACGACAAAACCAGTCAGACTCTCTTTATCATTGCATCATCTGTATTTTCTTCTAGGGAAATTTCAGGAACTAGGGATAAGTGTGGGACCAATGAATATTCGACTCGATAATATTGACACCGAAAGTTCAAATAATTATGTGTCGTTTTTGAGCGAGTTCCAGAGGAATAAGGCCATACAGTCTGACGCTCAGTCTATTCATTCCATGTCCAGTGTGAAATCTGTCATGTCTAGCGTTTCTGCTCTGTGGTCAACATTGAGTGCTAGTGGCCACAAAGGAGAAAACATTGTTAGCGACTTGAAATACCTTTATTCAGCATTCACCAAGCTCCCGTGTCTAAGATTGGCAAATGACCCCAACGCGAAACTTATAGAAGGGCATGAAGAATACCCTTTCGATACTTCTACTCCAGTCAAAATCTTTAAAAATCTTTCGGTCCTCGAGATATCTGATCTCGATCCTAAGGAGATCTACGGATGGAACATTATCAGTGAATCAATAAGGTTTTTGGTTGTCAAACGTAGTAATGTCACCGATCCATACGATATCCTCGTTTCACTAGTGAATGACGATATGAACAAACGAGGTTCCATTTATTCAGATGATTCAGACCCACCTCCAGTATCTTCAGCAGCCAACGCGATTCCAATGTCTAAACGTGGATCCTTTTCGTCCCCTGTTGTCCAGACAACCTCACTATTTTCAAATTCCTATGGATCGTCTTACCATCATATTCTGAGTGTATCGCTACCCGAATCAGTTTCTCCGCCATCATCCTATCATGCATCAAGACTTCCGAACGAAGAGAAGTACTCACTGGTATCAAGGAGACAATACCCATACCCCCAGAAGTCGCGCTATCCACCCAAAGACAGTTTGCCTACAATCGACCAAATACCCTCACCTTTCAACATGCCTCCGGACGCTACGGCCCACTGGAGAATGCTCAAACATTTGTCCCTGACTGAAAACAAAGTCTCAACCATAACTAAGTCCGCTTTCCAAAACCTGGACAATTTGTCTTCGTTGGACTTATCTTATAACGATCTTACCGAAATTCCCTATGATGCGTTTTCACAGTTATCTAATCTCAAGTCCTTGAACTTATCTTACAATAAGTTAATGAGCACCAAAAACTTCCCTAAAACGTTGCAGAAACTTACAGTTTTGAATGTTAGAGGCAACTATTTAGACAATTTGGACTCTCTGGAGAACCTTAAATCGTTGGAGAAGATTGATCTGAGGCAAAATAAGATTACAAAGGTGACGGACTTGAAGCCTTTATTTTTGATGAGCTCGGAAGTTTTGAAGCTGACTACTTTATACCTTGTCGGAAACCCTGTTGCTAGCAATAGGGGCTATAGGATTGAACTGTTCAATTTGTTCAATGGTGTTGATTACTCTAATGATTTACGAATTGATGGGTCAAAACCTGGAATCTTTGAGTCCAGACTCTTGCTCGATGCTAAGTCTGCCCAATTGAAGCTAAACAAATTTTTGGACGCCAGTATCATCAGTAAAATGACTGAAAGTGTTTCAACAATGAATCTTAACAAAATCATCACCACTACCACCACTACAAGAGACAATTCGACCTCATCTGAGGTTTTGGGTAACAGAATAAGTTCCCAATCCAGGGTAAGTGTGTCTTCAAAGGAGAGGAAAGAAGACGCACGCGACTCAATTGATTCTAGAGCTTCCCAACGGCCCAAATTAACGACTTTAACTATTGATACCCACAAATCACATGCTTCACTTCAACCAGCGCAAGTATTGACTCCTAACAACAATGTGTTGAACTCCTCTGATCATATGTTTCCTCCCCAGAAACCGTTTTCGTTGAAGCAACCGACTAGCCAATCTCCAACAGCATCAAACTTGTGGGAGCAGCTAAGCTCGGCATCATTGGCAGAGGGGTCTAAACTGTCTTCTCTTGCGAACCCTAGCATTTCAACTTACTCTAACGAGAAGTCAGTTCCTGAGCCGGCTTCCCAAGTTTCATTCCCTGTGACTCCCAACCAAATCTCTGGAACTGTTTCAATAGACGAAAATGTCTATCCCGCAGGTGTCCTTTTGACGCGACAAGTGAATACCTCTAATACCTCGCTGGCAACATCATCTTCACGAAAACCATCTCAAGAGACCAACCCGATCAACAAGATTAGTCTTGCGGCCCCTGCGCTTCCAGTCATAACTCAGGCCACCACCATGACAACAGTTTCCTCAGATCCTCCTACACCCCACAGTCAGCGAATAAGCACAGACGCAGAGTACTTTGGGGTTTCTACTCCGTTGCACAGTCCACTGAAATCACACCCTCTTCGCAAATCAGATGTGAGGATTGACAACAATCTAGAGACGACTAATGGCATGGAAGCTTCTATATTGGAAATGATTCGTGACTCTAAGGATGAAGGTTCAAAAAGTCAATCCGATAACAAAGATGACTTTTCAAAAGGACTCAAGATTTATGTGGGCTAAGTCAAAGTATGGCAGTTACATTTAAGATATGTATAATTAGTGCATTTAAATTCAAGGTATTGATATTTCAGAAGTATTTCTTCCCTCCGCCAGAAGCCCAGCGACAGTGGCACCCGATAACGAAGATGTTTCCATGGTGCTTATCAATTGTTCCATTCCATTGAGATAATATAAGTTGTCATCAAGTTTGAACTCATCAAATTCAGAGATAGGATGCAAGTAGGGATAGCTGTACCACGTTTTCTCAAACTTGGAAGAATAATTCCCAAACAACTTTTGCAGTAACTCTTCAGTGAGAGTTTGGTAGCTGAAAACTTTGTAAACGTATTCACTGTACTCTTCACTATAACCCACCAGTCCAATTGAATTGAAGTCGTCTCCACCAGACGTCAGAACTGTGTTTGGAGTCTGTGAATTATCAAAGTATTTGCTTTCAGACAGCGAAGATGAGGTTCTCACAAATGTCACATGCAAGTGAACATACTCCACGTCAACTAGTGAGACAGATATATTCGTTTTGATGTTCAATTGGTCATATGGGCCTGCTAGCACGACAATGTCAAAAAGTTCGCTTTTTGCATTGGTATCTGCTCCAGAAGATATTTGATACCCGGACTTCGTCTTCGAAATAGAAGTCACAGGAGTATTTAGCCTCAAGTCAGCTTCCGAGCTGTCTATCCATTTCTGAAATATCTGATTATTTCCACCGCTCACATGGAGCGAAGAGTCGCCAGAAAGAAGCACTAAACTACCCAAAGAATGTATCTTGTCGAGATCTTGAGCATAGTTGTTCCGAGTAAGTCCTTGAATAAAATCCTGCAAGTTGGAACTGATGCGTAAGTAACTGAACAAGCTGCTTGCTGTAACAGAAGTGTACTTTAAAAGCGCACTAACTGCATTTAGCGACTTTAGTGGAAAATAAGTTTGGTAATAGTCGGTCAAAAATGTATCTAGAGCAGTGGCAGCTTCATATTTCATGGCGGCAATTGAATATAAACCAAATTGCCATACTAGCTTGAGAGTATTCATCAAGCTGTTTGACGAAGGTTCAAAGATGTAGTCCATGGATTGTCCGTTCCAGATAGCAAATGAAGATGAATCCATACCGCCTGACGATTCACTGAGAGAGAGATTGAACTCTTGGACTGCATTGTATAAAATCATGTTGTCCTCTATGAAAATAGTAGCTCCTAGCTCCACTCCGATTCCATCGAAATCATAATAATGAGCCCTCCCTCCAACGTAATTGTTCTTTTCAAATATGGTAATGTTGAATTCGTGGTTTGTAAATTTCTGGAGATGATAGGCACAAGAAGAGCCTCCAGCGCCAGCACCTATAATTGCAACTTTGGGGTTGCTAGTGGTTGCCGTTTGCTGATAGGCAAGACAAGAAACTGCAAAATATATCCAGAGAAGCATTTCTTGCTATATCTCAAATATTATCACAACAAAATAATCACATTCAAAGATGGAACTGTATTGGTATATAATTGATACGTCTTTGATCGCCAAAAGCAAACCAGGCACATCAAATAAGGTTGTTTAGGACACCAATGCCGTATCTGAGACATTCTATTGAGCTAGGTTCAGGAGTTTCAGGTCATTTGATACAAGGCTGTGCAAGTGTATGAGACATAGACAATAACGATGTTCGGACAGAGGCTATCTAGAAAGTGCTCACGTACGATTTCACGACGAGCGTCAAAGATACCCCGCCCAAGGATCCACAGTTGCGTGTACCCAAGTCACCATCGGTTTTATCTTATCTAATTCTGGTATGCACCCATAATATTATCAGTCACGTGACCAGATGTAGCTCCACACCTGTGTAACCAGCTGCCACCACCACCACAGTTTATAATTTCGTACGATATAAAAGCGGCTCCTCAACTACACAAGATCTTCAAAGCTAAACATGGTTTTGATTTCAAAGGCTTACAACAACGACATTCACTTTCGCAAAGACGAAGACTCAATTAGAGATGGTGTTTTCTCCATTTCTGATGAAAACTACAAGAGGCTGAACTATCCCGACTGGGCACCTACTTGGGACCCTAGCCATGAGATGGCATTTTCTAACCCAGATCCATTTGACCATACTGATCGTGGATACTTTGGAGACCCTACTTTCCAGTCATTGTTATCTGGACCAGATGTTGAAACTCGCAAGTTGAGTCCTAAACTGGGAACTGAAATTAAAGGTGTTCAGCTTAGCTCGCTAACTTCTAAGCAGAAAGACGATCTTGCGCTACTGGTTGAGCAAAGAGGCGTTTTGGTTTTCCGCGATCAAGATTTCAAAGACCAATCCTTTGAGCATATCAAAGATTGGGGAAAATATTTTGGCCCCCTCCATGTGCATCCTACTTCGGGTGCTCCTTTGAATCATCCTGAATTTCACATTACCTTCCGCAGAGGTAGTAAGGATGAAGCAGCCAAGAGATTCACCCACAGACTGAACAACATCATTTGGCACTCCGACATTACGTACGAGACGCAACCTCCAGGGCTAACGCTATTCGGAATGCTTCAAACTGGTGTTGGAGGAGATACTCAATTCCTGGATACAGTTGAAGCGTACAAACGACTGTCACCAACCATGCAGAAATTGCTTGATGGACTGAAGGTGTTGCACACCTCAAGAGACCAAGCAGACAGCGCAAGACAGCAGGGAGGAATTGAGCGTAAAACTGCTATCGACTCCATCCATCCCTTGGTCAGATACCATCCGGTTTTGAAGGAAAAATGTCTTTATCTGAGCAGGGGCTTCTCCCGCCGCATTTTGGGTCTCAAGGAAGAGGAAAGTGAAACGCTTCTTAACTTTTTGTTCCAACACATCGAGTCATGTTTGGATGCGCATATCAGGGCTCAATGGGACGAATCCACCATTACCATTTGGGACAATCGTCGGGTCTTGCACACTGCTACCCTTGACTGGGACTCTAAAGATGTGCGGCACGCGTTCAGGTTGACAACTCTAGCAGAGAGACCTGTTGGTAGCGAGGAAGAGTTCAACTCTTGGACTCCGGAGTTGGAACAATTAAAGATTCAGCAGACCGCGGCAGATATTGCTCTAACACCTCAGAAGTATTATGAGAAGTATTACCAATGAGTGAATTATGTAGGTGTATAATTGTCAATTGCTTTTTGAACTTTAAATATTCTATTCAGTTTTAAACCACACAATAGCCACCATCAACACGAATGTCAGTTCCCGTAACATACGTGGCCGCATCGCTAGCAAGGAACAAATATGCACCTGCTATTTCTTTGGGCAAAGCCAATCTGCCCATAGGAATCACTCCCAGCCATGTAGCCATTAGATCGGCTGGCAGCTTAGCAACCAATTCGGTCTTCACATATCCAGGCGACACAGTATTCACTCTTGCAAATCCTGCCCATTCAACAGCCAAACTGCGAGCATAGTGAGCCACAGCAGCCTTAGCAGCATTGTAAGGAGCTTGCATTTGAGGATAGTTCACGATGTGAGCAGACATGGAAGATGTGATTATCAAGGAACCGAATCCTTGCTGCTTGAACTTCTTACCAACGGCTCGAGCACAAAAATGGATCGCATCCACATCAACTGCAAAAAGCTTGTTCCATTCTCTCACAGCTTCATCATCATCCTCAATTGCAAGAATATCCTTAGCGTTCCATGCGACTCCTGCGTTGGCGACGAAAATATCCATCTTACCAAAATCCTTCACGATTTGCTCGATGGTGTCCTTGACCGCTCCCATATCAGTGACGGGGCACTTGTAGCCTCGACAATTTACTCCATACTTGGCTTCAAACTCTTTCAAAACCTCGTCAACTGGAGTACTGTTGTACAAGAGGGCCACCTCTGCTCCTGCACTCGCATATGCCTCAGCAACTGCAAGACCAATGCCTTTCGAAGCACCAGAAACAGCTGCGACCTTGCCTCTCAGCGAAAAAAGCTCGAATGGACTGCGATCCAATTTAGGAGAAGGTCTAGGCAACTCGCCAATGTCTGTGATATGTGATTGAACCATTATTTGTCTATAGAAAATGCTGGCAGAATTTATTTGCTTCTAGCAGCAACTCTTAACATCAATGACGTAATTCGAGGTCAAGAAAATATGGGAGTCGGAGTACAGGCTACGGCTTCCACATGTTCTAGTTCTTTTCCCAATCTAGTCTACTTATGGGATTTTATCTTGCTTTTGGGCTGTCGGAACAATAAGCCTTCAAAATGTTAACTTCGAGACCTGTCATACCTCTTTGACACCCCACGGGTCCCGAAACAGTCAATCAACTCGAAATTTAATTATTGGCTGTGCAAAAGGAATTTTGAGTGTTAAAATATTGTAAACAAATGGTTGACACTGTAAAAAGTCCTTACTGGGGTTCCAAGTCGCCCAATCGCAAATCGATGGACTCAAGGAACTCTGTCTTTAACAGACTGTCTCTAAGAAAGTCATCTGTGATTGACTCTTTACCCAGACAACTTCACAAAAACTGGCAAATATCTGACTTTGAGCTGGGTCGTAAGCTAGGAAAGGGGAAGTTTGGGAAGGTTTTCTGTGTCCGAGAAATAGACACAGGGTTTGTATGCGCCTTGAAGGTGATGGATAAACGCGAACTTGTGAACTACAAGGTTGAAAAGCAGTTCGTACGGGAGATCGAGATCCAAGCCAATGTTCGCCATGTGAATTGTTTACGTCTTTATGGCTGGTTCCATGATCACAAAAACGTTTACCTCATTTTGGAATACGCCGCCGAGGGCGAGCTATACAAGGTCCTCAAAACCAAAAAGAGATTTGACGATGTAACCGCGTCATACTACACATTTCAAGTCGCTAGTGCCCTCACGTATTTGCATAAAAAGCATATTGTTCACCGAGACCTCAAACCAGAAAACATTCTGCTTCACTTTAATAACCAAATCAAGCTTTCTGACTTTGGATGGAGTGTATACGCTCCTAGTGCGAACAAAAGAACAACGTTGTGCGGAACGCTGGATTATCTCCCGCCTGAAATGGTGGAGGCAAAGACTCACGACGAGAAAGTCGACGTTTGGGCTTTGGGCATTCTGCTCTATGAGTTTTTAGTGGGTAGGCCACCATTCGAGGAACAGAACTCAAGTACCACATATAAACGTATCGCCAAGGTGGATCTTCGCATACCTTCTTTTGTTACCCCAGACGCAGCTGACCTCATACGGAAACTCCTAGTTTACGAACCGGAAAAGCGCTTCCGCCTGTCGGAGATAGGTCGTCATCCGTGGATTTTAAAGAATAGATTCCACTGGCCGTCAACATTTATGAACATGGAGAAGACCTGACTTTATTATATATTTACATGTATGTTTTTATGCTAACCGTCTATTATTGCGCAGAACTTTTGCCAGACCCTTAGTTTTTGGAGCGTTTCTGTTTTCCAAAATCAGGAAAACACGGCCCGACTGATTCATTCTTCCTGTTCTTCCCATTCTGTGGACCAGATCAGATGTCATATTTGGA
Organism: Ogataea thermomethanolica; assembly: GCA_030674565.1. Taxonomy (NCBI): domain Eukaryota; kingdom Fungi; phylum Ascomycota; class Pichiomycetes; order Pichiales; family Pichiaceae; genus Ogataea; species Ogataea thermomethanolica. The sequence goes on from JAKTYW010000001.1 coordinate 1,078,123, forward strand.
ATGTTGTAAAGAACAACGTTTCTAACTCCCTTGAAATTAATGCCTCGAGACATTAGATCCGTACAAATTAAAACTTTCAAGTTGGGTTTCGATGGGTTTTCCAATGGTTTGGGTGGATCGATGAAGGGCTGCAATATTCTTTTACGTTCTTCAGGGGCGTCGTCCGAGGTCATGCTTTGGACGTCATGCTTATATTTCTCCTTCAGTTCAAGGGCTAGCTGTGGAGCTTGCTTTTTCTCGTTGACAAATACAATCACCCTTTTTTCGTATCCAGGTTCAGTACCATCGCAATGAATAGCATACAGAACTTGTGCCAAAGCCTTGAGTCTCGACCCATTGTATGGTTTTTCTTTTGCATCAATGACACGAACTTCAATAGCTTTAGGAATTTTATGGAGAGAAGGACTTGTGATAGGAAGTGTGTCGGGAAATAGCGATTTGACAACAGTTCTCAAGGTGGATGATATTGTTGCTGACACAAACACAACATGACGTAGACTGTTCATTTTCTTCAAAAGACCGTAGGTATCCTCAATGAAAGATTCATCCATCAAAGTGTCAGCTTCGTCCACCACACAGAACTTAACATCTCGTAAAATTTGGCGAATGTTCTGGATGTCGTCATATTTTTCAAGTGACGCGAGCTTCCCAGGGGTCGTAACAAGAACATCAATTCCCGTTTTGTAGTTCTCAATGAAATCTTTGAAATTAGAGTTCAAATCCCAAAGGAAGGCATTTGTGCCTAAGGTCTCTTTTGTGTGATTCACTGTCTGGAATACCTGATCCACCAACTCATGAGTTGGTAGAAGAATAACACTTCTGATTCCGGGCTTTTTAATAGCTGCGGATCCAGCTTCGGCCTGATACTCGCGTAATCGATGAAGAAGCGTCGAAAGATATGCCCAAGTCTTACCAGAACCGGTCTCTCCCGCAAGAATGAAAGAGTTAAGTAGCTTAGGTGTTTTTGGATCTCCATTGATGAGCTTGATTGCTGCTTTTTGTATGTTAGTGGGTCTGATAACCAGACCATCTAGCTCCGAGTCAGTGAGCTTCTTTTTGATCGGACTCACAAAATTCTGGGACTTTAAAACTGTATTTTCTTTGATTTCTTGAATCATTGCTTCACGAACATCAGGATGAATCTTTAGTTCGTAAAATTCATGAACTTTTTCGTATAGCCGATCAAGGCTCTTCAGACTTTCATCATCAAATTGTTTCAAAGATGGCCCAGATCCAAATTTATAGACAGATTCTTGTGCGGTTTTAGGGAAGGACTTGCGTTTTTTGGGTTGTGTTCTTGGACCTCCAGCAAGACACGGAAGATAAGTGCTGAATTCTCTGTTGATGGGAAGTGACACATGATTGGCAAGCGTCAAGGCCGCCCGAACTTTACTAAACATGAATCAACTCTTTAGTGTACAATTTTTCAAAAATTTACCCTGTCGTAAATTTTTCAACTTCGAAACTCGTCAATTATCTCCTAACCATGTCGCTTTCGGATTTGGTCTCACAACTCCAGATTTTTTCGAGATCAGACTCTCATAGACAAGTGCTCGAGGTCGGATCCAAGATTCTTGCACAGGAGCCATCCAATGTTGCAGCCTTGAAACAATGTCTTGTGGCTTTGATCAACCTGGACAACTACACTGCCGCAGGTGAAATTATTGAAAAGCACGCCGACTTGGTTGACTCCAACGTTGAATCTCTACTGATTGAGCTTGCATTCATCTACTACAAGTTGAACAACCAAGATGCACTTGAGAACCTTAAATCATTAGGCATTTCAAACCGAGGATTTAGTCATGTTCTAGCACAACACTATTATCGAGTTGGAGACTATAAGCAAGCCCTTGAAATTTATAGATCTCTCATTGCAAATGGTGTAGAGGAAGAGAATCTAGACTTGAGTGTCAATGAAAGAGCCGTGATCTCCCAACTTAAAGGAGTTGCACCAAATAATGATACTAATGCGGTCTCAGCCATTAATCCCAACTCCTATGACCAAAAATTCAATTCGGCGCTCATTTTGATGAAAGAAGAGAAATACGAAGAGAGTTTGTCTCTTTTGCAAGAGGCTAAACAACAGTGTTTATCAGTTCTGACTGAATATGACCAGGAAGAGCAACTCAGTGAACTCGCTCCTATTGACATCGAAATTGCATTTCTGACCCAATTGCTAGGACGCAAATCTGAAGCCAAGGAACTTTATGAGAATATTGACGTCTCCAAATTACAAAATGATGTTTTAAAACTCCTCATCAGCAATAACCTTGCGTCGTTGCACGACAAGAAGCTCAGCCCGGCTTCCGTTTACAAAACTTTGAACTTTCCTAATTCATTAAGTCTGGTAGCCGACAAATTGGCAATCAGACAACTGAGGGAGCTTCAGAGAAATGAGATTCTGCTCGGGTCCCAAAGCGGGAAATCGGTGGCCAAATCTTCTCAAAAACACAAGGTCCAATTTCCCGGTTCATTACTTCCAGAAGCTCTGCAGGCGCTCTCTCTGATCCCAGAATTTGATGTCGATAATTTCTGGTCAGTGCCAAATGAGCGTGCTGTTTTCAAATATGCTATCAGAAACCCACAGAATCTCGGACTTAGTCTTTTTGCCTGTCAGCTCAGCATAGCAAAAGGAAGTGTACAAAATGCAGCTCGTGTTCTTGAGTCCACTGTTAATTCTGATGCCAGCGTTCTTTTGAAGCCAGCTGTTGTCTCTCTGTTGTTAAGCATATATGACGAACTAGACAGAGAAAATAGCAAAGCAAAATTGTTGACCCAAGTGGCCAACCAGCTGCTCGATGCCCAAATTGAAACTGTGGATGAACTTAAACTGGTCGAATTTATTGCTTTCCAAACAATCTCTGTTGACGAATCTCTTTCACAAGAACTGTTCAGGAAGCATAGTAAATTGGTGTCTTCAAATGTTCTCGTTTCTGTGGTTTTGGGTGAAGCATCCGAGTCGGAGCTGAAAAGCGTTCAAAATTTGATTGCTGACGTCGATGTTGACTCTCTTGTTGAGCAGGGGCTACAACCATTGATTTCAGGAAGTTCCTCAGTCAAGTCCAAGAGACTGAGTTCCAAGATTGAAAAAAGAAAACGTAGTAAACCAAAGAAGCTACCTAAAGATTTGAACAAGGCTCTTGATGAGGAGAGGTGGCTTCCTATGAAAGATAGGTCATACTACAAGCCAAAGAAGGGGAAGAAAGGCAAAGACACGCAAGGTGGTGTGGTTGATCAAAGTGCTGAGCAATCGCTGAACATAAGTTCCTCATCACAAACCACTGCCTCGTCAAAGAAACAGCCTGCTAAGGGTAAGAAGAAGAAGGGAAAGAAATAGTAAAGTTAACGCAATTATTAGAACATCTATGTGAATAACGTATCTTCGTCTCTTAAGTATTCGCCAATATCACCTTGGCGGAAAACCACAATAGCTGTTGGTTGCAAATTTTTAGCCTCTAGAGTAGACTTTGCACTAACACCAAACCCAAGAGGAACATCAGCCATAGAGAAAACAATCACTCCTGCGTGCTCTGGAATATCTTCGCTCATCTTCCCAACGTGTGCTTTCAGGACGTGATTTCCGTATAGATAAGGCATTTCTCCGTTTTGCTTGATCCACACTTTGTATTTTGCGTATTGAGCCAAGTATCTAAGCGATGTGATATGCAATCTAAACTTTCCGGTTTTAGTGAACTTTCCGAAACACACACCTAAAGACATCAGGTTTGGTCTGGCCACTGAAGTTGCAACTTTGGCTATGCGATCACTGACATAATACACTCTATCTTTTTGTAATCTAAACACATGTGGGTCCTCTTTGTTGTCAACTAAATATGCAATATTTCTACCAATGTAGTTGGCCAGTTTTTCGAAAACCACCTTGGTTTCTTCTTCTGTGAGAGGTCTCATGAGTTAAGTATATGCTTGAATAATTTTCTGAAATTTTTTTATTGTAACTCCTTGGACACAGCCTTTTTAAAAATTTTCATTATCAATAGAATCAATGTCAGAGCCCCAGCCAACAGATGAAGTTTTGGAGCAACCTAGCGCAACTGTTAACACTTACGACGACGAAGAAGGTTCCAGAAAAGATCCTAGCAACAAATGGCTCCGCACTCGTAAAGGAGACGTCATCGGCGATTCGGCCAAGAGACAAAGGGTGCTCAAGAAAAAGCAGGACACGTGGGTATGTCTTCGTGAACTGATGGTCAGAAATGCTCTTTTCAGAACCATTCAGTCGCGAAATTCCAGTAAAACTAACATTATAGACGCATTTTGAACGAGGATGGTACCCCTGCGTTTGAAAATGAGGAAAGAAAACCTAAAAAGAAAGTTGCTTGTTATTTGAGCTACTGCGGAACTGGATACCATGGTATGCAATTGAATCCACCTGCAAAAACTATTGAGGGTGACTTGTTCGATGCTTTTGTGAAAGCAGGAGCCATCTCCAAAAATAATTCTAATGATTTGAAGAAAAGTGGATTTATGAGAGCAGCTCGAACTGATAAAGGAGTGCACGCCGCGGGTAATGTTATATCCCTCAAGCTGATCATCGAGGACCCTGATGTTGTCGAGAAGGTGAATAGTTATCTTCCAGACCAGATCAAGTTCTGGGGATACGAAAGAGTTAACAAGTCTTTTGACTGCCGCAAGGTGTGTTCTTCAAGAATATACGAATATCTTATGCCTACTTACTCATTCTTGCCGCCAAAACCAAGCAGTCCTCTCGCCGCACAGATTCTTGAAGCAGAGAAGGAATTTCCAGGTACCACCAGAGTTGATGCCGAGGGAGACAAATTCTGGAAAGATGTGGGTGTGTTGTTTGAAGAAGCAGGAATCACTGAAGATCAGCTGGCTCAAGTGAGAGAGGCTAACCGTGAGGGAATACAATTGACCGTTCCTCTGGAAATAGCAGATAAAAAATCGAGAGAGATCATGAATGAGGCTCGTAAGAGATTCAGAATCTCCCAAGACAAACTAGAACTGGTGAGACAGGCACTCAAAACCTATTTGGGATCGCACAACTTCCATAATTTCACCAATGGTAAGGATTACAAAGATCCTTCAGCTATCAGATTCATGAAATCCATCACTGTTAGTGACCCTATAGTTGTGGACAACACTGAATGGGTCTCCATTAAGATTCATGGACAATCTTTCATGCTCCACCAGATCCGTAAAATGATTGGTATGGCTACTCTTGTTGTGAGAACCGGATGTCCATTGGAGAGAATTGAAGAAGCTTTTGGTCCGGATAAGGTGAATATTCCAAAAGCTCCAGCTCTGGGACTTCTTCTTGAACAACCAGTGTACGAAAGTTACAACGCCAAACTCGAGAAGTTTGGCTACAATCCACTCTCTTTTGATAATTTCGCTACCGAGATCGACCAGTTCAAGCGCAAGCACATTTATGATAAAATTTATGCCGAGGAGGAAAAGGAGAACGTTTTCTATGGATTCTTTGGCTTCATTGATGGCTTTGCAGGTTATGACGAACAGAACGGTACTCCGATATTCAATTTCTTGACTGCCAGGGGTATCAAAAAATCGTTACCCGGACACGACTGAGTGGTTCGATATTTGGTGGCAATCTTATGACCTTCATACAAAATCACACCACTTGCGGGTTTTCATGGAGATTACCCCAGCTATATAAACGACCTCTAGATCTGGAACATGAATTTCCATCATCAATAAACACTAACTCTTATCATGTCTGCTGCATCAATTGCCCTTAAAACTTCATACTCTGCTGCCAAGAGACTTGGACCTAACCCTCTATACAGAGAGCTCGGAGCTCATGTCATCAACGTCAGTGTCTGGGGAGTCGGTCTTGCTTCTTTTCTAGGATGGCCGCTACTTATTGCAGATGCAAATAAGAAAGGATACTACGGTATCTGAAGCCCACAGCGCGCGAGCTACGAATAAAGATTCATGTGATAAATTTTCCCGCGACGAAAATATATATAACCATAATAATTAGATAACTGATTCAGATATGAAAAGATTGTAATTACTTCTTATTTACTTAGATGTATATTTTCACAATTCTTTTAACCCCGTTGGTATTTTACGTCATGTTCAAACTGTCTTGGCGTAAGCGTATGATAGAATGGGATAGACGCTATCGTGTTTGGGATGATCTATGTCTTGCACCTGTTGTGGCGTATCAGTTTCTTAGACACCTTTTTTACTGTTTCGTGTTGAAACGTGCAAGTCTGTGGTACTTGATGGAGAATTCTATGAAGAAGCACTCCAACAAAACTGGTCTGATTTTCTTACGCCCGACAGAGAACCGAGGCGAGTTTACAACCGAGAAATACACATATGGAGAGCTTTACAACTTGATACTTCGCCTTTCCCATGTTCTACACGAAGATTACGGTGTGAAGAAGGGTGATACCATCTCCCTTTACATGGGAAACTCGCCTCTGTTTTTGATCATGTGGTTTGCGCTTTGGAATCTTGGGGCCACCCCCTGCTTTCAGAACTACAATTTGACCAACAAAGCTCTCACTCACTCACTAAAAGTCGTGAACTCCAAATTGGTTTTTGTTGAAGAAGAATGTAGGGATCTTTTTGACACCACCCTAGATGAGATACACACCGAAATCCCGGATTTGAATGTTGTTTATGTGGATCAGGAAAAATGGCTGAACCGCATTTCTGAACCATTTTCACCCAAATTCAGACTTGCTGATTCAGAGAGAAATGCCGGTGTTGTTTACTATAGTCCTGCAGTTCTCATCTTTACAAGTGGTACATCTGGGCTACCTAAATCTGCCGTGAACTCGTGGCGTAAAACATTTTTCGCATCATATTTCTTTTCGCATGCGATGCACATGAGCAGTTCAACGAACATGTACACGGCTATGCCATTATACCATGGTACAGCATCTATCTTGGGTTGGTTGCCTATAGTTGCGTGCGGAGGAACAATGTCATTGGGAACTAAATTTTCACTTTCGTCCTATTGGACGCAAGTCAAGCTTTCCGGAGCCAATACTATCCAATATGTTGGTGAAGTTTGTCGTTACCTGGTGAATGGTCCAGTGACAGAAGATGAAAAGATATGTCACGGACAAGTTAAGCTTGCAGTTGGAAACGGCTTGCGGTCTGACATTTGGATGAATTTCAAAAACAGATTCGGAATCCCTGTCGTTGGTGAGTTTTATGCCAGCAGTGAGGCTCCGTTTGCAACCACATGTTACGAAAACCGTGGGATCGGCATAGGCTGTATACGTAACCAGGGATGGCTTGCTGATAAGGTACTGACTTTCATGTATGCTCTGGTGAAAACCGAAAAGGACGACGATGCTACTCTATACAGAAACGAAAAGGGATTTTGTGAGAAGCCAAAGCCCGGAGAAAACGCAGAGCTTTTGATGCATGTCTTGAACCCTAAAAATATAAAGGCTACTTTCCAAGGCTATCTGAACAACGAACAAGCCACATACTCCAAGGTTGTCCGAAATGTTTTCCGCCCTGGAGATGCTTGGATCAGAACGGATGATCTATTCCAATATGATGAATTTGGTTGCATTAAATTTTTAGACAGATTGGGAGACACGTATCGTTGGAAATCGGAGAACGTGAGCACCACCCAGGTTGAGAATACATTACAAGCGATTCACTCGATTGCAGTTACGGTAGTAGTGGGAGCAAGAGTCCCCAACCACGAAGGACGTTGTGGTTATGCTATCCTTCAAACCCAAACTGATAACAAGGAGTCCGACCAAGAGAAATCTTTGTTGCTATCTGAGCTTGCAGATCAGGTTTATGCTCAATTACCTCATTTTGCTAGACCGTGCTTCTTGAGATTCGACATGGTGGAACATACACACAACCACAAAATCTCAAAGAAACGGTTCCGTGACCCAGTGTTGCCGTTCGGGCCAAGGGGTCAGGATTCAGTGTACTACCTGAACACAAAAACCAAAAAATACGAGCTCCTGACCCAAAAAATCTATGACGGCATAGTATCTGGTGCTGTTCGTATTTGATCGATCTAATCGTCGGTGTGCGGCGTTGCGTCTTTTTTGTCCTCGTGCATCCGTGCACGGCAAAATTTTTCATGAATAGAACAGAATTTAGTCATACATTTGGAATATATATAAGGTTGTGATAACGTTTACATTTCAAGACTCGAAAATCAACCACTATGCCTGTAAGTCTCACTACAAAAGCACCGAAAATCTTTAAATGTTCACTTTCGACCTGCTTCGGAAATCAGATCGAGGTGTCATTGATTTTTTCCTGATTTTTTTAACATACTAATTTACCAGGCGCCTACAACACCACACAATAGAATGTTCATGGAAAATCCCCACGTAGGAGATCGCTCACGTTTGGAAGACTGGAGAATCAGAGGCTACAACCCTCTCACTCCACCTGATCTACTTCAACATGAATTTCCTTTGAGCAGCAAATCTGAGAAGAACATTTTTGAGGGTAGAGAGCAAGCTTGCAATATTTTGAATGGTACCGACGACCGTTTATTGGTCGTTATTGGCCCATGCTCTATCCATGATCCACAAGCTGCGCTGGATTACTGCAACAGACTTGCCGAGTTTAACGAGAAGGTTAAGGGTGAATTGCACATAGTCATGAGAGCATACTTGGAGAAGCCCCGTACCACTGTTGGCTGGAAAGGATTGATCAACGACCCAGATATTGACGGATCGTTCAACATTAACAAAGGTTTGAGAATTTCTAGAGAATTATTTGTCAGACTGACTGAGAAACTCCCTATTGCAGGTGAGATGCTGGATACGATTTCTCCCCAGTTCCTGAGCGATTTGTTCTCCGTTGGTGCCATCGGTGCCCGTACCACTGAGTCTCAGTTGCATAGAGAATTGGCCTCTGGTCTCTCTTTCCCTGTTGGTTTTAAAAATGGTACTGATGGTTCGCTCGGTGTTGCAGTTGATGCCATGCGTGCTGCTGCTCATCCCCACCATTTCTTGTCTGTTACGAAACCTGGTGTGGTTGCCATTGTTGGAACTGAAGGAAATACTGATACTTTCGTGATCTTGCGTGGAGGCAAGAAGGGCACTAACTACGACGAGGGCAGTGTCAGCGAAGCAGAGCAGGCACTGGTCAAGGCAGGAATTCTTAAGCAGAATGAGGCCAGAATTATGGTCGATTGCTCGCATGGAAACTCCAACAAGGACCACCGCAATCAACCAAAGGTTGCAGCCGAGGTCGCCAGTCAGCTTAAAAAAGGCAAGACCAGCATTTGTGGAGTCATGATTGAAAGTAACATCAACGATGGCAGACAGGACGTTCCTCCTCTCGAACAGGGAGGAAAGGATGCCTTGAAATACGGATGTTCCATCACCGATGCCTGTATTGGCTGGGAGAGTACGCAAGATGTTTTGGAGATGTTGGCTGAGGCTGTGAAAGCCCGCAGAGAGCTCAGACAATCATCGAATTAGGGGGAGCGAATAGTTCGTATCTGTTTATATGGTTCAAATTCAAGTTTCTTGAAAACATTATATGATACATGTAATATACTTTCTATAACATGTGGCTGAGTATCGTTGCAGCAACCTTGACACCTTTACTTATATTTCTATGGTTGAAATCGGTCATCTCAGTGGTGTGCTCGGTAAGGTTTTCTATTTCTTTTGCAATCTGGCTTTTAATCTCCTCCGACTTCGTAATGACAACCGCATTGGTTTCTAGATCCAAAGCATAGGCGCGTCGTGTGTAATTAGAGGAACCAACAATAGTGACACTGGGTTTCTTCTCCCCCGGAAGAGAGAGCCAGAGTCCCTTTGCATGATAAGACCAGCCATTAGGGGTGTTCACGACACCATTCTGCCACTCGAGCAACTTGACGCACCCTTTATGCTTCACATGATTCAAGAACTGCTCAGCTTTGTACAGGTATGCGTCAGGTAGATATCCTGAGATTCCTTTAGACAGGTAGAACGAATTAGCCTCTGGTGCAGCAGTAATTACAGTGCCCTTGGCCTGGGATTCAATAAATCTTGAGCTGATATCAGGATGGCAATTGAAATAACCAGCAGTAAAGGTCCAGTTAACATCTGGATCTTTGATCATAGTCAACAAACGCAAAACAGCAGACTTCTCAGTGGAACAGTCGGGATCCATGATAGGCTTGAATGAGGAAACTGGGTACACAATTACCTCAGGATCTTCCAAATACTTGGGTGCGGTGATAGGAGACTTCAAGAGAGGTAACATCAAGTTTGTAGTATCCTTCAAGAATCTCTCGAGGTTCAAATGAGGCTCGGATGCTGCATTAGAAGAAGGCCATTCCAAACTGTACTTTTCGATGTTTTGCGCTGACATGAGCTGGTAACTGATGGAGCTAACGGCTTTCTGGATACCGTAGTAGTAGTCTGCGAGCGGTCCGCATTTGAATAAATAATACCGATCTTGACGGTTCGTAAAATAGTCTTCAGATAAATTAGCACCCGACAGTATAACTTCTTGGTCAAAACCGCAGATCTTCATATGTTGCAGCCCCCAGCCTTCGTTGATTCTTTTTGGGATGAGAGCCTTCTTCAATCCGGAAAGATGTGGTGTATGGTATAAACGGACATTCACTCTTTCATTACCAAACTTTTCCACCAAAGGGGCGAAAAGAGATGCAGGACTGTGTCCGGGGGACTCTCGAGTGGAACGAAGGCAGTCCATCAAAATATCGACCTTCAGATCCGGTTTCTTGGTCAGCGAATCCTGAAGACATTGCACCAGTTCATGCTGTGCATGTCCGATGTACAAGGACGACAAAAAGATACGCGACTCTGCGGCCAAGATCTTTTGTTTGATCATACTGTAAAAGTCCGCAGGATGGTACAAAATCTGTAACTGGTCTTTGGTGAGTTCGAAACGCGGACTGATAGCATCCAGCTGTTGGATAGTTGCCCTGAGAGTCATATGAAATGAATCATAGTTCCGCAAACGCGGATTTTCAACTTTTGTGGAATATGTTCGTATTTTGTTAAAAAGACTTGATAAACCAAGCATGGGAAACTAAAATATTCAAGCTTGAAATTTTTCATGTTCAGAGCACTTCTCACAATGAGCTCAGAACAACCAAATAAATTACGGAAGGTCGACTTGAATGGGTTTCGAGTCCGCAAGGTGTACACTGATGCCACTATCCTGTCTCCCTATGAAAAACTGGGCGGTGATAACAATGCAAAGAACATCAAAGACATACCCCTTGATAAAACCATCAAAGAAGAGGAAGACGATGCGATCTACGAAATTGATGGGCCCCTGCGCCGACTCAAGCCGTACTATTTTACATATATGACTCATTGCAAACAAAGATGGATTGACAAGAACATACTCGACGTGTTTTCTCACGAGTTCAGATTACATCCAAAAAGTTACTACGAAAATGCCCTAGAAAAGGGTAGAGTCACTGTTAGCGACAAAGTCGCAAACACTAGTACAATTTTGAAAAACGGTGATCTCATTTCTCACAGAATGCACCGTCACGAGCCACCTGTTTCATCTCGCAAAATCAAGATCGTTCACGAAGACGATGAGTTAGTTGTGATAGACAAACCATCTGGAATACCCGTTCACCCCACTGGCAGATATCGCCATAATACTGTCACATTTATCTTGGAGAGAGAAATGGGTATTAAGGCCCATCCGTGTAACAGACTAGACAGATTAACTAGTGGTTTAATGTTTTTAGGAAAAACCGCAGCTGGTGCAGAAAAAATGGTGAAACAGATGCGTGAAAGAGAGGTTTCCAAGGAATATATTGCGAAAGTGGTTGGAGAGTTTCCCGCTGGTGGTGAAATCGTCTGTTCTGAGCCTCTGAGAACCGTCGATCCCAGAATAGCTTTTAATATTGTTGATCAGGAGGCCGGAAAGGAGGCAAGAACAGTGTTCAAGAGGCTGTCTTACGACGGAGAGACCAGCCTTGTTTCGTGTAAGCCATTAACAGGACGCACTCACCAGATAAGGGTTCATTTACAGTTTCTCGGCCACCCAATTATCAACGATCCGCTTTATTCTTCCCCTCAAATATGGGGTCCTTCGCTGGGCAAAGCAAGGAACTTTGATATTGAAGAAATAGCCAAAAAATTGTCCAAAATTGGAAAAACTGAACCTGCCAGCAGCTGGTTACATCCAAAGGACGCTGGTGAAATCCAGTCTACAGGTGAATTTTGCCCTGATTGTGGGGGTGAACTGTATTCTGATCCTGGTCCCAATGATCTTGATCTATATCTCCATGCATACAAATATCGGTCCTCAAATGCGGACGGTTGGTCTTACGAGACTCAACTCCCTGATTGGGCATTGGAAGCTCAAAGAAAATATATGGAGTTGGCTTTGAAGGAAGCTGATAAGTGCATAGAGCTAGACACGGCATTTAGAGTTGGGGCTGTCATCACATTCCAAGGTAAGGTTCTTGCTACTGGTCACACACGAGAGCTGGAAGGCAATACACATGCGGAACAATGTGCGATGGAAAAATACTTTCGGGAATCGGGGTCAGCTGAATTTCCCAAAGGCTGCGAGATCTACACTACTATGGAGCCTTGTAGTGAAAGGTTGAGTGGCAACAAACCCTGTCTTGATAGAATTTTGGATCATAAGGACAGTTTCACAACTTGTTATGTCGGCGTTATGGAGCCAGATACATTCATTCAAAAGAATGTTTCACAAAGGAAACTCGAGGAATCGGGTATCTCGTACATCCAGGTACCAGACTTTTCGGCAAGATGTCTGGCGGTAGCAAAGCGGGGACATAAAGACTCTAAGTAGGTAGTAGAAGACATATCCACGACCCCGCAACATCTCTGCCCCACAAATAGGGTGCGTAGCCGAAAAATAATTCTGGAAAATATAAACTATAAAAACCTTTTAGACTCCGAAAGAAGACAACGCAAAATCCATTTTTTCTCGAGATGCCTTCGGCAATCATTGATATATGTCAAGAATGCTATCAACTGGTGAACGACTTTCTCAAGCTAGAGGTTCCATACACTTCGATAAAAAAGAACCACAAATCGCTAACTCCGTTTCCTGATTTTCACAATGACCAAGAGCTGCATTTGAAAACACAATCCCAGGTGGTGAACACCATGAATGTTTTTATGGAAGCTTTGGAAAAGTATAGACTGGATGAATTATCAATCAGTTACAACGGAGGGAAGGATTGTTTAGTCATGCTTGTTGTATATCTAGCAGCGATTTACAAAAAGTTCCAGAATAATCTCCTTGAACTGAAGGACAACAAGTTGTTGAGTGTTTATATCAATAACGAGTCGGGATTTCCAGAACAAGACGCATTCCTCTACTCTTCAGTCATCAAATACCAACTCTCACTCACAAAAATTCAAGATCAAATGAAAGACGGATTTCAAAAATACCTTGATCTGTATCCGAAAATCAAAGCCATAGCTGTGGGTATTCGACGCATTGATCCTTACGGAGAAAACCTGAATTATGTGCAGCCTACGGACCACGGTTGGCCTTCATTTATGAGAATCAATCCTGTGCTCGAGTGGACGTATTGCGAGATCTGGTATTTTTTGAAGGCTACAAGCATCGAATATTGCTCACTATATGACCAGGGCTACACCTCTATCGGTGGGATAGACAACACGATTCCGAATCCACTTTTGAAGCAAGGCGATAATTACCTTCCAGCCTATATGTTGGATGATGATTGTCACGAGCGCTTGAGCCGATCCAACAAGGTTGATTTAGATGTTCGAGAAAAAAGACCTGAAGAAAAACTATAATCGATGAATAAAATATGATAGTGCGATAGTTTCTGAACTAATATTTATTATTATTATTCTTTCAATATTATGTCAATACTGGTAGATATCACCGAAAAGCCACTCGATTCATCTTTGGTGCTCGACTTTGTGCGAGATGCTGGCGCTGGTGCTGTGGTATACTTTGGAGGCACAACAAGGGATTCGTTCGAGGGCAAGGAAGTTGTTTCTCTTGCTTATGAGGCACATCCAAAGCTTGCGATAAGGACATTGGAATCAATAGCTAACGAGGCCAAGTCCCGATTTGACAATGTCCACAAAGTTGCGATTATACATAGAACCGGGGTAGTTCCCGTCATGGTTGAGTCTGTGATGGTGGCAGTCAGTACAACTCATAGAAAAGAAGGTTGGTTATGCGGAGAATGGATTTTGGAAAAAGTGAAAGAAAAAGCAGAGATTTGGAAAATAGAAAAGTACGCTGATGGTAATGCAACCTACAAAGAAAACGAAACTTCTAATGTGCTAAGTCGCCGTTAAGTGGATGATTATGTACAGTTAATATAAGAACGCTTCCTTCGAGCGGTGAATGGTCTCGACCTTGTTCAGATCATAGTTCATCTTGGTGATTGTCACAGTGTTCTTGCTAGCTTTTGGTGAAACCAATCCCACACTCTCAGAAAGGACAGGAGGCAGGTATTTGCGTTTCAGGGACAATTGTTGTTCTAATGAGAAGCAATTATCGGTGCTCTTCAGAATCTCAAAAACCTTGTCCCTCACCTCTTTGGAAATAGGTTTCTTATCTGGAACAAGTTCGTCTATCTGCTTGATAGCCTGTTTTCTGTTGTCTTGCAACTCTTCTGGAGATCTGTACTTACAAAGCTGGTAAAAAGCGTCAAACATCACCTCGTTGTCCAACTTGGATGCAAGCTCATTGTACTCAGACTTCAAAGCATCAAATTGATTCTGGGAAATAGTGTTCTTGCGCAACGACAGTCTGAGATCAAACGTATAGTTAAATGTAGCATAGAATTGGGCATCGGTTTGAGTCTTTCCACCTCTCATCAATCTGTCAACCTGGAGAAGTCTGTCGGCTGCCAAGTTCTTGAGCTCTTCCGTTTCAAGCTCACATAGTTGCGTTAACTCGGTTTTCAACTCCAGCTTTCTAGTTTCACGTTTTTGATCCCGTGTTTCAATCTCTTCAATTAAAACAGGAATAGCTCTTTCCTCTTTGGCATTGAGATGTTCTAGTTCTTCCAGGGCAACTTCCTTCTTTTTGATAATTTTACGACCAAATCTTCTAGGTGTAGGATCAAAGTGTGGATATGGCAGCTTCTCTCCCTGGCGTAATGCCACTCCAACAAACTTACGCTTAGGATGGAAAGGGTCTAGATAGAATCTAACATATCCAGGCTCTTTGGCATATAGTGTGTGATCTTTTCCAATTCCAACATTGCTTCCTGGATACCATCTTGTACCTCTTTGTCTCAGAATAATTTCGCCAACGCTGACCGATTCCCCATCGTGTTTTTTGGGACCCAAACGTCTACCGGCAGAGTCCTTCATGTGAGTTCTGGAGCCTCCAGCCCTCTTGGTGGCGGTTCTCACTTGTGTTATGGAATAACTTCCAACTGACAGTGAAGTTTGCACTTTCCCGCAAAGCAGAGACACTAGTCGAGAACCGAACATTATCCAATACTTCAAGAAAATAGATGTTGACTAAAATTTTTCAAGTATTCTTGGGGTCGATCGGCGCGTCAGCATATACGGAAACAGGAAAATTATTACCAATTGGACCAACGTTATTTATGGAGGGATATTGGGATGTGGTAGTGTCGTCGCTACAGGACACATGCAACTCAAATGAACTTGTATCCTTTGATCCTCTTGAGCTGGCGCCAGCAGAGGATCCAGAGACGCTCGCAAAAAATAAAGACATAGTTTTAAAACATGAAGATAATTTGAAAAAGACTAAACGAGTTTTGGATACCGCATTGATCAATGTGAATGGACTGTTATCGCAAACAGAGCTGCATGGTCAATACCATGAGGATGGATCTAAGAGGAATAAGCTAAAAAGCCAGAAGTTTGGAAAATCTTATTATCAGTCGCCTTATAATCCATCCGATCCTGTGGTGATAGGCTCTGAGGTAGCATTTAGACCCAAACAAAAAGGTGCCGAGTGGATTCAATGTGAAGTCATAAAGGTTGTTAGCGATATCAAATTCGAAGTGAAGGACCCCGAACCTGACGAGCACAACCCCAATGGACAAGTTTTTAAATGTACCTGGAAGGAAATCATTCTCATGCCATCGGATAGTGTTCTTCCCTCGCTCTCAAATTATCCTGTTGGTCATAGAGTACTTGCTCGATATCCTGAAACAACGACATTTTATCCCGCAGAAGTTATTGGCTTCAAAAAAGACGGTACTTGTCGTTTGAAATTCGAAGGAGAGGAAGAGGTTGGCAAAGAAACTGAAGTGAGTAGAAAACTAGTCCTTCCATTCCCAGGTTGAAACAATGTTTCAAACATATGTATTAATATACTTAAATTATATTAGAAATGAAATACTCATTTTCTCCTTGTCTTTCTTCGCGTCTTGAGTAGAAGAAGCTTGATGAGTTATGGAGTTGACTGGAATGTTATTGAGCGCGGATTCACCAAAGTTGAATTCTTTCTTGAACAAATCCTTTCTGGAAGGTGGGGCGATTGAAGAGCTTGTGAGAGGTACATTGGGAGAAGACTGACCGTTATTGTTGTTGGTAGTCGTCAAAAATTGAGGCGATGATGTACCAGATGTTGATTTCCTGGGGGCCAATGAAGGGCTTTTAAACTGGGGATGAACACTTAGTTGATCCATGTTGGTGAACATTGATGAGCGACGCGAATTAATCGAGTTTCCATCGCTTAAATGGGTTAGCGGAGTGCAGTCAGCAGAAACGATAGAAGAGTTTCGCGAAGACAATCTGGACATAGGAGAGCCCATGTAGGGTGACGAGTTCCCTGAAAAAGGTGCCAGGTGATTGTGATGATACAAGCTTGATCCACTGGAAACCTCGGACATACCAATGGATGCGGCGGAGTGTCTGCGAACCGGCTCAGTGGAGTACTCATCTAAAAGTTTCCGTTTTCTGATAGGAGGCAAGTGTTCATAATTATAACCTCTCATATCCATAGACGCACTTCTTCCTGCTCGAATAGCCTGGAATGCTGGAGACACAGATTCGTCATGAGTCACACCAAAGATTCCGACGTTGAAGTTCACATTAGGCTTGGGCAAAGGAAGAATAGGGTCGCTGGAAGTGGTGAGTTCGGGTCGCTTTTCATCTGATGGTTTGGTTTCAGGTCTATCATAAGAGGACATGTCAAGCCCTTGGATAGAAGCCCTTTTCCTTCGATTTGCCCCACCGTTCCACCAGTTCTTCACTGCGTTATCACTTCGGCCGTTAAGATGTCTGGCTATCTCTGCCCATCGTTTTCCGTATTTAAGCACAAGTTCTTCGATGTACTTCCCCTCTTCTGGAGTGATTGGCGTTCGGTTCAGTGACGGTTTAAGGTTCTGATGGTATCTTTCTCTTGCTTGCTTGGCTGTTCGCGTTTGCAAGACCTGTGATATTTTGACCCAGTTTAGGGTTTTCTCTCCTCCATAGAGTCTCACAAGCTCAAGTAGTTTGCCATCCTCCTCTGGAGACCATGGCCCACGGCGAAGTCGGAGATCGTTTTTCTCGTTGGCTTCAACTGCGTCGTTTTCAATGGATTCGGATTCCAAAGGCATAACGACTGTTCAGCACTTAATAATCGGTGAATATACCTTGTACTGTATTGTGACTGCCAGAATCAGTATCCAACAGTTCAGAACGGACAAAAGCCAATTTTTGGTTTATTAATAAATAAACTGGGATAAGAAGAGTAATTAAATGTAAATTTATCTAATAGATTAATCTTAGCGTAGCATGCAAATTTTTTATTGCTCATATACAAATTGCAAAATACTCCAGTACTGCACGGGAGGTTAGAATGTTTTCCCGAGAATGCCACAATATTGTTTATCTACAATTGCGTGTTATACCTAAAGCTACCAGAGCTAGCCAATAATTACTCAACGACTTGAATAATGACCGTTTCAACAGTAACGGTCTACTTGCTAAATTTTCCCCATAATTATCTTTACATACGGAACTCCCCTGAATAAGCGCAATCTGCCGGTGAAAATAATTTGAGTCTAGAAATCACACAAACTGCCTGACTCTTCCGGACATGAAAGGGTTATTTTTTATTTGATTCTCGGAGACACTGCTGGCCAAACTTTTGCTATCCTTTTCGTACAATTGCTGTTTGCCTCTTATGTGTGTCAAAAGCTGGACTGATGCCCCCAATAGTGCTATAATGTAGAAGGCAAAGCTGCACCAAATCATTGCTGCGGCTCTGTGGCCAACTTTTGCCTCAACAATAGTTATTGAAGCAGTGCTGGTCAAGACCGCTCCTGCATTTGCAGCGACATGCGACCACATTGCACCGATGCCCCAAAGAATGCATATTACTGCGCTCAGTGCAAAATTCGTGTAGGCAGTAACCCACTTGAAAGGCATTAAAGGAGTTGAGCCGTAAACCATGCTTAGCAAAAGAAGCAAAGTCAGCACCAAGCATGCCATGAGAACATAGGGCTGGCTCACATTAGTGTTGAATTGCACAGCAATCCCGACCAGGCTCAATGATGAGGTAGTGGAATTTGAATCGGTGTTGTAAAGTGAAACCCCTGGATATAAGTCCTGGTAATCAGTGGTGGCAAGGTTCGTTGAACATGAAGTTGTCTCGTTTGTTTCCAAACATATTCCGCGGTATCCAACCTTTGCCTTCATTGTCACCATTTCTCCATTGTTGGAATTTTCATATGCATTTTCAATCTTTGTGTAGAACGAGGACGATTGGTTGAACTTGTATTCAATCAGGTAAACATTGGAGTACTCCGAATCAGATTTGGTGCATCCCATTAACAGAAATGCCAGTAGGAAAACACTGATAAACATTAGAGTTGACAACAGGAACTTGGGGGCTTTGCGTAAAAGTAGGAATATCATTTTTAATCTACCATTCCTATACATACATAGTCATTTATATACCTTATAAGACTCATAAGCTCACGTCAGATGACTGTTACAAATTTAACATACACGTCAAATCAAAATGTTCGGTAGCAGTCGAGGTTAAAAATTGAAATATTCAATGCATTTCTGAATCAAATTTGAATCTAAAAAATGCCTCGTACCCAGTTGGTGAAAAAGCTTGTGAGAGTGGCCAAGCCTAACCAAGAGCTGTTGTCATATGATCTCTTTCAATATCAAGACAAGATACACATGCCACCTCTCATCTTGCTTCATGGATTTCTAGGAAACCGAAAACACAACAGGCACTCTGCAATGAAGCTAGCGGGAATGTGCAAGACACACGTTCTTGTTCCTGACCTTACAAATCACGGGGAGTCCTTTCATCGGCCACTGCATAATTACAAGATAATGTCAAGAGATTTAGGTTTTCTTCTACATCAAGATGAAATCTCTATGGATTTCGGAGCCGGTTATATTATGCTAGGACACTCCATGGGAGGTAAAACGGCTATGATTCATGCATTGGATTATCCTGATCAAGTCAAAGGAGTTGTCTCGATTGATAATATTCCATACGAAAATCCGCCTGCTGCCAATTCCCAGTTTGCTAGATTTCGAAGGTTCTTCAAATTTGTTGAAGATAATCTTGAAAACACAAAGTTCACGCATTTAGCAGATGTTGAAAATAAATTGAAAGACTTCGAACCTGAACCACTTTTCAGACAGTTCCTCTTAGGTAATTTCAAGAGAAACCCCATTATTAAAGGACTCAGTTGCAGGGTCCCAGTTAGAACACTTGATCAGTCGATCACTGCCATTCGGGGATTTGATGTCGAAAAAGAAGCTATTTATAATGGACCCCTCCTGATTATTAGAGCACTCAAAAGCCCATTTGTGGGTGACCTTGATACGGAAAAGATTCAGCAGCATTTTCCAAACTTCAGTGTGGCTGATGTCAACACAAATCACTGGGTTCTGACCGAGGACTCGGCTCGATTTTTGGCAATATTTGACCGTTGGATCAAAGCTCAAAATTTCGGATATGATCATCAATAATTCCGTGTCCAGTCGCCGTATCAGGAAATTTTTGAGTTGATAAAAAAATAATATGACTCCCGAAATCAATCAAATAGATCAATTTAACCGTCAGTGACTACGCTTTCCCTTTTACATTATGAACGAACGACGGTCATCTGATTTACCTTCTATTGATTCTGAGGTTGAAGACTATCATGAAGAACCTGTTGGTCTGACTCAAGACAATCAAGTCGATCAGAATAATGCGATCAATGGAGTCTCAAGTGCAGTGTTACTCACCAAAACATCTTCTTCATACAAAATTGACAAAACAAAAGTGGTACCAAAGGAGAATAGACGAGGGCTGCTCTCGTTTCTGCTTTTGATCCCAGAATACGAAAACCCCAGAGAACTCCCTCCTATGATAAAGTATATTATTGTGTTCAATGTCGCATTTTGTGCGATGATTGGGCCTATGGGTACCTCAATTTTACTTCCTGCAACAGATAATGTTTGCAAAGAGCTGCATACAACTGTCACTATCGTCAATGTTAGTATTGGTATCTACCTGATTACACTGGGAGTTTTTCCTCTATGGTGGTCAAGTTTCAGTGAGCGGTATGGTCGGAGATCCATTTACATCATCAGCTTTTCCTTGTATTTTGCGTTTACTATTGGATGTGCTCTTTCAAAGTCAATAGGCATGCTTATCGGTTTCCGAGTGCTTGCAGGTGCTTCAGCTGCTAGTGTTCAAGCGGTTGGTGCGGGGAGTATATCTGATCTTTATCCTATCCAGCAGCGAGGTGCTGCTATGGGAATTTTCTACCTGGGCCCGCTGGCTGCTCCCTTACTTTCTCCTATTATTGGAGGTGCAATCACAATGAGGAAAAGCTTTGGATGGAGGGGAACGCAATGGTTCCTAGTTATTTTGTCAGGCATCTGCATTATCTTGCTAGTGTTCGCACAGCCAGAAACTCTCAGATTGCAGGACAACAGGGAAGCAATACGGCAAATCTTGAGAGATCGCCTAAAAACCTCTCATGACGAAGAAAGCTCGAAAGATGAGGACAACCATGATGAATCAGACGAGCGCGTTAATCGCATTTTGACAAGAGTTTCAAGACAGCCTTCCGCTGTTGCTGATGAATTGAATCCGGTAGATATGACTACACCAATTGGTCGCATATCTACATCGATGTCTCAGGCTCTCCGTGAAGAAGAACTTCAGCGCCTCAAGACTCAAGTTGAAGATGTTGAAAACTTGGATGCACAGGGTCGCTGGGCAGTTTTTAAAAGGCATTTATTTATTTTGGGGTTCGCTCCGTTGAAATCATTGCATTTCCTGAGATATCCTCCCGTGCTTCTTGCAATTTGTTACTCCGCGCCATGTTTTGCCGTTTTATATGTGGTGAATATGACACTGTCCTACTGCTATTCACGAACACCTTACAACTTTGACTCATTACTAGTTGGACTCGTTTACATTCCAAACTCGATAACTTATATCATCGCTTCCATCTGGGGAGGACGATTTGCAGATTATTTATTGGAGAAGAAGCGAAAAAAGTATGGAATTGTTGCCCCTGAGTCTCGGTTTGGCATTAATGTTTACATCGCAGCTGGAATATTTCCTTGTGCCCTACTGATAATAGGATGGTGTTTGGATGAAAAGGAGAATTGGGCTACACCTTTAGTAGGTACTGCCTTGTTCGGATTTGCTCAAATGATTGTGATAGGTACTACTGTCACATACATTGCTGATTCCCTTCCCGGAAGAGGTGCTACAGGTATTGCGCTGTCAAACTTTGTGCGGATGCTTCTTGCAGCTGGGGCTTCGTTTGCTACTGAGCCTCTAATCAATGCAATAGGCACTGGTGTTCTCTTTTCCATCTTGGCTGGTGTTACCATACTCCTTGCCGGATTTTTAGTCATTATTAAGCTGAGAGGTGACTATTGGAGAGAAAACTATAATTTAGAAAAACTGTACGATATCGTGGACGATCCACTCTAGATAGGAAATAAGTACTCACAGAAATCTAAAATATTTTTACACTATTCGGTATGGTTACTCGACTCTCGTTTAAAGGAGAAAAGAAACGAAAAAGACAGGTTGATAAAGATCACCCCTCGAAGAAGAAACAGAAGAGCGACACCAGAACAACAACGCAAGCAAGCACAGTTTTGGTCAATGGTGAGTCGATTAATATATATAATATTTCAAGGGAATTCCTCGAGCACGGCTGGACGGTAGCATCTGGCGTAGACGATATCAATGGACCGCTACTAGTCTGTTTCCAGCGTGGAGAGCACTATGGCGCTTTAGAATGCAGTAAAGATGGAATCATACTCTGTGGCGAAGATGATTTGGATGAGACAGACGACGCGCTCAATTTCATCGACTTTGAGCCAAAAGAAACGATATTCAGGCTCGAACCCAAGGAAGCTTCTCAGGTGCTGTCTGTGGTGAATGTCGATAATTTCATCAAGTTAACCCAAGAGTCCGATAGCTCAAATGATACCTTGATCAAAATAGCTTTAAAGACACCCGAAGGAAAATACCTCTCGCATGACTTGGAACAAAACTCTCTCACACCAACAGATGTCTTGACAGATGATGCTATATTTAACTTCCAAGCAGAAAAAACCACTACGGGAACCTTGTTCAAAATTTCAATCGGACCCTTTGATCAGAAGAATAAACTGATTGTTACCCCAGAACTGAAATTTCGCATTATCCATGACCCCGAAGACTTTCTAGATGACATGAACATTTTCCACGTTCGAGTCCAAACATGTCATACAACGTTGGCTAAGCGAATCCTCGCTTCATTGGATGCAAAGCTCAACGGGGAGCAAGAGCTCTTTGATAACCCTAAAGAAAATGCACAGGTCAACCAAGCTTCCAAAGAGCTCGCAAAATATAACATCAGAATGACCGATGCATTACTTTTTCAGATCAGAAATGCGATCAAGGAGGGCAGCTTGAACGAATTCCTGATCACAGTTAAAGAGAAGCTCAAGACCGATCGTCGCGCGTGAATTTGGTGTAAGGAGTATAGTATGCGTAAATATTGTGATTCAAAATATCAGATTCCTTAAGTATGAGTTCACTACTCCAGTTCAATTTTTCCTCGTCATTACTGTCTGGGGAAACGCGACGTGCTGTAAAGAATGAGAGCTCAGATATTTCTGAAAAGAGCATTGTTCTGAACTCCGGAAAGCGTCTCACTCTCAAGAAACGCGAAATTAATTCTGAACCTCTGACTCGTGTCGACGACTCCACACAGCTGATCAACATGCACAAACTTTTGCTCAAAGTCGAAATTGAAGAGAAAGTGAACCAAGAAATGAAAGAAAGATCTGTTACAAGAATGGAAAATAAGTTTAAAAGGGTCAATCATAGTTTATGGACAGAAAAATACAGGCCTTCGACCTTCCTTGACTTGATAGGTAATGAGAGGACTAATAGGCTTATTCTTCAATGGATCAATCAATGGAATCAGATTGTGTACAACAAACCAGGGCTTACCACTGAAGACGTCTATAATCGTCCTGAAAAGCGAATATTACTTATTCACGGTCCTCCAGGTATTGGAAAAACCTCTATTGCCCATGTTATCGCTAAGCAACTAGGGTATGAAGTCAGAGAGATTAATGCCAGTGACGAAAGAGCTGGAGTTTCGGTCCAGGACAAGATCAAAAATTCCATGAAGAACAATTCGTTGAGTGGTAAACCTGTTTGTTTGATCTTAGACGAGATTGACGGAGCCACTGAACATGGATTTATAAATATCCTTGTGGACTTAATTAATAAGGACCGACATGACACACATGCACAATCACTGGACTCCCGAGCTCAGAGCTCAAAAAATGTCTTAAAACGCCCTATCATTGCTTTGTGCAATGATGCCTACTCCCCAGTTTTGGAAAAACTGAAGCCTCACTGTGAAACTATTGCCTTCCGCAGATCACATTCACGATTGGTCAAGAATAAGCTAAAAAAGATATGTCAAGCAGAGAACATCACAACTGAGGACCGGGTGCTTGATGCCATAATAGAATCAACGAGTGGAGACCTCCGGAACTGTATCAATTTTTTGCAGTTCAACTCAAGTGCTACATCACTAGACCTTGAACAGAGCTCAAAAGATACACAGATAAGTTGGTTTGTGCATCTAAATAACGTTTTCATCAGAAATTCAAAGACGAGCAAAAATGAACAGTTTCACAAGCTGTTTCAGACTCTCTCAGCTTCCTCGCAGGTCGATCGCGTTTCCATGGGATGTTTCAATAATATGCTAGATGTGGATACTAATTTGGACAAGTTATCAAGACTATCCAGTTGGATGTATTTCCATGATATATTAAATTCGAAATTCAGCTCTTTCGAAACTCAGGATTTAACTTTCTATCAGTCGGTGGTGCCCATGATGTTCTATCAGACATTCAGCGAGATTGGTAACCCTTCAGAAAGAAAGTTTAATTACAAGAACAGAGACCGATATTTTGATCTCAAAAAGCAATCAAGTGAAGCTTTGCTAAGGGTCAAAAAGCTTTTTAATCACGCTTACGAGGCCAAACTCTTGAACGTTACTCAATTGGCCACCTACGAATTGCCGCTGCTGAACAGCATTTTGGTCCCAGACGTCTCCTTCAGACAAATAGAATTGATTGGTGGTGGCAATAAGCTTCGCCGCATAATTCAACTGATTAATGAGTTTTCCTTGCGCATTGATGTGACTAAGAATGAATTTGGTAACTTAGTAGCTCAGTTCCGGCCAGCAATTCACTTATTTGGATCACTTTCATCCAGGCAACAGCAAATGTTGAATCGACTACAAAAAGAAGTACTATCCAACTACATACAAGAACAGGATGCAAAACAAGCAGCACGCAAAAGAAAGGCCATTAGCGTTGAGGAGTCTGTCAAAAGAGTAAGTCTCGGATCCAGTGTTGATTATTTTAAAAGCAAATATACTGCGTTGTCAGACCAATTGGGTCATGAAAAAAGCAAACGATCGCTAGGGACTGCCGTTATGAGTGAAAATGAGTACAGAATATGGGTCAAGTATCATGAGGGCTTCTCCAATGCAGTTCGGAGAGATATCACATGGGAAAATCTATTCATCGGATGAGCCGAGATAATACTATGCAAATCTTCTAATTCTATACACAGAATTTAGTTTGCCTTGCATAATAGAGACACTCGTGCAAGTGAGGTAAAAAAAATTCACAATTATAGCTATTAACATTTCTACTGGATTGTCGGTAGGATGGATTAAGTTTCACATCATCGCTGACTCAATATGAAATTTTGCCGTCCATAAAACCAAACCATGCATACTTTGAGTAGCTGATTTCTACGTGTCATGTGCATGAACTTCAACGATTTGATCAGCTACTTGGTATAAAGAATAAATAGGCACTATCACTCAGATACCTGAATAGCAATAGACGTAAAGTTTGTGTTTAAAATTGTCTTAATGATATCATTTCAGAGACTACGCACTCAAAATTTTCTAGCAGTGGGCGGAAATAGAAATGTTTTTATTTGTTTTCGTTTGCTTTTCACATAAAGGACGTTAAAGTTTTTTTTTTTTTGGGAGGGGGGCGAAAAGAAACGCTGCGTGTGATACCGCTTGCGCGGCCGCTGGCTCTTCCGCCTCCATTCTTTAATAAGAAATTTATTTTTTATGGGATTTTCTCCAATTTTAATGGTTGCATTCGCCTACTGATTGAAATTTTTTCTCAACATTTCCAATCGATTATATCCTCACATTCCCTAAAGACAACCACAAATTGCATATCCGTAACATATAATCGTGAAGGAGGTTTATTCGAAAGCTTGAAGGCTAATTTTTGGCGACTTGACTAAACTTTTTGAAGAAACATCAAAATGAACTCGCAAATTAATAACACAAGTGACAACCAGGAGCTTAAACATCCGCCTCATTTCAAGAATGTTTTTGGAAACAAGGACTCAAGCCCTGTTCTCAACACAGAGGAGGACAGAGATGCGATGGAAGTGGTGGAAAACAGGAGGCCTTCTGTCGTGGTGCCCACCAATTTGGACGCCACCATGTTAAATACCCCTTCCACCTCAACCCCTCCGCACGACAACTCAAACGTGTCTTTTACCTCACAGGCACCTTCCGCTGTTGAGATGGGTTCTTCCCCTACCGAAAGTCTCCTCTCGCCTTCCTCGACCCACGACATACCTCACCGGGCTAGATCCCCATCTAAAAATACCAAAAGATTGAGAAGGAAACGGACGAAATTTTATAAGGGTACCGCCACTCAACTCTCGACATCTGCCTCATCTATTGTTACGAACAGCTTACCTATATCTAAACGCTTCAGATCCCGTTCGCTCCCGAACATCTGGATTCCATCCTACAAGCAAACCAAACTTATCATCGATGATTTAAAGCAAATTCCAGCAACCGAAAGAGTCCCATTACCACCTGTCAATCTCCAATCGATGCACGAGATCGATCTTCATGAGATTTTGAAGAATCCTCAATTGAGACACGATATTCTTTTTGAACCTCAGCTTCAATTCAGACCAAATCTTGATGGTGAACGTGGAAAGCGCAAAAAGCTTCAAGGCGATAGGTACTGGTCTGTTGTGAAGAAGGAAATCAAATCAATTATGAAATCTCAGAGCATAGTCACACAAAATTCAGTTGTTGTGGTTATGTTCCAGACACTTAAGGACATACTTCTAAGCTTGCTTCCTTCTAAGGACAAGGCAGGCGTAGAGGAAATCATGGACATTTCTTTGTTGGTTCAAGAATTGAACTCCAAGTGTTTCAATTTCGTCAAGTTTTCGAACTGGATTTCTGCCATCTTCAAAATGCACTGTGCTCCAATGAGAGACTCGTGGGTTGATGACATGAACTCAATTTTTGAGAAAGCTTGTCAAACATCCCCTGTTGATGTGGATCGTATCGTCGAAGGATTGCATGTTCTATTTTCGATCCTAGAAACCATGAAACTAGACGTTGCAAACCACCAAATCCGCATTTTGAGACCTCTGTTGTGCTCTACTGCGGTCGCTTTTGAGAAGGAGTATTTCCAAACAATTATCAAAAAGAAAAAAATCAATTTGGCTCAGAGTCTTGAATGGTATGCAAAATCTAAACAAGCATGCCTCAAGGCTGAAAACACGCAACAGGTTTTAAGTTATGGTGTGTTGAATCTCCTTTCATGTTCTCGCATGTGTTCCGAATTTCCTGACACCCTTACCTTTGATCACTCGAGACTCATAATTCTCAGAGCTGACATACGCCAACTGATATGCATCAAGATTTGCTTCATACTTTATCAAAATCTTGTGAACTCAGCTGGTCTGTCTGTGAGTGAATTTTGCTCTCCTTCTAAGTTACAGGAGCTGAAAAAAGAAATTTTGGGCATTATTGTGGATGACAACGGAAATTCCAAGTGGACTCGAAACTTGAACAATCTAGCTGTTCATTTTTCGAGCAAATTGGGTTCTAATGTAAACTCTACGCAAGTCAAATTTTCATTCAATTGGCTTTTGAACCAAACTCAACCAAGTTCCCAAATCTACACAATTTTGGAGCAAAAGTTATTGGACACAGTTGGTAAGAGTCTTGCCTCTGGTGATTATGCGGATCTTGAACAAGAAGTCAATATTAGAACTGAACTAGAGGGAGTTTCTGATAGACTGAAGAAGATTATCGAATTCCACGTTAGTGTTTTCGAAGATATTTACAACTGATCAAAATTGTGTTCGTTTATAGATAGGATTAGGTTAGGAATTTTAGGATATGCATATTTACAAAGTATTTTTCCTATATATAACGAACGTTTCAGAATGACATGCTTTGGCTGATCAGTTTATGAGCAGGTAGGGAATCTGTGGATCCCAATGCAGCCAGGCCAACAGGTTTGTTGTGGAGGTAACGCTGACACCAATCAACAACGTCATCTTTGGTGATATTGTTGACAATTTCAAAAATTTCTTCAGGGGCTAGTCTCTGACCTGTGGTTACAAGCTGTCTTCCAATATCTTCTGCAATGGCTGTGGTTCCATCCAAAGAAAGTAGTAAAGAACCTTTTAATTGGGACTTTGCGGTCTCAACTTCCTCTTCTGTGAACTTTCCGTTTCTAAGACGACTCCATTCTCTCAAAATGCAATCGACAACAGGGTAACACGTTTGGTTTTTGTCCACAACCACATAGGTTCCCCAGAGTCCAGTATCGGAATACGATGTTGAAAAAGACATGAATGAATTGCAGAATGGCTCACCGTTACCTGAGGCAACAGCTCTGGCTAATGGAGATGGCGTAACATTGGTTGCTCTGTCCCAGTTACCAACAATAGCTTGAGCCACAAGAGCTTTGAAGTAATCCTTTGATGACCAGGAACAGCCCTCGACACAAAGAGCAAAATAAGTGTTAGGTAGTGACTCATCTTTCACTTTCACCTCCTCACCATAGAATTTCGGTAGCGCACCCCGAGGGGTTCCAAGAGGTAGAGGCTTTTCGGATAGTGGAACATGTCCAAATGACTTCTGGGCAAGCTCCACTAGTAGCTCGTGTTCAACAGCTCCAGTGCCGACCAAAACCATGCGATCCCCTTTATAATTAGTCTTAATGTAGTTTTTGAGATCATATTGAGTGATCGACTTTATGTTGTCAATCGGTCCTAGGATGGTTCTTCCTAAGGGCTGCCCTTTGAAAACAACTTCGTGTAATCTATCAAACACCACCTCGTCATACATCTTGTCGACCTCCTCACTCTCCCTAATTATGACCGGTCTTTCCTTCTCAATAGCTATTTTTTCCAGCTTGGATCTTGTAAGGATATCTGAAAGTATGTCCACAGCTCGAGGGATATCTTGTTTAAGTGATTTTGCGTAATAAACGGTATTCTCTCTAGAGGTGTAAGCGTTGAGATGAGATCCACAGTTCTCAACTTCTAGTTCCAAATTCAGCTGTGTTCTGCTACTGGTACCCTTGAAAGCCAAATGCTCGAGAAAATGAGCAGTTCCTGATGTCTCGTCCGTAACATCCGCCCTTGAACCTGCGTCAATCCAGACTCCCACAGTGGCAGTTAACGAGTTAGGAATCTCTTCGGTTGCAACTGTAAGTCCATTCGGCAAGACCGTAGTTCTTGTATTCAAACTGGCAGTTGCTAGTCTTCGAACACCCAGAGGGCGCATTACTTTGCTAGCGTATCTCAACATTACTAAGATATTAATGATTTTTTTTAATTTCTAGACTTTACTGCTGACCCGACTTCTGTGTGCAGATAAAATACGAAGTCTTACAATTTTGCCACACTCATCTTCCCAATGACAGTAAGTTGCCAGCTTTCAAACTATGGAAAACTAACCAGTAAGGACCAAATTATGCAAGTTGACACTTCTCCAGAAGAGACGATTGATGAGGGATTGTACTCCCGTCAATTGTATGTTTTGGGTAAGGAAGCAATGCTGAAAATGGCCTCTTCCAGTGTTCTGATCATTGGATTAAAGGGTCTGGGAATCGAAATTGCTAAGAACGTTGCTCTGGCAGGAGTGAAGTCCTTGTCTATATATGATCCTACTCCTGTTTCTTTGACAGACTTGTCTGCTCAATTTTTTCTCTCTGAAGCCGATATTGGCAAGTCTCGTGCAGAGGCATCTCTCCCAAAACTCACAGAACTCAACGCCTATGTTCCTATCTCAATAATCAGCGAGTTAACCCCAGAAGCTATATCCAGTGTTCAAGTTGTGGTGACCACTGAGACTCCTTTAGAGAAACAATTAGAAATCAATGAGCTCACTCACTCTAAAGGTATTAGGTACATTAATGCCGATATCAAAGGTCTTGTGGGTCAGTTGTTTGTTGATTTTGGAGAGTCGTTTACTGTGTACGATCAAAATGGAGAAGAGCCGCATACAGGAATTGTCTCCGATATCGAGAAAGATGGAACTGTCACCATGCTTGATGATAATAGACATGGTCTCGAGGACGGAGACTATGTCAAGTTTGCTGAGGTGCAAGGAATTGAGAAGTTGAATGACGGCAATCCCTACAAGATTAAGGTGTTGGGTCCTTACGCTTACCAGCTTGTTGACTTTGACCCTACCTGGGGAAACTACGTTAGAGGTGGTATTTATACTCAGGTCAAAATGCCTAAGACCATTAGCTTCCAAAAGCTTTCCGAGCAACTGCTTAGACCAGAGTTTTTTTATTCAGATTATGCTAAAATGGAGAGACCACCTGTTTTCCATCTCGGCTTTCAGGCATTGCACGAGTTTGAGAAAATACACGGCTACTTGCCAAAGCCTCATTCTGAAGCAGATGCGCTAGAAATTGTTGAGCTTGTTAAGGTCTATAACTCTAGATACCCGGAGATTCTGGGGGGTGCTGATATCGACGAAGACATTGTGAAAGAACTGGCCTACGGTTCAAGAGGAGAACTACCGGCAATGGTTGCTTTCTATGGTGGATTCATTGCACAAGAAGTTTTGAAGGCCTGTTCTGGAAAGTTTGGTCCAGTGAAGCAGTGGTTGTATTTCGACTCTTTTGAATCTCTACCAGAGTCAGAAGAGTATCCTCGTACCGAAGAGAGCTGCAAGCCGATTAACTCCAGATATGACAATCAAATTGCTGTATTCGGATTGGAATTTCAAAGAAAGATTGCTAATTTGAAGGTCTTCCTTGTCGGTTCGGGCGCTATTGGCTGCGAGATGTTGAAGAATTGGGCAATGATGGGTCTTGGAAGTGGTCCTGAAGGAAGGATATACTTGACTGATAATGATTCTATTGAGAAATCGAATTTAAACAGACAGTTCTTATTCAGACCCAAGGACGTGGGGAAAAACAAATCCGAAGTTTCTTCTCAAGCTGTTTGTGTCATGAATCCTGACTTAACTGGCAAGATTGAACCGAGAATTGACAAAGTCGGTCCTGAGACTGAGAACATTTTCGATAATGAATTCTGGGAAGGTCTCGATTTTGTGACAAATGCATTGGATAATGTGGAAGCCAGAACCTATGTTGACAGAAGATGTGTGTTCTTTAAAAAGCCTTTACTCGAATCCGGTACTTTGGGTACGAAGGGTAATACTCAGGTCATAATTCCGAACTTGACTGAATCATATTCGTCATCTCAAGATCCACCTGAGAAGTCTATTCCGCTCTGTACGTTGAGATCTTTCCCAAACAAAATTGACCATACGATCGCTTGGTCCAAGTCTCTTTTCCAAGGATATTTCACTGATGCTCCTGAAAATGTCAATTTGTATCTTTCTCAACCTAACTTTGTTGAAAGTACCTTGAAGCAAAGTGGGGACGTGAAGGGAATTCTGGAGTCGATAAGTGCATATCTAACGAAAGACAGACCTTATACGTTTGATGACTGTATCAAATGGGCAAGACTTAAGTTTGAAGAAGTGTTCAATCATGACATACAACAACTGCTATACAACTTCCCAAAGGATGCAGTTACTTCGACTGGTGGTCTATTTTGGTCTGGTCCTAAGAGAGCACCGGATCCATTGGTTTTTGATATCAACAATGAGGACCACTTTCATTACATTGTGGCTGCAGCTAATTTGTTAGCGTATGTTTATGGTCTGAAAGGAGATCAAGAAGAGCCTGATCAATCTTACTACCAAAAGATTCTTGCATCAATGCAAATTGAGCCTTTCAGTCCAAAGTCTGATATCAAAATCCAGGCTAACGATAATGATCCAGATCCAAATGCTGATCTCATTGTTGATCAAGGTACTATTGAAAAGCTCGCCGCCTCTCTGCCAACTGCATCCTCACTTGCAGGCTATAGGTTGAATGCAGTTGAGTTTGAGAAGGACGATGACACAAATCACCATATTGAGTTTATCACTGCTGCCTCTAACTGCAGAGCCTTGAACTATCACATTGCCACGGCTGACAGATCCAAAACCAAGTTTATTGCAGGGAAGATCATTCCAGCCATTGCGACCACTACCGCTCTTGTTACTGGTCTTGTTTGTTTGGAGCTTTACAAAGTTGTTGACAATAAGAAAGACATTGAGAAATACAAAAACGGGTTCGTCAACCTAGCTTTGCCTTTCATTGGATTCTCTGAGCCAGTTCAGTCTCCAACTGATAAATACAACAACAAGAAATTCGACAAGATTTGGGACAGATTTGACGTTTATGGAGATATCACCTTACAGGAACTTCTAGACTATTTCAAAGAAAAAGAAGGACTTGAGATCACCATGCTTTCTCACGGTGTTTCTCTATTATACGGTTCGTTCCATCCTCCAAGTAAAGTGAAAGTCAGGTTGCCTATGAAGCTCACCGAATTGATCGAGTCTGTGTCTAAAAAGCCAGTCCCAGATCACGAAAAAACATTGATCTTTGAAATATGCTGTGATGACTTGGAAGGTGAAGACGTTGAGGTTCCTTACATTTGCGTTCATTTGAATAAGTGAGCGAAAGAAGTATAAATTAGTTAATTAGCTTATAAAACGAGTCTTTCCTATTAATGAGTTGATCATACGTTCCTTTCTCCGTGATTATTCCTCTATCAAGGTAAACGACAGAGTCGGCAATTTGCATGAGTTCCTTTTGGTGACTAATAATAATAATAGTCACATACTTCTTCAGACCTCTGATGATGGAAATTACTCTCTGTGTGTTCCTTGGGTCCAAGGATGCAGTGCACTCATCTAGTATCAATACTTTTGGTGATCTTATTAGTGCTCGTGCTATGCAAAGCCGCTGCAGTTGACCGCCTGAGATCAAAATATTAGAAGATCCACCGATTCGTGTGTCCCAATTATCAGGTAGTCCCTCAACAAACTTAGCCATGTCCACAAGTTCCAGAACATTGAATATCTGCTCTCTTGAAACAGGTGTCTCCAGATTATAGGTCAAGTTATCCTTTATCGATCCATCAAACAGGTAGTGGTCTTGGGTGACGACGGAAACCACAGATTTCAGCTGTTTTACATCAATGTTCCGCAAGTTAGTGTTTCCTATCCTTATTGATCCTGCTTGTGGTTGATATATGTCCAGCATGAGCTTAAGAATAGTCGATTTTCCGGACCCCGATTTTCCCACAAGGCAAGTGATTTCATTGAGATTAATTGATAAGTTGAGATTCGTTAGTACTGGAGTTTTGGAGTGATAGTAGGAAAATCGAACGTTCTCAAACCGTATTAGTGGTTCACCGTGTACTATCATTGGTGTTTTAAGGTCACTGGTATTCTCCAAGGTCTCCTTCAGGTTCAAGAGACCCCATATTTTCACAAAGACAGAAATTCCCTTGTTAACACTCGGAGCGGACGACAGAACAGCAGAAATAAAGCCAACACAAAACAGAACCAACGTAATAACCTGCATCATTTGAATCAAAGTAATCGCCGAGCGTGAGACCAATTTGATACTGTAATAAAGTATGAGCGCTTGGGAAAGATATAAAGCAATGTTCTGTAGCGAAATCGCTAGAGAAATGATCACTGCACGTTTACGACCAGCGCTGTTGACGTGAGCAATCTGTTTTTCAAATCTGGCTTGGAAATAATTTTGGACGTTCAAACAGATCACAGTTTTCATTCCTATAACGCTGTCATGAACAACAGCTTCTGCATTGTTGGTCGCATTCTTGTAGAGGTCTTCATATTTCTGCAACACGAATGAGAAAAAACAGGAAAATAGAATGAATAGCGGAGCAAAGCTGAAACCAACCAGGGCCAGCTTCCAAGAAACAAGTAAAGCCCAAATAAGTGAAACCAGAAGAATAGCTGCAATTGACAGCA
Source organism: Ogataea thermomethanolica (assembly GCA_030674565.1). Classification (NCBI taxonomy): domain Eukaryota; kingdom Fungi; phylum Ascomycota; class Pichiomycetes; order Pichiales; family Pichiaceae; genus Ogataea; species Ogataea thermomethanolica. Next base: position 1,111,736 of record JAKTYW010000001.1, read on the forward strand.
GAAGGCTAGGAATTTCTGATATGATCAGTCGAAGATCTCTGCTATCATTCATGAGCAGCGAGGACAGTGAACTTGTTTGGGCCTTTTGAAACCAATCAACGTGCTGGTCCAGAATTCTGCTAAATGATGTCAGTTTCATTTGATCAACAACGTCATTTGCGCACTTGCTGAGTATGAGTTTTGATCCAAATAAGGTTGCACCATCTGCTAACGCAACACAGATTAGTGCTGCAGACCACTTAGTGAGGTACCTATTGGACACAGTAGTTCTGATTGAAAGTGCACCTAAGATAAGCTTGGATAAAAAGTAAGTAAACAGTGGAGTCATGCACGCATTAACAACTGACAGAAAGTTTCCAACCACGTACATGACTTTGTAAGATGGCTGTAACATACTCCAAATTTGCAATAATGACTGTCTAGCATTGAAAGTCTTTTCTCTTTGACCTTCAACATCAAGAGGTGACGCAAAATGGAACTCAGATTTGGTTTCGTCGGATTTGGTCTCTTCAGAAAGTCCCCCAGCACGGCTATGATTATTATTCAATACCGACAACAATCCACAGCTTTGAAGATCGGCCTTTGTACCTTGCTTCCTGACACAACCATCCTTCATTAAAATGACATGGTCATCATCATAAATCTCTGAGTAGTCATGTGTTAGAATGATCGTTGTCTTGTTTTTCCTCCAGTTCCTTATTCTGCGCATGATCGCTAGACGTTGACTGTGATCAACAGCCGAAAGACTTTCATCCAGAATTAAAACTGGAGGGTCCCTTAAAACAGCTCTTGCGATTGCCAATTTTTGCTTTTGTCCGCCACTAAGACTAATGGCACCTTCTCCAGAACCAACCTTAGTGTCAATGCCGTTTGGAAGACTTTCCAGGACCTCGTCAAATCCTGATATCTTCAATGCCTGTCTGAAAGCTAAAGTAGTCATAGAGGCTTGGGAGGCAAGCGTTATGTTCTCAAAAACTGTTCCATCAAAAAGCATACACTGTTGATTAACCAAGGTAATTTGTGTAGCAAGCCAATCTGAGCTGAGTCTAGAGATATCATAGTCATCGACTGTGATTTTTCCTTCAAAATTGTAAAGTCCCAGGAGAAGCAAACCAATGGTAGATTTTCCGGAACCAGATTCACCAACAAGGAAGACCAGCTTTTGAGGTGGAATCTCAAAAGTCACATTTTTTATTCCCCATTCTTTCCTGATCGGATAGGAGAAGGAAACATTGGAAATTCTGATCTCACCTTTGATGCTGTGCTTGGGTTCAAAGCCACCATTAATCCTATTGTCAAACAGCTCCACGGTATCGATTATGGAGTTCAAGGAAACTTTCGCAGTTTTGATAAGCACCAACTGGGATGATAAAGTTGAAAATACCCTAGCCACGTTCAAACAAGAATAAAAACAGGAAACTATATCCCCAGAGGAATTGAGTTTATGCTGAACAAGGTAGGACCCGTACCAAAAGCTTTGAACAAACATCATTAGAGACAAGAATTTGGTAGCTCCTAAATTGATGCTCACATAAAGCTTAAGTTTAAGGAAGGCTTCTGCAGTGATTCGTGTCGCAGTTTCAAATTTGCGTTTCTCCAGCAGTTTTGAATCAATTATCCTGATCCATAGGTAATTAACCAAATTCCAGTCCAGAATTCTGATTGCCTCAGTGGATAACTTGTTTTCCACATCAGTATACTTTCCGATGAATTTTCCCCAGAATGCGGTCACTAGCAAGATCACTGGTATGATAGCCATCACTAAAAGCGTCAGTCTCCAAGAGTAATAGAAACTCAATGCCAGCATTGATATCAGCGTTCCAAGAGATTTTAAAAACATCTCAAAAACCTCTGAAATACCCGTTCTAAAGTCTTCAATGCACCTGTTCATCTGAAGTAACTGGGAATTAAGATCCGAAGACCTGTCAAACCATTCCAGCTTTTTGTGTAACAAGTTGGAATATATCTCTTGTCTGCAACGCTTTTGCTGACGCTCCCCAGCAATCAAGAAACAACACAGCCCGATCCAATTGGTAATTGTAGCACCAACACCAGCCAATGCAATTGCGAAGCAAAACCATTGAATCTCTGTTATGAAGCTTGTATTCGTAGTAGATTCACTCTCAACGAAGTTCTGGAGGCGATTAAATATTTTCCTCACTAGAAGACTGACAACTGCCGGCATGAGCGATGTCACAATGGTAAAGACGACCGCAGGCAGGATCAGCCACCAATCTTTGAGATTCATGAACATGATTATCCAGGGCTTCCTTTTGCGGGAGTGGACGTTGGAGGTGTCCATGACGGACACAATGGTCGTTGGAGTCCCGGTGAGATCTTTTTTCTCCATTGAGGAGTCACATAGTTGGGCATGGTGCTACTTTATACTGGATTGTGAAATCAAAGCTTACAGTTTGATTTGAATAAATATTGTAACTTTCCTAATTAGGAATGTCAATGGGTAGTCCCAGATGATTTTGAGAATCAGTTTGAAATGAGAAATCTCACAAAAAAAATTTTATCCTTCACATATATTTAACCATTTAACCATTAAGGTACTTTTCGCTCAGCACTAATGGATATATCAGAGTACTGAAATATCCGTCAGTGACCATCTTGCTGATGAAAAATCTGATAGGGACAACTGATTCCCATGATGATAGTTGTTGGAATATAGATAGATAGTAAAAATTCTGAGAGATGGATTGTGAGCATGTGGAAGTATTTGATGGTTTACGTATAGAGCTGTAATTCACAGCCCATTTAGTGGGTTTGTTTTTAATAGTTACTTTTAGGTGTAGTGAAGCTGTCCTTGTGGGAAGAAATTTGTCGGCTTAGTCCTAATCCCCTTTCGTTTACAATCGTGTCAGAAAATTAATTTTGTTGCGTTTTAAAAGATAAGCAGATGAATCAGGGTTGGGTTTTGGTGCTCCTTACGGCACTTACAACCATTACTGGATGTTTACTAGTTTATGCTGATACACTTTATAAGGTCTTGTTCCCATCACTGTATAGGAAACATCCGTTTAATATCCAAAAGAACACTCCCTTTCTTGTGGCAACTTTATCGTTGAGTTCTGGCAGTTTGTTATTCACGTCTCTCAACAAACTACTTCCAGAGTCATCAAGCTATCTTTCAAGATCGGAATATCTGAAGACCAGACCACAGTTGTCTAAAGGTCTATTGGTTTCATTTTTCTTCACTGGTATAATCTGCTGCACTGCTTTGAATTTGGTGATCCACTTTTTCGCAAACGAAAGTGTTGTCCATTGCGTGCACGACGAGGAACATGACCACCATTCTCACGAGCACCATGAAAATGGAGAAATCACCGAACAGACACCGCTGTTGAGCCAGTCAGGAAATCAGACCCATTCGTGCTCGTCCAATAATACGGGCAAACATTACCACGCTCCTAATGAACCAACCAAGCCATTTCCTCTACCAAAGAAAATCTCTTTCGTGGATTTGTCACTCAAGACTATCAAAGGTCAAGAATTAGAGGGAAAATGTTTGGGAACAATCGAGGCTTGCCAGGATGAGTTGATTGCTCGTCACCAATTGCACCAGGGAAAGTCGTTAACTGATCAAGAGCTCCATTTCTGTACTCTCCCAAGTGAAGAGCATTTGATGTTTTTCAACAAGGAAAAGCAGCTGATAATCCAAAAAAGTGAGATGTGTTCGAGATATCCAGAGCTGGAAATCCACTCACCTCTACTTATAGATGATCAAAAGCCTACTCCTCCTCCAAGCACCACTGCTCATTCAGGATCAGGTCATAGCCATACTTTGCAGCCAGAGGATAGTCATCACTCTCACCATCATTTCCACCATAACTTGGAGGCTCAACCAGAGGAACATCACCATCACCACATCCAAACCCCTCTATCCAAATTACTGTCCATTGGTCTTCAAACAGTCTTAGCTATTACAATCCATAAACTCCCGGAAGGATTTATTATGTACTCGACATCTCAAGCTGATCCAAATCTGGGCCTTTCGATTTTTCTCTCCATGTTCATCCACAATATGGTGGAAGGCTTCACTATGACACTTCCTTTATCCATTGCTCTTAATAGTAGGTTTAAGGCGTTTCTTATTTCGAGTTTACTTGGAGGAAGTGCGCAGCCTATTGGCGCCTTTTTGGGATGGCTACTTTTCAGAGGAAGCTTGGATTTGGAAAGCGATGCGAATTTGCTTCTTTTAGGACTTCTTCTAGGCCTAACTTCGGGATTTTTGACATTCATTGGCTTTCAAATGATTTCCAGTGCGGTTGGGTTTGGAGGTAAGCAAGAAAGAGTCATGTTTTGGGCATTTACAGGCATTTTCCTGATATGTCTGAGCAGCATCATTACTTAGAATATATAAATCGACGCGTCGATATCGAATATAATTCATTTTTGGCTGACATAAACATTGGAGTCAATTACTTGTTTCACATGGGACAGAAGACCAGTAAACTGAATAAAGAGGACATCTCAAGCTTGCGTCAAGAGACTAAATTCTCTGCGAGGGAATTACAGCAATGGTATAAAGGGTTTCGCCGCGACGTTCCTAACGGTCAACTAACGAAGGAGGAATTCATTAAGATACACAAACAATTCTATCCGTTTGGAGATCCTACAGAGTTCTCCACATATGCATTTGAGGCCTTTGACAAGAACAGGAAAGGATACATTGATTTTCACAGTTTTATTGTGTCTTTGAGTACAGCTTCGCGAGGAAGTGTGGAAGATAAATTAAGTTGGTCGTTCAACGTTTACGACCGTGATAGAGACGGATTCATCAGCTACAATGACCTCTTGACAGTTACAAAGAGCATCTACAGAATGGTTGGAACAAGTACACTACATTTAGATGAGGATGAGGCCACCCCCGAATTAAAAGCAGCAAAAATATGGCAAGGTTTTGGCAAAAGCATTCATAACCCAGAAGATAAAATATCAATTGAGGATTTCATTAATCATAAGAACCTAGAGCATGATGTGTTGGAAGCACTCAACATATACAATGATTTAGTGTGAAGCCAATCAAACATAAGTTTGCTAAAATCTTTCCGCTGTCCAAACAGCGGCTTTGCAAGTCACCTTAATAGTTTCAGTCAATAGCCAGTAAGGTCTGGCCATTTTGGAGTCGTGCTCTATTGCAGTTTGCAAATGTTCCAGTTCCTCATCTCGAAATACTTTTATAGTTTCTTTCAAATCCTTGATGTCCGCTGAGTCTGACGTCTTATCACTATCCTTTTCCTCTATATCAGCGAATCCGTTGCTCAAAACGCGCAATTGTTGGTTGTAATGATTTCCAATAACAGTTTCCACAGCTTCGGTGCAAGCCATAGCCGCCTCTTTACCTATAATTCCAGTGACAAAACCCATAGTAAAGGCACCCATCTTCCATGCAGGAGTCAAGAGAGAAGGGCGAACCCGGTGTTCCACTTGAAGGTTATTGAAAGTATTATGATGGTGCACCTCCTGATCCCACATATGCTTCAACACGGGCTTTAGATTCGGCTTATGTGACAGGGCCATGTACTGTCCAGCGTAAATCAAATCGGCACCCAATTCACCTGCCTGATCAACGCGAATTACCCGATCTAAGTACGCTTTCTGAGCAGGCGATAATGCCTTGTGAGTGCTGTATAACCTTTTCAAAAATTGTCTCCTCATGCAGTGTAATGTCCAGTGCAAATATAAAAAAGCAGTGGTGCTATTAAATACAAATTCTGCCAATTAAATATCTTGTTATTATATAATATTCTATCTCCTAGTTGATTTGAAAACAGGAATATCGTCATCATTATCATCATCAATCGTGTGGCGGTGTGCTCTTGACATGGATACAAATGGATCCGGACGTTTCCGACTTGGAAAATTGAATTCTTTGTCCATGTCGCTGATGGTAGTATCTTGAAGTTGAATTCCTTGTTTGACTGAAGCGGAATTGTAGCCAGAGGGTTTCAAAGGGATAAAAGATCTTGTAGCATCAAAAATAACATCTGCCGAGTCGCGGTTTTCGGTCTTTCGGAATTTTGAGTAATCCTTACGGCCCTTCCACTTGTTATTGCTGCCATTGTACGCATGTCCGTTGAATTCTTTAAGTTCCACATTAAATTTTGTGACTTTTGGTTGCAATAGCGTGTGCTCTAATTCCGAAGGTTGACTCTCAATTTTTGTCTTTTTTGCTTCCTTGAGCACGTCTATTAATGGTATGGAAGAATTATGAGTTCGATCAGCCGGCCGAGGTGAAGGATCTGTATTTGTAAATTTGGGCAAACCAGTTTGCTCCTGTGTACTTTTCAAAATGCTTTCATTGGATGACAACAATGTCTGAAACTTGGTCACAGCATCAACCCCAAGCGAATCATGACTCGTCTTTTGGATTTTGGAATGTGTGATTATCTCGAAGTCATCAATATTAGGAAGGTAAGCTTGGGAGGACCCCAGAGTATTTCTACCAATTTTGGGACTAGGCTGGCTTGCCAAAGGTCGAGCAAACGGTCTGCTGGGTGATGCAAGCAGTAAGTTATGGTTTCCATGTTCTATCAGATGATCTGAATCACTACTAACAGAATTAGAATCATTGCAAACTAGCATGTCTCTCACCAAAGACTTTTCATTTAATACTTTTTTGGGATTAGGCATGCTTTGATCCATCCAGCTGAAACAAAACTCGTACAGGTCTGAAGCATCTGATCGCCTGATTTTCATTCCAGATATCGTACTCAAATCATCGTAACAGCAATGCGACACAGGAAGTTCAAACAACTCACCGTCATTCCAGGCCAATTCAAAATTAGACTCCATGCCAGAAAAATCTAGCTGCTTCGGCCATTGAGATTCTATGATGCGCACACGAGGATTCTCACGACAAACTTCGAGTAGTTTGTTAAGGGAATCTTCTTGAGCTATAATATAATGGGTTAAATCATGATTTCTGATGGAAGCTATATCTCGAAGTTCGGGGAAATACTTGTTGACCACTAATTCTTTTGATGCGACATTGATCGTGAACGATTTTCCTCGAATAACAATCTTCTCAGTATCAGGTTTGAATCTGAGAACCTGTTCAAACTCCAAAGGAACCTTATTGATTTCAACAGCACCATATTTGGGCCTAGGACAGGTGTTGATTATTTCAAGATTACCTTCTTGCACTTTGAGAGAAAACTCAAGTCTCGATACTGATTTGTGAGGAATGTGAAATTCAGCGTCCTTTTTACGCCCAACCAGATATGTCTTGCCTGGAATCAGTAAATGCAATACCCCATCTTCTGGACTTTCGACAATCCACATCCTTGACTGTCAAATATGTAGTTAATTTTTGTTATTCCTATATTACACAGCCGAGAGTTACAGCCTGAATGTTCGAATCCAGCATCTTATCCGAGCTGCTTCATTTTTTCATAAAACTTCACGACATCCTCACTCACTTTAATACGTCTCTCGTCAAAATTCACGATTTCCAGGTTTTTAGTATCAACGCATCTACTGAGAGCCACGTAAACTTGTCCCTTCTCAAAAATTTTAGTCAGGTCGACTTTGACGCGTTTTAATGTCTGTCCTTGGGACTTGTGAATGGATAAAGCCCAAGAAAGAAGGATAGGCAATTGCTCACGACTTAGCTCACTATTCGATTCAGGAGAAAATGGAACTGGCTCAATTAGCTTGTATGAGTTATGAGAGAACTTCACCACAGGTAGTATGTCAGCTACCTTTGAATGTTTAGCAGTCCTGATCATCTCCTTTGCTAATTCGATTTGTGACGAGCTGGTGTAGTTAGTTGCCATGAAATCATTGTACATAGATTCATCGGATGGTGAGGGCTCGTTGCCAATAAATTTGGAAGCCATCACTAACAAGTCTAAATGAGTTCCCCTTTCATATTCTTTGAACGAATTAGTGAATAAAGTCCACAGAGCAATATCACAAAAACAAGCAATCTTACCAATAGAGCCATTCACCAACTGTGGATCATCAAGATCATTTTTTAGGTACATGATCTGTGCCCCTTCCTTGAGTTGTAACGTCCTCGCACACATCAGTCCATCTAGTTGTTTCACTAAAAATGCAGGATTTGGAATGCCAGGAGGGATAACATCTCGACTTTGAAATGTTCTGACCTGTCCGGGAAGAGAATTCAAGCGTTCAAGATTAGCCCGATCGACTTCTTCTCTGGTAGGATAGAGTTCGGTTGGGTATATTCCATCGGTATATTTCAGAGGTCTCTCGAGGCTTTTAAACTTCACTTTAATGGAATCTGTGAGTTTTCCCACTCTCAATGCATTCAGCATTTCGATAAGATCGGAATCATCCTTTTGTCTGAAAACTTTAGTTAAAAGTATTGTTTCATCAATACTCTCGTTCCAGCTTTTTGCATCAAAACAAAATCGTGACGCTCCGCCTTTACTCAAAGAAACTGGTGGTAATTGGAAAAAATCACCAGTGAGAACTAGTTGAATGCCACCAAAAGGCTTATTGCTTCCTCTAATTTGCTTTGCAATTTCATTCAGTTTGTCGAAAAATATCGAATCAATCATTGAAATCTCATCGACAATAAGAACCTTCGTGCCCTTCCATCTATCAACCACACTGCGCTTGCTTTTGATTCTACCGACTAACTGGTGGACAGCTTCAGATCCAAGTCCAATACCCGAAAACCTATTGATAGTTGTGCCCTCGATATTTGTAGCAGCTAATCCTGTTGACGCTGTGACTGCAATAGCACTATTACCATATCTATTTCGGAGACGCTTAATGAGCTCTCGAAGTAAGAAGGATTTACCTGTACCAGCGGAACCAGTGTAGAATATGTTTTTCCGTTCATATAATACCATCTCAATGACCTTTCGCTGTTCCACAGAAAGAGACCCATCCAGATGCGTTCCTCCTTGTGAAGCGTGTTTGTTTTGGTTACGTGGGTTTGTTATTCTTTTCAAACTCAAATTAGACCAGGGCAGTGGACGTTGTCGCGATGCAGAATACGGCTTGATTCTGGGAAGACTTGCCTTTGAGCTTGCCGAAACTCCAACTCTGCTAGTCACGTCAATTTCTGTCCTTTGAAACTCTCTCTTTTCTAGAGGCCTCATATGCTTAAAACTTGTAATTTCAACAGCATCGTCAGAATAAGTTTCAGGGGTACTGGTTGAGCCAAACTCTCCACTGGAAAGTGTACGATCCAAACGCACGCGTTTGATTGTGTTTTCTTTGTTTTGATGCAGCTCTTCTTCGCATGAGAGCGTCTTCCTGTTGAGATTGAGAGTAGAAAAAGGATCTACATTGGGCTTTCTTGTACTCGGTTTGGAAGATCTGATAAAAGACGTAATTGTCGACTGTTTCGAAGAAGAGGTTTTGTCAAAACTTGACGATTTCTTCTTCGATCCGGCAAACATGTATGCTGCAAACAGATCTGTTATTTATTTTAGATTAATATTTTGATTTATTCAATCGACGCGTCGGACCAAACCTTGCGTGTTACTGTTCTATTTTTGTAACAAAGCTGTATAATTGCTTCTTTAAAACAATACCACCTATCTTGTTGTGCATATATTGCTATTTGCCGAATATGTATTATGCTGAGCGACAATTAGATACAGATACATACCTGCAGACCATACAAGCGAATCTCACAAAAGGGGTAACTGAAATCCTAATTTGAGTTCATACGAGACACATTAATCAACCGGGTCTGATGTCTGCATCGCAAATGCCTGCTAAAGCTGGGGAAGTAACATACATTTATGCACATTGCTGAGTCCCAAATATCGCTTGCGGGAGAGTAAAAATTCACTTTCTGTTTTTCATCTTCTGTGTTTAGATTTCAATATGTCCGACAAGGTTTGGCTTGACCTTGAGAGGGGCCGGAAGATCTTACCGAATCGCAGATTTTGCACATTGGCTCGAGTCCTGATATGCACTGTCCTGGGGCTATGTGCAATTGTCCTAGTTCTCAAATTCCAGCAGAGCTCAGACTCTTTACGTGGGTTTTCACATAAGAGCGCTCGCGACCCCGAGTCATTCATTGTGGATCTGCGATCCTCACGCTCTAAGATTGCCCCGCGCATCCCTGAAAACCATAAATCTGGAAAAATAGACCAACTTGTCGAGGAGAGACTCAATAAACTCAATAAACAAAGTCCTCAAGAAAAATCGGTCTCTGCATCTGTCCTCAAAAAAGAGGTCGAATCCATATCTTTAGCCTCAAAACTCGTTCTTGTGGTGGACTCTTTAAACAACAAATACGAAAACCTTCTAGACAGCATGTGGGGAGAGCCAGTTCTGATGCATGTGAGCAAACACCCATATAATGAGGCTCTTAAGGATTTTATGATAGATTATTTTAAGGTGGAAAAGCTGCCAATTCTTCTCGTGAGTGGCAAACCAGTGGTTAGCGGAGATGAACTGGTTGAAGCGAAATTGTCAAGAATTAACCGCATAATACGAGAGAATGTTGATTGAGAACTGGCATTTGTAAAGTTCAAGTTTTGGGGTATATTTTATATGGGATACTGGGAAAATAAGAGGAACGAACTAGTAGTGAATTTTTAGTCTGGAGAACAAATTTTAAAAGTTGCGATATTAAATTTCAATTATGGGAGTAGGTATTGTTACTCATAAGCAACTAACGATTAGAACGATGGTGGCTCGATACCCTCCAGAAAGCTAATAGTCAATTTCTATGCTACCGACGAACTAAAGAAGAAAATTAAACCTTCGAGTGTCTTTTCCACATGCGCCTTATCAGGAGAGAAGCTAGCTATTCCTGTGATGTCTGATTACAAAGGTCAGCTTTACAACAAGGATAAGATTATCGAGTTTTTACTCAACAAAGAATATCGTGATAAGAAGACATTTGGCCACCTTAAGGCGTTGAAAGACCTGGTACAACTGAATATTGCATTGAATAACAACATTTTGAAGTGTGATCTTGCAAATGTTGAATATGATCTAAGTCTTTCATCGGTTCCCAAGTTTGCATACATAGTGCCTTGTGGGTGCACGATGGCCAAAGCCCCGCTTTTGAAACTTTTACCGACAAGGAAAACCGGAGGATTTAATACCTCCATGTGCCCTCTCTGCAGCACCATGTTTTCAAGCAGAGATATCATAGAAATAGATCCAAGCTCTGAAGAGTTAGTAATGCTTGAAAGTCGCATGAAATTGTTGGCAGAAGAGGGAATATCTCACTCTTTGAAAGCCGTCAAGAAACGCAAAACCCAAGAGACAGATAAGGTGTCAAAAAAGGCAAAATTGAAAAGCTAATAGCACTAAACAGTTTGTATATTATATCCATGATCTATGTACACTATTGTTGGTTTTGTTCGGCCTGTTTAGCCTGCATCTCCTTTTGAAGCGCAAGTCGTCTTTCATTCTCTTTTCCAGTAACGTAGAGGGTATATCCAACATTAGCGGACATGTAAACGGTGACTCCTATTAAACCCAAAACGGTAAGACGATGAGCCACATCGGTGACCCTGGTATACCATGGATAAGCTTTAGACATTGTGTGATACAAATTACAAGTTAATTTATTTGATGATTTTCAAAATTTCGAGTTACGAGCGTGCATCTATCAATTATCAAACCCAGGACCGTCGCTTGAATAGCTTTTTTAGTGAGCTCCTTGTTCCAGTGAGACTAGTCGAAGATATACCAAGCTTCATTATTGAGACGGATTGAGAGCTAGTGGAACTCACAAGATGACTCTTGGAGGATTTCGAGCTGATCCGTGGGCTATTTTTGTTCCAGCGTTGTTTGCCGAAGAAAGAATCAAAGCTTCCGTTCTCACACTGACTGCTATCATAGACTAAGTATCCATCCTCATCTATTCTCACAGATTTCATCATTTGAGAGACCAACACCGAAAATACCTCGGGTCTTAGATCAGTCGGTGTTTCGGCGAGAGAAATATTTGTTTCGAGATCTTTCGTCTTTGCAACCAACACCGAAGCCTGATTCTTTAGGTCGTCGAAATTGATATTTTGCTTTTCCAAGATCAATTGGTTCAACTCGTCATCACCATCTTCAAGAAGGGTCTTAATGAAATCCCGAGATCCAAAATCGGCATCATCAAGACCCAAAAGCTCAAGTTTCAGTTCGCTAAACGCTGATTTGCGTTTCGCCTGCTTGCTCGATGCTGCAGTATTTTCCTTGTCTAATATAGCAGCAAACTCAGCTAAACGCAAATTCTTGTCGATGAGATGTGGCGTCGATGGCAGTTCGCTCAAAATGTCCTCAGATGCGTTCAACGAAGGTTTTTCAACGGAGAACGTCATCTCCAACTTTCGTTCCGTAAAATCCATTTTCCTACCACTGATTCTGTCACAATAGATCAGAAGTTCTTCATTATACTTCTTCAGAAAATCATCATTCAGTGGAAGAAGATAAGGGTCTTTATGAGGAGAAAATTGTGTTCGGTTAGCCAGTGTAATTAAGACTTTAGCAACTAACGAAAGTGTCTTTGAGACTCTTCCTAGCTGGTGGTTCTTGGATAGATTGAATAGTTTCGGGTTCAAGATAGCCGGACACAAGTATCTAAGGAAAATGAATGCACACAAAGCATTCAAAGGCGTATCAGTGTCACTTGGATCAATAGACATTTCAACCTTGTTCCTTAAGCGCGCCCACTCCTCTTTTAATTCACTCGGTATGTCATTGGATGTGGAATATATCCCATGCCACAATTCCTCAGAGTAAGTAAGGAGATTCTGCAAGTGTTCTTGATAAGTTTTTGGGTATTTTTTGGGATCAGGATCACAAATAAGATTTTCCTGACAAATCCGATCTATGAACTGTCCAAGAAGCTTTTCAAGATACTCTTGACCTTTTCTTATTTGATATGCTTCTAAAGTCTTGGAGAATAACGTACGACCTCTGAACAACGTGTTCAAATTGTTTGTTAACGATGAGGACTCACCCTTAGTGGCAGATCTCTTCAAATCTTGAAGTTCAAAAGTCATGAGCTTTTCAAAATATTCGTGTTCGATACCCAAGCTTTGGTAAATATCCAGAGTCATCTGAGACCATTCTTCAACATTTTGTGGTCCAATGAGCGGACTCACAAATTTTAGCACATCATCTATCTCGATTCCTTTCATCATAACTTCAAACAGTTTATAATTTTGATTCGACATGATGTGTGATTCATTCAGGTTTAAATTGATCGTAACAGAACCTATTTCCAAGCTGTTCTCGCCAAAGAGAGGAATTTTTTTCATCTGTTGAGAATCACTCATCAAATCGGGTGTCACGAAGGCACCAGCAATAATCTCATCCTTGTCACCAAAATTATAAACACTGGAGTGATGCGCGGATTTCAGCACAAGCTTGAGAAATTCAGCGGAAGGAGGGAGATCCAAGTCAAATGCTTCTTTCCAAAATGAATTTTGACCATCGTTGTTGGTTATTGCAGTGCAATACCACGGACCTCCCCAAATGTGCAGCTCAAGATAAAGCTTCTTTTTAGCTTCGACAGCGTGTTGGTGGAAATTTGCTTCTACGATTTCTAGCTTGTACTGTTTCAGGAGTCGAAGCTTATGATCACTCAACTTGTTTCCAATATATTCCATTTTGGAAAACGATTTGAGGACCACCAGCCAGTCTTCCATATCCAAGCCAAGCTCAAACTGTATGAATATTCTGTCTGTGTGAGAGAACACTTTGCCATGCTTCACAATGAACGGGGCATCATCATCGCTATCAACTTCGTTAGAGAACTGGTGGCTGCGACGAAGCTCGGGAATTTTTCCAAGAAAAAGTATGTTTGGCTGTTGAAACACGGACTGGTGAAGTGGACGGATCTCTGAAGAATACAGTTTCGTGACATCCAGAGAGTATAATAAAGTGCCATCAGTTTCACATAGTAAATCTAGTATCCCATCTGGTTTTAAATAACCCATAACTGAAAACCATCCTTCGGAAGTTTTATCATCAGATGGGTACAGCGGGGTTTGAGGATGTGTGTTCAGGCCCACCTTTTTGTAATTGGGCGATGGTCCATAAATTCTAAACCTGCATACTAATAAGTCATTTGCGCGTAGCGTGTCATCGTGGACGATAGACCTATTGGAAAAATATTTATTGTAAAAGCCTTGTGGTCTTAAATTCTGCCAAACCATTAGACAAGCGAGTAAGGAGTCGAATTCTGATAATGAGGTCTTGAGGTAGACGACTTTAAGATCAAGGCTTTTGATTTTGACGATTGGAAAATCCTTGATGATTTGAACTTCAGATTTGTGTAAACTTGGAATCATTACAGCATCACCATCCATTATCAGCTCACCAGCAGCTGTGATCTCAAGAGAAGCCTCGCTCCAATCGTCTGAGTTATCCAAGGAATCCTCGTAATTGTAAGACCATTTTACCTGTCTCAAAACAATTGCACCTCTTGCACGTAGAGCGAAACTTTCGATTCGGGATTTAGCCATCAAGTTGAATTTTGGCTTAATCAAACTGTTTAATTCTTGCAAACTCGAAAATTCCTCGTGAAGGCCAGATTTGATGCACGCAAGAAAAAATATTCTTAATTTGGAAGTGTAATTATAAAGAATCGCACGGGTTAATAGGTTATAAGAAACATCATTAGATGGCAGTTATATCACGTAATCGGGGCTGAAAAGTTTCCCACTTATATAACATACACTGGTTCTCATTCGACAGTCACCTCAAAGATTACAGGGAACATTTCTATGAGATAACTGCTGCCCTTGGGGCCTCCCCTTCGGGACCAATATACTGGGCCTCTCTCCATGGTCCAACATCTGAAAGCAGCAATCCCCCTTCTTCTTCACTCACTGAACTCTTTCCTCCAAACTTCACAGGTAAATTCTCTGCTGGAATCTGTTTAAGCAGCTCCTTTTGGTAGCTACCACCCAGAATGAAGATCTTTGAAACAGTGACTGGGTCTAAAAATGGCTTGAACAGCTTGAAAGCAGTGGAGAATCCAAACGGAGAGTTAATTAGGTAAAACTTACCCATTCTTTCTGGATAGTAGTCCTGTCCAATCTTAGAAGCTTCTCTAACATATGACAAAACTTGTGATGCTGATGAAATAGAGATCCCCTTTAAATCGAGGATAGTGCACGAAGTTTCCACTAAGCTGCCCACCTTTCTCGAACATGCTGGCAATCTATACTTGACAAAAGATTCGTACTCCCAAACAAGGTTCTTAAGCATTCGTTCTTGTGTAGTAATCTTGTACATCTCAGTGATGTTCACAGAACCCAATTCCTCAATGTACACCGGACGCCCATCTTTGTCAGTCTTGTGATAGTATTGTGGGTAGAATTTAGCAACCTGAGGCTTCTCATCGTACTTGAAGTCCTCCAGAATGGTATCGGTTCCAAACTCTTTCCTCCAATTTTCACAGCTGATGAACATATCCTTTGCCTTCATCACATCAAACTTTCTAGCTCTCAAGAATCTTAACAAGGTGCCATCATCCAGTCGGCTTGTGTAGCCCTCAGCCTCAAGTAGAGTTCTTAATTGCTCCAAGGCTGATTCTTCACTGGCGGTCAAATATCCAGGGAACCCGGTTTGTCCAAGAGGAGGCTCGGCCACTTTCTTAGGTAGAGTATCTAAAATTTCCTCTTCTGAAACCATTTTTGATACTATGGGAAATGAATGTCTTTGATATTCAAAAGTACAGGTAACTAAATTGCGTTGTAAACACTAAAGGTAGGGTAATTGGGGGAAATTTTGCAAAGCTTAAAGATTAGTAAACAAAACGAAGATCGCGCACAAAAATCACCGAGAAACATGCGTATTGGCAAAACGGCGCTCTGATCACCTTTGCACCACCTATTTCTTTTTCAGGGTCTGATATGTTCCTGCAAAAACCCTAACATAGCTCTGCTTCAAGTTTTGCCTTCAGAGGCACAAGAAAAGGCGTAGAGATAGAGAAGATCAAGAAGAATCAAATCACTTTTTTCTCGCTTTAAAAAGTCGAGATCACATGCTACATTTTTAATTCGGATGCAATTCGGCACCCGCAAAATTGTGAAATCAGCTGCTACAGACTTCTGAATAAGTAGCAAAAAAAATCCGATTATAAATTTATTCTGGAAAAGAAGCTCGTATAGGTTCTAAGCTTTTCCTCAATTTCTTGTCGAAAAATAGACTCATATGTCTTCTTCACAATCTGTAGTTTCCGATTTAACAGATAGCAGATATGATTCTGCTGTTGAGTCACTGAGCGAAAATACCCAGGATATCCGGGAATACGATGTGGAGACCAGTGCAGAAGAATATGGTCAACAAACGAGTGCACGTTCTTCAGACCACGGTGAAGACGTTGCATCTTACCAAGAAACCTTGAAGAGAGAAAGAACTAGAACCGATTTGTATGAGGACGATTTAAATCGAGAGCTCAGCAGGGTCGCTACCAATTTATCAAGACTTTCAAACAAATATCTGCATCACAACGCTGAAGAGTCTAGCGCTGAAAAATTACCGGAAGAAGAAGAAGGATATGATCCCCGTCAGATGGATTGGGAAGGCGTTGATGATCCTGAAAATCCTGCAAACTGGCCACATTGGAAAAGATGGGCAGTCACCATGACAATTGCATTTCTGTGCTTAGTTATCACTCTTGGGTCTTCGATTTATGTCGACTCAATTCCAGAAATGATGGTCAAATGGGGAGTTTCCCAGACGCTTGGATTATCTGGTCTTACTTTTTATCTCCTTGGATTAGCTTTTGGACCCGCCATTTCAGCTCCACTTTCGGAGATTTTTGGAAGAAAGATTATTTACTGCACCACATTGCCTGTTAGTATGCTTTTTATTATGGGAGTCGGACTTTCGAAGAATATTGGGTCTGTCCTGGTTTTGAGATTTTTTGCCGGTCTTACTTCCTCTGCTGCTTTGGCTCTTGGCGGTGGCACGATCACCGACATATGGAGACCCCATGAAATGGGTCTTGCTATGACATTATTTTGCATGGCTCCTCTTTGTGGTCCAGTTGTTGGTCCTATCATTGGGGGCTTTGTTGCAGAGAACAAAGTTTCACACAGCCTCACCACCGTTGGAGGGTTGAGATGGACAATGTGGGTGAATCTGTTTTTTGCAGCTGCTGTGTTCATTCCTGTTTTTGTTTGTCCCGAAACCTATAAACCTATTGTGATGAGGAGAAGGATCAAAAAGAGAAACTTAAAGATGAAAAAATCCATGCCATTGGGTCAATTCTTACTTGTCATGGTCTTCATTACTCTCCTCAAGCCGATGGAGATGCTCGTCGTGGAGCCTATCGTCCTCGTGTTTTCGATCTACACTGCTTTCATTTTTGCTGTCCTTTTTGGATTTTTTGAAGCTTTCCCTGTGATTTTCAGAGGCATCTACCACATGACTCTTGGAGTCTCGGGATTACCTTTCCTAGGAGTTGGTTTAGGAATTGTGTTCGGTGCTCTGACATATGTCTATATCGACAGAAGAATCTTCTTTAGACGTTATCCTGACGGATACATTGGAATGAGAGACAAGGAGGGTAACAACGTTCCTCCATCTCCTGAATCCAGATTACTTCCATGCAAAATTGGAGCTCTCGCTATGCCACCTGCACTATTTTGGCTTGGGTGGACAGGAAGAGCCTCTGTTCACTGGATGGCTCCTGTTGCTGCAGGTGTTCCATTCGGTTTTGCATTGATTTTAATTTTCTTCTCCATCTTGACATACTTCAGTATGTCCTACCCACCTATATCTGTTGCCTCCGCCTTGGCTGCCAACAATTTCCTCAGATATATTGTTTCGTCTGTGTTCCCGCTTTTTACTGTTCAGATGATGGAGAACCTGCATGTCGATTGGGGTGTCTCTGTGTTTGCATTCATTGCATTGGCGTTGGCACCTGTTCCATGGCTTTTTACCAAATGGGGTCCTCATCTCAGAGATAACTCCAAATACGGATTCTCTGCTGAGAAACGAAAGTTAGAGACTACCGAAAAGACTGATGTTTAAAATACAATTAATATTCCCAGAAGCCCAATATAGACTCATAGTTCTAAAAATGAATTTAATACTGATTTTGCCTCAGTCCAAAGTAACCATCGGGAGCAGTAGCTGGATCTTTCAGTGAGGTTTGACCCATGGAAGCATCGGTTCCCGAATATGAGACAAGATTTCCCCACCAGTTAATACTTTTATCGTGAAATTGAACAGCAAAGAAGATGATTATACCTCCAAAGGCCACTCCTGCATCCAGGCCTGATGCCATGATATAATTGTACTTTTCCCACCAGGCAGGATACCTCTTCTTAACAAAATGGTTGAATGCAAAACAAACATATAGTCCAGGCAGGAAGTAGCTAAGATTGAATGGCGCATAATTCAAAAATCCACCTATGATCACAGCAGGCTCAAACCATCGTGTCTGTCTAGGATAATACTTTTTCACAACCAAGCATACAACTGCTAACAAAAATCCAATTAGGAAGCACCACGGTAGAATTGGATACAATTTGTTGAAAACTCTTTGAGGTCCAATAACACCCCAGAAAACCGACGACGAATAATATGAAGTTTCAGAAGGACAAGTGAAATTTTGTTCTTGGTCTGGAGAACAAATATCCTTGACATTGTCAATTTCCCAGTTTATAGCAGAGAGTGAAACAATGATTTGAAGAATCGTTCCAAAGAATTGCCCACGAAAGACAGCTCTTGGTGGAACTTTTGCATAGTGCGCAATCTTCTGATCATACATATACTGCTGTGCTTGTCCAGTTATATTGAATCCCAGAGCTTGTAGGAACATAAGGGCATCTCCATTACCAGGAATGGCGTATCCAACTATGAGCTCGACAAAAACTTGAAGGGTGAAGTAATATCCGGTGACTCCATAGATAACGTTCAAGGGTATGATAAAAACGGCGTTGATCGCAAGCACCAAGAATATACCCCAAACCGGAGTATTAGCTGGATAAACTTTCACACAAACTATTGCAAACACCAGAGCCATTAGCATCACTACCAAAAAGATCCATTGAGGAACTTCTTTATATCTGGACATAAGTGTTGAGTGTCTGTCTTTCAAAATTGTGTTTTTGTTGGACTTGAGGTCGCTCCAAATAGTCTTAAATGATTTGGTCAAGCCTTTCCGTTCACCAAAAATAACATACGGAAGCAGGAACGTGTACAAGGCGCAATTAGCACCCCAAGAAACTAACATTCCCGCAGAGAGGTATGGAGGACCATAGGAAGAGTACTTTTCAGTGTCCAGTTTTCCATTAGTCAAAACGGAGGAGACATCATAAAGCTCCCCGGTATTTGTGTAGATGCTATTGTCATTGATAGGTAGGTATGCGGTCCATTTGTAATTGCTGTAGTAAAGGCCAATAATGACGAAAAACCCAATAAACATGCCAATCATCATGTTGAAATATGTGTAAAATGGGAAAGCCAGTGGAAGCCAGTATCCCACAATATTCCAATCAAAGGAGGAAACAGGGTTCAAACCAAGCCCTAGCATAGAGCCCGTAACAACTGCAAGGTTGAAATTATCAGGCTTAATCCATGTCATCCAGTTAAAGTAAGAGAGGGCTTGGAATAAGTAGTCTGGCACCCACATGTATAAGAAAGAACAGGTGAAAACCAAAAAGAAAAACTTATAACGAGTTATAACCCAGCCGTTGATTTTTTCTTTCTTACCTTTCTTCAAAAGAGCCTGGTTCAATGCGAGAGTTGGCAAAACTGTTGGCCACACAGATCTTATTGGATAAATCACAATTTTTCTTAGTAGTCCAGCAAATCCAAATCCAAAAAGTTGAGTTGCAAGCGAAATCAAAATTTGGTAGCCAATAGTTACCCACTTGTTGCCGTAGAAAATATCAAGCTTTTCGACATAGAAATTCGATCCCACATACATTCCACCAATGGCAATATCAAACAAAACAGTTGCAAACATCTGTTCTTTATAGGTCCAAGGTCCTGGGTTCAATGAATGTCTAGAACCGAAAATTTTAAAACCCCAATCAGGCAACACTTGATGAAGGAAGAGTCCACTGGGATACATGAGCATTTGACACACAGATGATGAGATGTATAAAGAAGGTTGTCTTCGTGAAAATACCTCATTTACTCCCGTTCCCACAATGCACCAAAAAAATCCCAGTAAATAGGCTCTAATAGTTTCACAAGGTACAGTGAAGTCATCTAATGGAGATGAAATTGCACGGACTTCTGGATAAGGCGAATAGTACTTGTTCAAGATTGCATGAATTTTACATTCGAGCTCCCAGTCTTTGTAGCTCAATCCTTGAGAACTGTCATAGCCATGAATTGCTGATGAAATGAAATCAAAATCTTCTATCGGAAAATTTGGGTCATCATCATGATCATCGACAACACCTTCCAGGATCTCAATTGCCTCTTCAATCGGGATATCAACGAGTTTTGAGAAGAGGAATTCAGCATCAGGTAGATTGGAATCCGACTCAAGAACATCTCGATGTCCCAACTTAGAATAAAGGGCACTCTTAGCCTTCGAGTGATCTAGGTCACTAGTGTATACTGGAGAATCTTCTGCCTTAGAATCTTCAACGCTTGTCATGAATGACTCAATATGTGCGAGATCCAATGGAAGTATATATATATGTGGGGCCGGATACGATGACGGCACTTGATTCGCAGATTCTCAAAACTAACATCTTTCTTCGGCCTTGGCGAAGCGAGAAAGGAAATTGCAGGGCTGAAAGGACCGACATGTAGGTGTAGATCCGCTGCAATCAAAATAAAGTTTAATGCACGATTTCTTTATTTCTGCTAATAATATCGGTTGTATCGGGCGACAAAACAATAGTAGCAGGTATTAACAATTCACATATCACTGCAGTAACACCAGATTATTCAGCTTGTATCTCAAAGTAATTGCATCTTTAATGCCGTTGGATGCAGAGCAAACGCCATCTAAAAATGAGTTTGCTACCGGCTATGTTAGGCTGGGCAAACAGTAAAGTCTTCATAATTTTGAGAACTATATTGACTGGATTGTGATCATGCTTCTATTCAAAGTGAGTTTATTCAGTAATAATGATATCAGAAAAGGTTTAATAGGTAGAAATCACTCATAATGCCCAATCAGCTAAATTTTGAATAACCTAGTCGAAAAATTATTTTTCAACAAACATACCCCCGGTAATGAAAGATCCAAAGAATTTGGCCGCAACAAATTTGCACGGGATATACATCCCAACTGCACTGATTCTATTTGGAATAACCATTCTTAACTATGATTATTTGCCTCACACCATTGCAATTTTAGTGCTGTTTTTTACCGTTCAATTTACTCTTGCTTGGTTCAAGAGTCCAGTGTTGAGCTCCGAGACCTATCAAAAATACGAGTTGCTCGACAAAACTGTTATATCCAAAAACTCGGCTATCTACAGATTCAAACTACCACGCGAAACGGATACCCTGGACATTCCAGTTGGTCATCATTTAGCATGTAGATTTGTTATTGACGACCAGGAATACGTGCGATACTACACACCTATCTCAAACCAATACGACCAAGGATTTTTCGACCTACTCGTCAAGTCATATACCGAAGGAAAAGTGTCTAAGAAATTTGCAGGACTCCATCCAGGTCAGTCTGTTGAGTTCAAAGGCCCCGTTGGAAGAATGTCGTATACATCAAATATTGCCAATCATATTACAATGATTGCCGGAGGATCTGGAATTACACCAATGCTTCAAGTCATTGGTAGTATTATAACAACACCGGCAGATGTTACCAAAGTGAAACTTATCTATGCAAATGAGACCGAAAATGATATTCTCCTGAAGGAGGAACTCGACGAATTTGCAGAAAAGTATGCCAACTTCGAAGTCCTTTACGTCTTGAATAAGCCTCAGAAGGCCTGGACCGGAATCACCGGACTAGTGACGAAGGAACTTTTGGAACAACAATTGCCACCTCCAGTCACAGGTAATCGTGTCTTCATTTGTGGTCCAATGGAGATGAGAAAAAAGATGTTGGAGTACACCAGAGACTTGGGTTGGGATGAGGGAACAATCAGTTCTAACCAAAATGATCAGGTGTTTTGTTTCTAACTTTAGTCGTTTCTGTTCTATAGAAATGGATCAGTATCTATTCAATATCTAAATTGCGAGCTCTTTTTTCCTTAACTGAGACCAACTCGCTCTCATCAACAATTCCATTCATTTTGAGCCAGTCATAGCCACTCAAAAAAACTCCATCAGGGTCCATTTCACGTCTAATGGCTCTGAATGTAGTCAAATCTTCACCAAACCACTCAGACATCTTATCTTTGAATCCTACCATCTCACCATCCTTGCCGGATTTCGAAGGTTGGGATCCAATAAAGTTTTTAGCCCAGTGTGGCTTACCTCCTGCTGCCTCCATAGTTTCTTCAAAAATGGCGTACCACTTGCCGATTGGAACCGATGTGTAGAATGGCCTGTACATCGTCGCGTTAATATAGAGTGTCAACTGACTGTTAGTGACATTGTCCTGCGGGACCCAGTGAAGTCTAGGTGTATTGTCAAGCAAAGGTCTCAAGTTATTGCCATAAATAGGACCAGGAGAAGTCGTTGTTCTCTCAGTCAAGTCTTGTTCAGAAGAAGTTAAATTGGAACAAGTAGTATTTGAACATCTCACTTCAATAGGAGCATGGACGTAAAATTTGTTCCTTTTGGATGCTTCGTCAATTGTGGAAGCAAGCGAACGAAGAATTTCGGGTCCGTTAGTTAACGGAGCAGCCCATTCATTCACATACTGCGAAAATAGACAGTCCATGTTCAGTCCTTCAACAGATTCTTGAACGGCAATGTCTCCCTTTCCATAGGTTTCAGTGAGTCCATACTGTCTAGAAAACACAAACCTTTCAACGAACGGAGTCAGACGCGGCAATATATGAACAGATATCCAAAGCAGGGACTCATAGAAAAGTCTTCCAAATCTAGTTCCATACCATGACGGACGAGGAGCCGAAATAGGATCTGTCGATTTTGATGCTCTCCATAAGATACACCGTTGCGCATAAGGAAACCACCACACTCTAACAAACTCATCACTTGTCCAAATGGTGTCAAATTGATCTAAAAGCGTTTCGAAAGTGATCACCTCTTGCCTGGATTTTATTTGGTAGCGAGGAACAGTTCTGATAGTAACGTAAGCAATCAGTCCAATTTTACCAAGGGACAAACATGCAGCACGGAATAAATCTGGTTTATCTGTTGGGGAGCATTTGACGAGCTCTCCCATACCATTCACAAGTGTGATATCAACCACCTGCTGGGAGACAAGACCGTGAAATGGAGATGAGCCATGTGTACCAGTAGATATAATTCCAGCTATGGATTGTTCACTGATCGATCCCAAATTCTGTATAGCGAGACCTTTCGTGGCTAAAATCTCATTCAACTGATAAATCCGGATTCCGGCCTCCACGGTGAAATCGGTATATTTTCCGTCGGCTGAAGGCTTTTCGGTGACTATCTTGTTGAACTTGTCCAAATTAACAATCCAGTCATTGGATATAGTCAAATTAGAAGGCGAGTGGCCAGAGCCAACCGTCATCACAGTCCGACCACTTTTTCTTGCACAGTGGACAATTTCTTGGATCTCATCGATGGTCTGTGGCTGGAAGTAACATTCGGGTTTACAAATGAAGGTTTTGGCCCAAGTACGGTGAATCAGTTTTGGTACCACGCGTCCTTGCAAACTGACTGGCAATATCGTATTGCTCATCAAACGTGAAGGTTGTTAAAACTAACAAGATTATTTCTGTGTTGAAAAAAAATCATCTGCCTCGACGCGTCGAGATGGTTCGATTTGAACGGAAACGGAGGAAGTTTAACATACAGGTTTTTGATAATCAAGAGAGCTCTAGGTTCCTTCCATATCATCAGATTGGTGCTTTAGATGTAGGGTTTGATGATAGGGAGCTTAGACAAAGCTATAATTATTTAAAACTATGCCCAGGCTCTCAAAAAAGCAGTAGAAGCCGTGGATCTTTAAAAAAACTGTGTGCCAATCGCATCGCTCTAGTCGCTGACCTTATAACCAAACAACATATTGAGGCCACAAACGCAAGCTGGGGAATATGGAAATTAGTATGGGAGGCTGTTATGAAGTACGAAAACGATTCCCCTGCAGTGTTTGAACTATTTGCTACTTACTTTTACGCACAATCCGACTTCCATGCTCACAGAGTTTCAACTAGTTGGAAAAATCTCGATAACTATAAGCGCGCTGCATTTGTGGAACTGTACTCAATCAACAGGAAACAAAGATTCGAAACTTTCTACTCATCAGTGTCACTCAACCAGCTTTTTTCGCAAGTGCAACGGTACAGGTTTAACAATATTGTTATTTTGTCATTGCAAGGAGTGGACGTATCACTTGCATCACTTAGAATCAATCAGTTAGAGGGCTTAGTTTTCCTTAACGTGAGCGGCAGTAATGTCAATGACCAGTTACTTCAAAGTTGGAGCATCAGCATGAAAAAGGGGAACGTCAAAAATCTTCGATGTCTTCTTATTAGTAATAACCACAACTTGCGAAATGTCGACTGCGTTCTTGACACGAGTCTCAGATACATTGAATCCGATGTGCTAATTGAAGATAATCTTTGGGAATCAATTATGGACACTGAGTTATTGGCAATGACAGATGGAATGAAGTACCAAAAATTATTCAAAGGAAACGAGAAATCAGAAGTGATTCTTGACTACAAAGTGTCTAACATGACCACAGAGATGTCTATGGAAAGTTTATGGAAATCCAGATTCACCGTGCCCAACTTGACTCGCCAAGTTCGTCAATACATTCGTTTGGAGAAACAGAAGTTATCCCCAAAGAAGTTTAAGAAACAACGACCAAAGCTTCGCACCAAAAAAATGAACGTGGGATCCTTTTTTGATATTTGACCTATTTGTATACAAAGGGATCATTGATAACTTTCAAAAGCCTTTCAATCTTGTTTCGGCCCATGCCTGAAACTTCCTCAAGATTCAGCTCATCTGCCTCTCCACACAGGTTTTGCAAATTCTTAAACTTGGATATCAATTTCACAGAATCAGTTTTATTGACGGATTTTATGCTGGTTAAAACTTCAATTATTCTCTGATAGTAGTCTGCATCATTAGAAATATTTTCCCCCTTCGTTGAGCCTTTGATAAGTTGATTTCCAACATTGAGTTCACACTGCTTTAAGAAAGTGAGATAATCGCCGCATTGGTGAAAAGACCAAGCAAGAACAAGGTTCAGCTCATTGAACACAGACAACTTATTCAGCTCGCGCACACTGTCA
Organism: Ogataea thermomethanolica; assembly: GCA_030674565.1. NCBI lineage: Eukaryota > Fungi > Ascomycota > Pichiomycetes > Pichiales > Pichiaceae > Ogataea > Ogataea thermomethanolica. The sequence goes on from JAKTYW010000001.1 coordinate 1,136,995, forward strand.
GTGAAGTTGTCTGTATCCACTAAGACCATAAGGATTCTATTTATTCGACTCTGACTCCCGGTATAGGAAAGTTTTTTGATTTTGTTGTAAATATATTCGGGGTGTAGTTTGTGGTAGCGAAGCGAAAGAAACACAACAACACAATGTGAGTTAACAAGGTAGTCCACATCTTTGATCTTAGCGTTAAACTCATATGACACCTGTTTCAAAGATTTCAGCAACGGATTTCCAGTCTGGTTCGGGTTGACTTGGATTGCGCTAAATGTTTGCTTCTTTAAAGTGGTATATTTTGCGGAGTCGATTCTTCTATCTTCTGTGGCATCTCCTCGAATAACAATTTGTGATGGAGTTCTATCTACCGAGCTTGTTTTGCGCGGTTCACCAATTGGGTTGCTTATAGAGGGACTCTCTATTACACGATCAAATGTCGATTTGGGTTTTTGTACAGAGTTGACGGATGATTGGGCTATCTGTTTTTCATCACTGGGATTATCAAAATGATCGCTCTCTTTCTGGCGCAGTTTGGCCACATTGGCCAAAATGCTAGCAAATGAGGTTGAATCCGCATCCATACCTAAGAGTTTTTAGAATTTTTGCACGACGCATTTTATTTTATATCGAACTAACCATGAGCCAAAAAGGTAAGTTCACCAACGCGTGATCTAACAAGTAAGTTGACCTGAATACTCTTGAGCCGGAGCAGATATTGGAATTCAAACGTCAACTAAATGGGGAACTTGAACACTTACAAACTTCGTATCAAGCACTTAAAACTGCACAACTAAAATACCAAGATTGTGGTGAAAATGTGCGACAGATCAATGTCAACAATACTCGGGAACTTCTCGTTCCCCTCACATCTTCTCTATATATACCAGGAAAAGTCAAGGACTCTGATAAGTTTATGGTTGATGTTGGTACAGGGTACTACGTTGAGAAAACAACAGAACAAGCTACTGAATTTTTTCAAAAGAGACTAGATAAATTGGAAGAGGATTCCAAAAAATTGTCAGAGCTTATCAACGAGAAGCTCTCAGCACTGGAAAGTGTCAATGGGATATTAAAAGCGAAGATTTTAGAGAGAGAGAAGAAGCAATAATTATATATTAATATTCAAGCTTTTGTAAGGCTTGATGAATATATGGAAGAAGGTTTGGCAACTTCAATATGCTGTCGACTAAGGACGCCTTTTGTCCAACAAATATTTCCCTTCCCGGTTTAGTAGCTAGTAGCTCGGTTATAAGTAAGCTAGCGGATGTGTTGATTTCGGTAAGCGTCAACTGTTCATTAAAGTTGTACTGAAGAGGTGGACAAGGCTCTTGCAAATTCTCTTTGGGAACACCACCTTGGTCCGTGCTTGAAGCTCTATCAGTCAATGCTTCGAGTTTGCCCTGATCTATGTCAACAGGCGAAGGCCTTGGCTCAATCCCCTTAATGATGAACTTGCGCGTTCCATCTGGAAGACTTAGAACCATTGCATTAGAGTTTGGAAAAGCATGCTGAACGTTCTTAATAAAATCCACAGCAGGAAGAAGTCTTAAATTATACCCTGAACCTGTGTATTTTTGGAACTGAGCCTCATAAGACCTCCATAAAGAAATTTGAGTTACCTCACCTTCATCAGTCGCTTTATAGGAACAGCGCATCCAAGAAGTGGCTCTATTGGGTTCTGAAAGAGCATTGAGTGAAGCAATGAGACGCTCAGGTAAAACTGGAGGAGTCATAGATGTACCTTCTTTGGACTTTTTTGCAAGTTTTAGCATCGTCATCTCCTGAGTGAATTCAGTTTTGTAATTCTGTTTGAATGTTAGGAGTTTCGGAAGGAAAGACTGGAGCACAGAACAGTTGGTTTTGTTCTTCAAGAGTCTACTGGATCTTCCTGGTAGAATAAATTGATACAAGAAGTCCAAAGCGGTAATCAGCAGTTCGTCGTCATCGTTATCCTCATTTGCTGCCAGTGTGAGATAGGAAACAACACGATCCAATATTTCATCGTCCAGATGATCAGCTGCATCACCATCTTTTTTGGTATTGTACATTAATCTGCTCAAAGATCGAAGGGCAGTTATAATCACCGATCTATCTTGAACAGTTTCAAGTATGTTTTTAAGTGACAAAAACATCGGATCTTCAAGAGGAGCAGGGGCAAGATATGACGAGATAGCCTCAATGATGTCCATTGAATATCTCAGAAGCTCTTTATACTGCTCATAATTGTCATCAGTGAATAGGTTTTCTAGTACAATAGGATGGCTGACAATTTTCAGAAGAACCTCCTTTATTTTGAAGTTCATCGAAATGACCTGCGAATTGTCTATATCTTGCACCGTATTACGAATGATCAGAACCGCATCAAGACAACGATTGAAGTCATCATTTTCGGCCAATGGGTTGAAAACTTTGCAATCAAAGAAATATGACAACGGCTCAATCAAGAAAGCAAAACCACTTTTAAACTTCAATAGCTCAGGATTGTCCTTGGATATGAAAACCAAATGGCCTAAATAGTAGTCAATCTCCTCATCAATACCAGACTCAAATGCTAGCTGAATCCTTTCAACTTCTGGTGGACCCTTGTAGTTAGTTCCGGACACATTGTAATAGTTGTAGGCATCGTTCTTTAATTGTCTGCCAGACTCTAGAAAGCGCATTTCTTGATCTCGAGAGGCCACAGGATCAAGAGGCATTACTCTAACAGGCGGAACAAATGGTAGTTCGCTACCATTTCGTGAGTCCATTGAGGGAGGTGTGTATGATCTCATGTCGTATATTATTCCGTGTTTGTTTTTTTCCTGGAAACATTTTCACCCAAGATTTGATTACGTAATATTGTTTTAAGAAGGAGCCTGCAGCAGAACACCATGGTAATGTTTTCTTGGTTGCCTACAGATGGAGGGAGAACTTGTCTACAAAGTAAATGAAAGTAGTTTCAAATTCCTTACTTCCAATTGATGTTGAAAGCTCTCCAGAGTCTCTTGATCGAATATCAAAGTTTAATGTGAAGCAAAAGTATTTCACGAGGAACAGCTAGGTTAGATACCATGCACCTTTTTGGTATAACGACTCTTGATGTAAACTGAGAGCAGAATTGGTGTCAATGTATGTAATAGGATGAGGAATGATCATTTTTGGATTACAAGAAAAATAAAGATAAATGTAGATAAAAAACGGTATTGAAGATAGTAATTTAAATTTATCGATGTCCGTTAAATACGATTTTAGCGGTAAAACAGCAATTGTTACGGGAGCATCTCGAGGAATTGGTAAAGAGATTGCTATTAGTCTCGGGAAGTCAGGTTGCAATGTTGTTGTTAATTATGCTAGTAGTGAACAGGCTGCGCAGGACGTTGTCAACAATATTAATTCCAATGGAGGTCACGCTGTGATATGCCAAGGAAATGTTAGCGATATGCAATCTCACGCTAAAATTGTTGAAGCAGCCTTGTCTTTTGGTACAAATGAGATTAACATAGTTATTCACAATGCAGGCATTGGTGATGATGGTTATCTAGAAAACCTGTCGGAGGAGATTTTTGACGATACAATTGGAGTGAACTTGAAAGGGCCAGTGTTTTTAACTAAAGCAGTATTGCCTCATCTAACCAAGAAGAATGGTCGAATTGTTTTTCTTTCCTCCATATGTGCACGGATGGGTTATGAGGAAATGGGTGTTTATTCAGCAACAAAGGCTGCACTGGAAGGCTTGATGAGAGTCTGGTCTATGGAGCTTGGAAGGAAGTACAACTGTACAATAAATGCAGTCAATCCAGGACCGGTTGTAACAGACATGTTAATGGAAAGCAGTGAAGAGGCAATGAAAAGTCTTGAAGCAGTCGCTGCAGCTACACCAGCTGCTCCAAGATTGGGTGAAACGACTGATATTGCTCCTCTTATTCTTTTCCTGTGCAGCAATGATGCCCACTGGACAACTGGATCAGTGTTAAATGCCAATGGAGGCGTTGTTCCTACTTAATGTTCCTCAGAGCAAGTATATCCACTTAACAACCCAATATCAACTTCAGTCAGGTCAGCTTATGAAATCGTAAACTTCATAACAGTTAACATTAGTGGGTTTGGCCGAGTGGTTAAGGCGTCACGTTCAGGTCGTGATTTCGTAAGAAGCAAGAGTTCGAACCTCTTAGCCCACATTTTTTTTCCATGTCCAACTTTCAATATTATTTCTTTTAACGACATTATTTTACCGTTGGAGTCACAATTGATCAGGGATATATTTATAATTTGTCAACTATACATCTGCCGTTGACATAGACTTGTCTGACATTTCTATCATCGCCATTGAAAACCCATTTATCAATAATATCTTGGAATTTCGATTTCTCTGCTTGGTCACCAACTCTTAAACCTTCAATATTAGGATCCAGGAAGTCAAAAAGGTCAATAGGAGACTCATCAACTGCCAAATCAATCAGCTGACATTCCCATTTTTTTCCGACGGCAAACGATCCAAGAAGATGATCCATTCCAATTGCTTGAGCTCCACCTAAGGTTGCAAGGAATAATGATTCATTGACAGACAACTTGTCATGATCTGATTTGGATTTCATTGCCACATGTCTAGAGACAAGCACTGCATGTCTGGCAGTTGACAATATTGACGGAGAAAATCCCCCCGAGACGTCAGTTCCCAATCCAACTTTAGATCCACTATCTAAAATCCATCTCACTCGAGCTTCACCCGATGTTAAGCAACTATTAGATGTTGGACAATGTGCAATAGAGCTTCCTCGCTTGTTGATAAGTTCCAACTCTTCGTCTGAAAGAAAAATACAGTGGCCGAGTATTGTGTTCGAAGATAAAAGATTGTGACTATCGTAGATTTCAGCATATGTTTTACACTCCGGAAACATGCCTAGGATATGCTCCACTTCATCTTCAGTTTCACTCAAATGAGCTTGAATTGGAAGTCCCAACAACGAGCTCTGATCAGCTAACCAGTTCATGTATTCTCTAGAACATTTATTAGCATTTCTTGGACTCAAAATTGGTTTGATGATTTCGTATTCAGGGTCTCTTCTTTTAATATGTTCAATAACTTCGATGGTAGATTTGATTCCATCATCCAGTCCTTGGTCTGTATATTCCTTCTTTGCACAATCCATGCAGCTTCTTCCAACAAAAGCTCTCTGGCCATGTTGGTAGGCACAGTCCGCAAGTATATTGGTAGCTAAAGGATGAATTGTAGCATAATATGCACAACAGGTAGTTCCGTTGGAAAGAGTTTTTTTGATCACTTTATTATAAACCTCGAGAGCCTTGCGAGGATCTTCGAGTGCCATCTCAACGGGATATGTATACTTTGTAAGCCAAGAGAGCAACGTCGAGTTTCCAAAAACTCCACAGTTAGGGTATTGCGGAGCATGGATATGGGTATCAATGAATCCCGGTATGAAGAATTTAGTAGTTCCTGATGCAGAAATATCAATTGTTTGGATATTGGTCAAACTGGAGTCATATTCACGGGCTTCATCGACCAGAGATCCCTTTAATTCGTCTGTTTTGACGTAAACTATAAAACCATTAGTGTCCACTCCTACTCTTGCATAGGGAAGAACCACCAATTCGCCAAGTTTGGGTGTGTGTACTAGCATGCCATGATATATGGTAAAGTTCAATGCACTAAGAGCCTTGGAGCTTATGTCATTTGGAAGTTCAAAAGACATCTTTGATCTTTAATGGATTGGAACTAGTAGATAGATATAGAACCAAATGCTCAATCAGTTACTAAAGCTCTGATTTCTTAATTTTTTCAACCTCATGCACAATTGTAATTTTTCTTTCTTATCGCTATCGGCATACCGATTCGGAGCGAGTCGGGGTTTTTATCATCGAGCAAATCCTGATGATAACCAAATTCAGAAAATTATATATGTTTGGCATCTCCGAGCTTGGACCATCGCCAATCACACAACCATTAAATGCCGGATGTTAAAACATTAGACAAAGTAATTACTAAAGACTTTGAAGTCCAAGAATCCCTGAGCGAGAAGATTCGTGCTCTCATTAAGGAACTCACAACAAAGGAGGGCTGGCTAGGCGATTATGACTACGGGTATCTGTTTACTCCGGATATCTGGCCCTTGAACAAAAAATACAAGAACTACAAACAGCCTTACTTTGGAATCAATGACAGAATTCCTATTCTCCTAACAGTTTTACTGGGATTGCAGCATTGTTTGACTCTGATTTGCAGTCTGGTCGCAGTGCCACTTCTCATGGGTGATGCACTATATTTTGATTCCCAGCAAACACAACACCTGGTTTCCTGTACCTTAATTACAGCTGGCATGGCCACGTTTGCTCAGATCACCAGATTCCACATCTACAAGACTCCTTATTATGTTGGCACTGGATTGCTAGCTGTCGTCGGCCCAACTTTTGATATCATCGGCATTGCATATTCCTACTCTGACATCCAGTATGCCAAAGGTAACTGTCCTGTTGATGCATCAGGTAATAAACTACCTTGCACAGACGCCTTCGGTGCATTCCTCGGTTCGATGTTGTGCACTGTTTGGATTCAAATCTTATTGGCTTTTGTTCCTCCACGTTACTTGAAGCGTATCTTTCCTAGTATGGTTACCGGTACCTTACTTTTACTCCTGGCTATATACCTTGCAGGAAATGGAATGAAGAATTGGGGTGGTGGCAGCAGTTGTTTGGAGTATGGTGGTGGATGTGACACAGGTTCTCATAACTTTGAGTGGGGTTCAAGAGCTTATATTGGTCTAGGATTCACGACATTTGTCTCCATTGTGATCATTAACCTTGTTGGCTCTCCAATCATGAAGAGCTCCTCTATCATATTGGGTCTTATTATTGGGTGTATCGTCTCTGCTGCATGTGGCTACTGGGACGCTTCAGGTATTCATTCGGCACCTGCTGCTGATTTCCTTTGGACAAAAAACTTCAAGTATTCTGTTGATGGTTCTTTGATCTTGGCTCTGCTTTTGATGTTTATTGTCGAAGGTATTAGTTGTATTCCAGATATTCTTTCTACTGCCGAAGCAAGTCACCTACCAACCGAAGGTGAAGAGTTCCAGTCTAGAGTCCAAGGTGGTATTATGTGCGATGCTATCGGTAGTATACTTGCAGCTGTTGGTGGCGGGCTCCCTATGGTGTCCCAAGCAGCAAATAATGGAGTGATTTTACTTACAGGATGCGCTTCTAGGCGTGCTGGATGGTTTGCAGCCGCATTGTTGATCCTGATGGGTATATTCTCCAAAATTTCTGCAACTTTTGCTGCTTTACCACTCCCTGTGTTTGGTGGAATGCAAGTTTTCCTTTTTGGAACTATTGGAGTTGCAGGTATCAAAGTTCTCTCGACTGTTCCATGGACGAGAAGAAACAGATTTATACTCTCATGCGGACTTGGTTGGGGGTTTGCTGGAACCATTGTTTCGTCTTGGTTTGATGCTATACTGTCCTACTCTGGTTCAAATCAAGCACTTGCAGGCTTCTTGGAAGGTATTGATCTGATCGTTGAGACCCCATTTATTTTTGGTGCCATAATCGTCTGCTTCTTGAATTTGATTATCCCTCAAGATAAAGAGAGTAGAAACGATATCACTCCTTCTCTGTCGGTTTGAACCACGTCCAAATTTTAATAATATAATATTCTGTCCATCAAGGACTGCCGAATAGTTTGTTTTCAACCGTATTTGGATCATGTACAAGGCCGGGAAATTTAAGAAGAATAGATACATTTTCACATTTCTAAGAAAGGCCTATTCTAATGAATTGTATATCCTCCGTCCACAATGAGATCTGCACCAGTTGCGTAAGTAGAAGCATCTGACGCAAAGTATATATATGCACCAATAAGTTCCCTTGGTTGACCTTCTCGACCCAGTGGAATATCCTTCTGCCACGATTTGCGCAGATCTGATGGGACATAGTCATTAATTCCAGAGTCTATGTATCCTGGAGAAACACAATTCACTCTGGCAAACTCTTTGAACTCGATGGCCAAACACTTAGCCAGGTGAATCACACCTGCTTTGCTGGTGTTGTAGGCAGTGTGATGCACAGGTGTATTCATTATATGACCTGACATCGAACCCGTAAAGATAAGAGACCCACTTCCCCTGTTTTTAAAAATATGGCCCACCGCTTTAGCGCAGTAATAAACACCATTGAGATTGATATCCATCACTCGCTGCCATCTAAGCCCATTCCGATCAAGATCATCGGTTATCCCATCTGTTTTGATATTGACACCAGCATTTGCAACAAAAACATCAATTGTTCCGAAGTCTCGCACAATCTCTGCCACGGTATTATTTACAGCTTCTTGATTGGAAACATCGCATCCGTATGCTCTTATTTCACAACCAAATTGCTCCTGCAACACCATCACAGCCTTTATTGGTGCTTCACAGTCCCAAAGAGCAATCTTTGCTCCAGCTTGCGCGTAGCCTTCAGCAATAGCATAACCAATTCCTCGACCCGAGCCAGTTACAACACAGACTTTTCCTTCCAAAGAAAAAAGATCTAACGACTTTTTTGCAAGCTTAGGGCCAGGTGGATTGACAAACTGAATACTTTCAACTTCAGGTTCAACAACAGGTAAAGTCATGATGGGTGAAAATCTCAATCAATTCGCAAAAGTCACAAAAACTGGAAAACTGGAAGCTCTGGTAACTTCCTACCAGTCATCGTGGACTATATGTCTCTTAAAGTACTTGAAGTGTCACTAAATCTTCATGCTCTATTCCATGTGGGGTACCTGGATACAATCATTTTTGTAAACAAATCAGGATGTTTATCCACTTCGCTTACTTTTCCTCTTTAGTAAGATAAAATAATCAAGACAAAATTTCAAATTTACTCCACATTTTCAAAATTGAACATTTGCTTTCAGGTCGATTTGAAAACTCCATTAATGACTAAGATAGACATCGAATGCTACTGGTTATAAATAGTGATATAAGTTTCTTGCAACTGTATGATGTAATTATGTGTTATTCCAAATAGAATTATATGCATAATCCACTTAGAGAGTAGGGTCATAATCTATCCAAATGATTAGAAAGTAAGTGGTTACAGTCATCATTGGCCGTCCTGTTATTGACTCATTATGTTGGTGATAAATTCACACAAACTGAGTGGTTAATAATAATAAGCAAGATGTATACCGTATTTGAGATTCACGGATCAACTTCGGAAATCACAAGTTGGGCACAACAGCTGAATTATATCTAAAAATTTGGAACAAAATTTAGCTCAAGGAAATTATTTCAGAAATAGCAAACATCGATCTCAGACCAGGATTCTGATCGTTCTTCTAAGAAGGCGAGCTTAAATTCATGAACTGAGTAGAAAAGCTGAATTCCAACTGGTTGTGATGACACAATTTCGAAATTCCAAATATGTGAATGGAGTCACTGCAACTTAGGAGTTTGTGGGGGTATAAATTTGCGGGGCAGATTTTGCTAATTAGCCTCCGGAAGAAAAACCTGGATTATATCGTAGATTTTATGTGCCTCTTACGCAAGGTCTTATGATCTATACATCTTTGTGTGAATGTGCGAGGAACATTTCCGCACTATTCAAAATCTGGAAATGTTCTGGAGAAGAAATATTTAAAAAAGATGGTCTCTCTTACGACATCAGGCATGGTATGGAAAACGGAAAACAGGACATTGAGTATTTTAAAGAAGGCTGAAGAAGGAAATTACGGTGTACTAGCTACTATTGCTTACACATTAGATCATGTAATTTCCATGATTAGGGCTGCAGAAAAAAAGAGATCTCCTCTGATTATTCAATTCTTTCCTTGGGCAATTCAACACACTAACGGAGATCTTATTCGTTGTAGTCGTATGCTTGCTGACAAAGCATCTGTACCAATTGCTCTACATCTTGACCATGCACAAGATGAAAAAATGATTAAGTTTGCAGCTGCGGAATTACCCCTTGATTCAATTATGGTTGATATGTCTCATTACGAAAAAGTGGAGAATTTAAGAAAGACTAAGGCCTTAGTGGATTATTGCAATGAACACGAAAAGGCAACAGAAGCCGAGCCAGGTAGAATTGAAGGCGGGGAAGATGGTGTCACGGACACTGCTGATCTACAAGGGATTCTTACCACACCTGAAGAAGCTCAATTGTTTTTAGATCTGGGAATTGATATTTTGGCACCAGCTATTGGAAACTTTCATGGTGACTACCCTTCGTGCGGTCCTCATCTTAGGTTAGATCTCCTAGAAGATCTCAACCGGTACACTAGACAAACAGATATCCATCTATGCTTGCACGGCACAAATGACTTTCAACCAGATTTGGTCCATAAAACTATTGAACGAGGGATATCAAAGATCAATGTAAACAGATTGGTCCTCGATGAACATCTTGATTACTTTGAGAGTAATGCTGGCAAGCTCCCACTCACCCAGCTTCTACATGAATCCAACCAATTGTTGGTTCAGAAAATGGAGTATTGGATGGATCAGTGTGGTTCCTCTGGTATGGCATGATCGATGCCCCACACTGCAGGAATTGAAGTCTATTCACGAACTTTTACAGGGTAGCTTTTCTTTATTTACCCGAATTTCTTTTTGCAGGTGATAAAAATGGAAGGAACTTTTCCCCAAATATTATGTAATTACCCCAGATTTTGAACTCTCGGCATACTAACTTCGCAAGTCAGAATGCTATATAAAGATGGGAGTTTATCGACACTCTTTAGTATGAAAACTATGAAAGCTGAATTTATGCATCTTGAAGATGTTGAAAACAGAGAAAAAAAGATAGAGATAACTGAAGGTGGCCTCGATTTCACCCCCGAGGAAGAAAAAAAACTATTACGTAAGATCGATTGTTATCTGTTGATCACCATTTTTTGGATGTACCTCCTATCGTACATGGACAGAACAAATATTGGTAATGCGAAGGTTGCAGGAATGGAGGATAATCTTCAAATGGACTCCGGTATGTACTCAGTCTCTCTGATTATTTTTTTTGTTGTTTACGCTGCCTTTGAAGTCCCTGCAAATCTAATCATGGTCAAAATTGGTCCCGCTCGATTTGTCCCATCTATCATGGTTATTTGGGGGGTACTAACTTGCTGCTTCAGTGCTGTGAAGTCATATAATGAGCTTTTGGTACTAAGATGTCTGGTGGGTATTTTCGAGGCAGGATTTGCACCCGCAATTTTACTTATCTTATCGTCTTGGTACAAAAAGGAGGAACAGTCTAAAAGATTTGCAATCTACATATCAGCTTCTATCTTGAGTGGTGCATTTGGTGGAATCATCGCCGGATTAATCACTGATAATTTAGACGACACAAGAGGTATTGAAGGATGGAGATGGTTGTTCATCATCGAAGGAGCTGCGACAATTGGTATTGCCATAATTGCATTCTTCACTTTACTTCCTTTTCCACATGAAATGAAGCCAGGCAAGGGCTTCACAGAGACGGAAATTCGTATTGCCATTCACCGACTAAAAATGAATAATGTTGATAATTCATCAGGGAATGACATCTCAGCTTGGAGGGCAATTTGGCTGAATTTGACAAGCCTAAGAGTTGACCTACTTATCTTGGGTTACATGATCATCGGAGGTTCTGCGACATTGTCATACTTCTACCCAACACTAGTTGCAGGTCTGGGATATTCTGGATCCACTATTCAGTACATGACGATTCCAATATATGGTGCAGCATTCGTGCTGAACTTTGTTATAGCCTATCTTGCTGACAGATATCAAAAAATACGGCCGTTGATGCTAACAGTGCTTTTGCTCTTATCTGGAATTTTTGCTCTAGTTGTGGTTTTAGTTTACGGATTCAAGCAACGTTACGCAATGTTGGTCCTATTAGCATCCTGTATATGGAGTGCAACTGCGCTTACTCTGTCATACTCATCAGTTGTACTTTCTGCAAAAGATTCAAAAACAAGAAGTGTCGGCTTGGCCTTGATTAACTCAATGGGAAATCTGGCTCAAATTTATGGATCATATTTGTTCCCTTCCAATGATTCCCCAGAATATCTTATGGGTTTTGGAGTAATCACTGGTATGTGCTTTTTGGGATTTGTGTGCTATCTATCACTTGCACTTTACTCGAATTTTCGGACAAGTAGGTAGAGAACAAAGTGCAATGATTGATTCGCGAAACTCTTGTAATTAATGAATAGATACAATAAGTTTGTACGATACGTTTCTCTCTCGTAAACTCTATTTTTACCTGTCGTAATAGGTCCAACTTCCTCAAGCTTCGGCCCTAAGATGCAACCTTTTTTCCATTACTAATTGGAATCTAAGAGCATTGGTTTATAGTTTATCATATTCCTTACCAGCTTAATCAGGAATTAGCAAAGTGAATGTGGTGCGAGTAGATGACTAAGATGATCTATAACAATTATTTGCAGCGTGAGCGCGAATTTAATTTGAAGCTGTATAAATTTAAGGGTCCAGGCTATCCAAAACTTTATATTCTTTTTTTATCTATTTATATTATGTACAACCCACTGGTTTAAGCTTAATCTATTTTGCTTTTAGTTAATTATTGGCTTAGGAATGGAAGAATATGTTTCTATAATAGTCTTCCAAAATCTTATGATGTAGCGTAAAGGTCTATAACACTGGAGGCTTGTTTGAACTTTCCAACTGATTGATACTCGTGATCATATCCAAAGCTCTCAGGACCACCTGCCTTTAGAGCTTCAGGAATGTCTGTCCACTTATTGCTTGGGCAGATTACAATCACAAACGCGTGTAGTCCGTACCTGTAATCTTGTGTTCCTAACGCCTCTCCTGTCTCAGTATCATTAACCGAGATCAAATCTGGAACTGATGCAACAACCTCCTTCACTCCTGATTTATCAAGTGTACAAAGTATGTTCTCGTTTTTGAAAGGTATCGTCATCATGGAATCTCCATCCTCTTCTTTGATGTCAATCTCCCCGTAGACATGGCCCTTGTATAATCTTCTGTCAACACGCACTATCTTACCTTTGAAAATCATTTTTGCAGTTTCTGTTCCACCACAAGCTTCAATAATGTACTTAGGTGCATCATGGACCTCAGAACGTTGGCGGGCTTTATGAATTGCTTGCCCAATGCTCCATGCCAGTGAAGTACTATTGTGGATGCTTTTGTCCTTTATGTCGTCTGCCGTCATAAAAGAAACAAAACCACAATGAGCACCAATCTCGGAAAGTGATGCACGGAAAACTTTCTCCACAATCACATCACTGGCTGCTTCCGACATTAATATGGTAGTTCCGTTACCATCTGCTAGGGCACAGGGCGGGAAGCAAGGCATACTAGAATAGCAAACAGGAATCATTTGCCAAAGTAAAGGATATGCCCTCCCCATGAAGTCGGCATCAATACAAGGAATACCTAGGTCAGCAGCAATTTTTAGCCCTGTGAGCCCATTTCCACCCCCAATTTCCCATGGAAGAGATGCTTGTGGAGTTTCACCAGTGAATCTCTTCACCAGATCATATGCATTGACCATCTCATCACCTGAAAGCTGTTCAAGTCCAATTGTAGGAGATCCTGCATATCCAACAGAGACCACAGAACCTTTTCCAGACTGGTATTTATGAAAATTCTCAGGCTTGATCACTTTAACAGTTTTACCCATACGGATCTTATGACGTAAAGCAAGAAAGTGATGATAAGGAGTTCCTCCGCCTCCGCAACCAAGGATATAAGTTCCAATACGCAAAAATTCGCAATCAATTTCTGATAATATCCACTCTTGCTCATCATTCACAAATGGACAATACGAATAAGCATCAAATTCCAAGATATGCTCAGGGACCGCAGACTTTTCCAGGTGGGCGTTCTTGCTAACAGCACCACCAGTTTCCAGAATATCGTCATCTACCATATTCAGTGAAGCAGTATAGTCCAATCTCTTATAATCAACCTCACCAATAACCTTAACTTGAAATTCTACAGTGTTTGGAACATAAGGAATTGGGTTGACCACAATGTTGTCAAATATGATTGTGCTTTCAAGTGCTCCTTTTTGAATGGCCTTTTTTATTGCTTGTTCTTTTAGTTCAACAAGCACCATTTCTTTATCATCATTAGCCTCTAGTCGCTTAATTGTTTGCACTGTGGCAGATATCTTGCCAACTGCAGCACCTATGGCATTGACAACTCCAAAAAACGGGGGTCTTATGACAATGCTAGCTCCATCAAGTGACTTAGGTGCAATGATGGAACCGCCTCCAACAAGAAGAACAGGAATTGGCTCTGGGGAAGTCTTCATTCTATCAATAGCGGTTTCCAACATCTTTTGAACCTCATATTGATATTTTTCCTTTTGATCGGAATCAAATTTGCCCCGGACGTTTTCGAAGGAACCGATCTCATACATAGATCTATCTTCATCATTCTCCTTTTCAATTCCAATTGCAACTGTCATATCGGTGGCCGTGATTGTGGATCCTCCAAATATCAAACTCTCTGATATCAGTTTTGCTCCTGTGGACTCAGGTCCGATTCGGATAGGGCTATCAAATGTCACAATAGATCCACCCCCCAGTCCAATAGACTCTACATGAGGCATTGAAAAGTTAGTTCTGACTCCTGCAATAAAGGAATACGCTGATGATTGTCTAGGAAAGCCAGATGGAAGTAGAAGACCAACATCAGTTGTTGTACCACCAATGTCTGCCACTAAAACAGATTTTCCCCTGATAGAAGGCTCTTTTGCACAAAGAATAGCGGCACCTCTCATGGAGTTTGTTGCTCCTGAGGAAAATGTCTTGACAGGAGTCTGAATTGCTTCTGCAGTAGAAACCACTGTGCCATCATTTTGGGTCAGCAAGAGAGGGCATTGGAGCCCGATGCGATGAATAGCACTTTTGAAAGACAAGATGATCTTCTTAGCAAAGGACATGATTGAAGCATTGATTATAGAGGCATCTTCTCTTTCAATAAAACCAATTGTAGAAATTGTGCTACTTAGCACAATGTTGGCTTTTGGTAGCACTTGACGTATGATATTAGTAGCACGAATTTCATGCTCGTCATACATTGGTGAGAACTGACCATTAATCACAATAGAGTTAATCCCCAGAGCTTTGATCTGTTTAGCATGTTCCAATATGGCATCTTCATCCAGAGGTTGCACCTCAGTACCGTCGATTCTGTAACCTCCCTTCACAAATGCAGTATAACCCTCCATAACTGAACGCAGTCCTGCCGGAAAATCAGAAAATGGAGGTGCATATCTTGAATAATCGTTACTGAGACGAAGAACAGCAACTTTTTCTAATTTTGCAGCATCTTGTTCAATCACAGCATTAATGAAATGTGTGGTACCGATGGTAACTGATGCAATATCTTCTTTTTGAATATCAGGACAGTCAGTCAAAAGACTTTGGATTGCATTTTGAATCCCATCCGAAACGTCAGCAGTGGTGGCAGATTTATTCCAAGCAATGACTCCTCGATTTTCCTCTTCTAAGCGTAGTGGATTGATCAGCACAGAGTCGGTATTGGTACCTCCCACATCTACACCAATTAGCAAGTTTCTAGGCATTTGTTTGAGGTTTAGCTTTACCGAAGGTAGTGTGTCCAACTCAGTATATATAGAATTGTTTACTATCACTACTCGCTCTTTCCGGCGGAAACGAAGAGCTTCCGGTCGTTGAGAAATTCATAATTCTGCTATTGGATCGGTGTTTTTTTCGTATCAGTTCTCTTATCTTTATCAAAATGCATATGCCCCAATATGGAAATTCTCGAAAAAATGGTGTTGCCCACCCATTTTAATCTGCAGGAAGTGATAAATTTCGCAGGTCTACCGTTTGGCTCTTTCATGGCCAGATGGGATTGAGCACACTGAAGGTTACCACCTCTCAATCAAAAAATTGAAAACCAGTGCGAAATTAATCACTCTGCTTGCAATATGACAGCTTATCAACTCAAAGCGGAACGTGAGGTAACAGGCTGATTACTCGGAATGATCCTTATTCATTTTTTATCCGAGGCCTTGCATTACCTTCTTCGGAATTTTGTAACGGGAATTATTCTCCTTATCGTGAAATAACTGTTATATCACTGATTTATCGATTGATTCAAGCAACCGACATCGTGCATTAAGAACAATATGTCGTTATCATTTTGGAGCGAAATCTAATTTAAAAGGGTCGGGGGAGAATAACACTTGTAGCTTTAAAAGTCGGTAATCTTGACGTTGGCATTGAAATCAATATTACAGTGATTCAAATTAGCAATAAGATTAATCTTTAATCTTAGTTCTTAAAACCTAATCGCTATATTTTCTATTATCACTACTAAATGGTGAGCTGGTCTGAAATCAAAAGCACGCTGGAGGTGAAGAGCTCCCGGATGGGCAATTTAAAAAGCACACCTTGGCTTAATGATGACATTGTTCCTCTACCTCCTAGCAGGCGTACCTGGGATATGTGGACATTCATGGGGTTTTGGGCCATAAACAACTTGTGTATATCTAATTATCAAGTTGGATCAACATTGATTTCAATTGGTAATTCGGTTTGGATGGCGATGGTTGCCAACATTTTGGGTAGAATCATCATTTGTCTGATGGCTGTTTTTAATGGCTGGGTTGGAGCGGAATATCACATTGGATATCCAGTTTTCAGTCGTTCTGTTTGGGGTATGTTGGGTTCATATATTGCCATTGCACAGCGCATAATGCTCGGTATAGTTTGGCTTTCAACTCAATCATGGACTGGTGGGTTGTGTATATCTGTGATGTTATCAGCTATAGCACCCGGCTACCAGAACATGAAGAACACTATGCCAGCATCTACACATATGGAAACAAAAGAGTTCGTGGGATTTGTCATATATTGCGTTCTGATGTGTGGAATGATTTATGTTCCACCTGAGAGATCTGCAAGGTTATTGACAACTCTTAACGTCATGACAGGTGTTACGCTTTTGGGAATGATGATATATTGTCTCAAAGCTGCTCATGGTGCTGGTCCACTTCTTTCTGAACCAGCAGCTGCTCAGTCTGCATGGGACAAAGGTTGGGCCATTATGGCTGGAATTAAGACGACTATTGGCACAATTGCTGTGGGTCTCACCAACCAACCAGACTATAATAGATTTGCCCGAACCACAAAAGATCCTCTTGTTGGCCAGATTGTTGCCATCCTCTTTTATGGCTCAGTTGTTCCTTTGATGGGATGTTTGACAACTTCTGCCTCTGCAAAGTTGTATCCAGATACAGATGGTGGAATTTGGAACCCTCCCCTTTTAGCTGCCAGATGGTTGGAAGATAAGTATGATGCGAAGAGCCGTGCTGGAGCATTCTTCTGCGGTGCCGGTCTTCTAGCAGGACAACTTGCAATTAACACAATTGATAATGCATTCTCAGCAGGCATGGACTTTTCAGGTTTAGTTCCAAAATACTTGACTTTAAGACGAGGAGCATATCTTGGACTGTGTATATCTATTTTGATTCAGCCCTGGCAACTTCTTTCTACTGCTGGAATATTCATCAACGTTATGTCTGCATACGCTGTTCTCCTTGGTTCGATGACAGGAATTATGGTCTGCGAGTACTGGGTTGTTAGGAAACGCAAATTAAAGCTGGAAGACATGTTCACGCCAAATGCAAGTTCCATTTACTGGTTTTACAAAGGATTCAATTTACGCGCATTTGCTGCATGGATTATTGGGTTCGCTCCATTGATGCCCGGATTTGTGAATGCATGCAATTCGAGTATTAGTATTCCCTCAGGAGCAAAACACCTCTACCAACTAGCATTCATTTACGGCTTTGTGATCTCATTTTTGCTGTATTATGTTTTCAATCGAATTTGGCCACCAGCTGGTCTAGGCGAGGTAGACACTCACAATCCATTTGGTACATTCACTGTACAAGAGGCTCGAAAACTCGGGATACCCATGGACGAGACTGAGGATTCTACTCTTGATGATAAAAGACCTGAGCAAATTAGTATCCACGAGCTCAAAACTTGAAGCTAGGTCTTTTATTTAAATGCTTAACTTGCTTACAAAAACATGTTTGTTTCCGAATCTGATTGTACCTAATTGTTATCATGTATTCTCTACTCCGTTTCTACTAGTTCTGTTTCCATAAGCCATTGGATGCTAACTCACACAATCAATGATTCCCTATGTATACTTGGACCTTGAATTGAGATCCATTCATCTGTTTCGATTGTGACAGAAATCACCCAAAGGTATTTCCTAAACAATAAAATATACTTCATATGCACGAAAAAGAACGTCGTTCAAAAATTTCTATCTGCTACCACATATTGGAGTTGAACAAGCACATAACCTTTCAGGTTAAAATCCCTATAATGCAGAGCCTCTGTGGTCTCTCGAATAGGGATCTTAGTGCGTACATGTGAATATGCTGTAAATAAATTCAAGTGTCCTGTCTTTCAAAAGACTGATCAACACTGGCGCAAATATTTCTTCTGGAAATTTCAAGAACCTTAATCGTAATTTGCTCCATTTTTGTAGCTCAAAAAAAGATTACTTTCTCCAAACCACCTTTGATTATAGGGAACGAACACAGACATAATGGTAATAATTCTTCGATTAATGCCATATTTCTTTGAAAGTTTATATACCTAAACTTTTGGCTGAAGATTCAAGTAGTTGCATGAAGTGTCGATGGTTTTAAATCTATCTGTCGTAGGATTCCTTCATTAAGGCAAACAAATCTTCTTCATCTTCCTGTATCAAGTTAAAACATTTTTTTTGACATGAGACATAAATTTTAGTACTATTTTTGTGATGATGAGACCTTAAGAACCAGGCTTTTTGTTTATTTGCAAAGACACTTCAGACTATTTTTAAGTTAGAAGACATATTATAAACGGCCCTCTTCCTTACTGTAGAGAATTTCATATAGAGAAATTAATAACGTCTATGTCTTAAAAACAAGCTATGAGGCGAATATCACGGTTGCTCCCAATCTTAAGCTATCGAGAACAATTAAACACATGTATCATGAGTATTAGTAAAAATAGCACATTGCGTAAGCATGATTGTCTAGCTTGCTCATCTTCAATCAAGACCAGTATATCTTAGCATTCTTTTTTTCTTATCTGGTCACAACCCTGCACCAACTCTTATCTTGATTTCTTATCAGTGATGGAACTCGGCCCTAGTCGTGCCGACTCGCACAAATAACCCCGATACCTAAAAATTTCCAGGTTATAAAGAACAAGGTTGCAAGACATATCAAGCTACAAAACTGTGTTCATACAAGATGATGGGTGAGCCTCTTACTCTGGATGTCATTGATATTGATGAAATAAATCAGCAAACGGCTGACAAACTGTTACACGCAGCTTCAACTCAGGGATTCCTCATGGTTGAAGGACATGGTATTTCTCAGATTGTAGTTGACGATTTGTTCAGATTATCTGAAGAAGCTTTCAGCCTTCCATATGAAGAGAAACAAAACTATAAGATTGAAGATAACCAAGGTTATACAGGAGTAGGAGTTGAAAATCTGGAAGAAGACATGTTAGATAAAAAAGTTGGAGATCCAAAGGAAGCATTTGATTTCTCCAAACTAGACATGGAAAAAGGGGGATTTACTGCATCGTTACCGCCCTTGTTTGACAAGCCTGTCTATCGCCAAGCTGTAAAAACTATCCTATTCAAATATCAGGAAACGTTGAATCGGTTGCTACGCCTACTTGCCATGGGTTTGCATATTAGTGAGAGCGATGGAGGCGCCGAATGGTTCACTACTCGCCACGACTTCAAAAAACCGAGCGGAACTTCATTAAGATTTTTGCACTATCCTTGTCCAATGAAAGACGCGGAGGAAAAATATCTTGATACTTATACGGAGACTAACGTTGCAGGAGCCCATACCGATTATGGGTGTGTGACCTTACTTTTGCAAAAGCAGGACGAAGATGGACTTGAAATCCTGTCTCCGGTAACTCGCAAGTGGGAGAGTGTCCCATTTGTTCCTGCGTCCCCAGGATACTCTAAGTTGGGACAGGCCCCACCACTTGTTGTGAACATTGGAGATTTGTTATGTTACTGGACAAACGGACTTTTAAAAAGTACTATCCATAGAGTTAGATTTCCGCGGAAACTGCTTCTGGATGGTAAGTCCCGATACTCAATCGTGTTTTTCACCCACCCAAATTCAGAAACGCTATTAGAACCTGTTCCATCAAAGCTGGTGTCTAGTATTTCCGGTCGTGGAGCAGCAGAGTATCTTTCTAAACATGGAGTCTCAGTCACAGCTGGAGAGCACTTGAAAAAGCGCCTTGCGAGTGTGTACGTGAAAAATGGTTAAACATATGCCAGAATATAATTTGTAACTGTTTTGCCTTGTCTTTCAAAGAAACACCGTGATGCTAGCCACTAATATATTCAGCATATATTCCAAATTATGCGACGTTGACACTTGAGCGTATATTAAGATTAGATCAAAGGATTCGACAAACATTTTTGATTTGATGTACGTTCTTGGTGGATGCCACTATATTGTGACTGGTACTACTCAAAGTATTGAAAAACATGTGACCTTGCTTTAGATAAATTTTATACAATAAGTTCTTCGTGGTGCATGGAGCTATTATGAATTTCATTTTGCTATTTTGAGGAGGCTCGTTTAGTGTAAATTTTATATGAATTATAAATTTTGGACTTCAATTGTCAAAGAAGCGGACACTTTCTCAGTGACTTCATCACGGAGTTAGCTCGAACCAAGGGATCGAAAATTGTACCTTTACTCAGTGCTGTTTGTGAATCCTTTCAGAGAACAACAATTGTGCAAGAGTTAAAATCATCTTCCAGATCCAATATCTTTGCATTGAAGGGACATAATATTTGTCGAATAGAATCGTTTATGACTAATTGAATCCTACCCGGGAATGGGACTTCCCCCGAAACTATACCAATCAAATCTTGGTGATGAGTATCAAATGTTAATTTATACCACTTTTTCTCAGCTTTCTAACAAGTTGTTGTGCAGGGTTTGCCTACAATGAGAGCCTTGATGTTATAATTCCAGTCTTTCAAAGCAGAACACTCCTCAGAGAATTAGTTGCTTTACTTTCAAAAAATGTGCAACATCAAATCATAAGAAACAGGCAAAACTGCTTTCAAATCTTACTGTGTCTTTGAATTTAGGAGAATTACTGTTGATTGACCTCAAATCAGAATTTTATCGAATCCTCATAAGTGTACACACATTATTCTACAATTAACTTTTCAAACATATTTCCCGGAACGTACTAATTTTGGTTGCAAAAATTAAAAGTCCAAAAGTTGAACTTGGTTATTGATGCCTCCTAACCCTTCATTGGTAAAGACAAGTTGCCTTTCTGATGGTACTAAACCTCTTTTTAGTATCTCGCATATTGGAAGTGTTTTTCTTATCCAGCTCGATTTATAGAAGCAGCTGTTCGCTGAAGAACTTCTTTGAAATAATGCACTAAAACAGTTCAGACTGAAGCGTACTACAGTAGATCAGCGAATGACGTTTAATGCTCATACATTAAAACCTCTTCGAAATCTGAGAAAGTCTTTTTCGTCAATTTTTGACCCATAAGTCTAAATTGAGGAAATATTTTACATTTGAGTGACACATGTTTAATGAAGGCAGTGCAAAAACTGCACAGTTTTCAGACTCATGAAATTTAGTAGGTGTTCAGCCAGTCCATGAAATTTGTCCACTCAACAAGTGACTCAACCCATAATTCGAGATCTTCGTCTTGACTCTGTTGCAGTCCCTCTCTAAAGTTGACAATCGAATTTCCACTAACTCCAAAGTCTTGTCCTGGTGTTCGTACATTATGCAGGATATCTTGAAGATCCATGCCTTTGAATGATACCACACCAGTCTGAGTTCTACATGTGATGCAGGATAACAACTCATAAATAAAACCAGTTCCTCGTTCTTCAAGATGATCATATCCTAAATCATTGATCAATTTCAAACATTCAGTAACAAGAATAATTCGCTGGTCATTTTCCTGGAGTTCAATATTCATGAGCACATCAACGATCAAAAACACACTTGATGTAAGAACGTGATGGGTGAGCGACCAAATTCGATAGTGACTAAAGGTAACGGAAGACATAAACAGTTGAATTGTCATAACAGAGTAGCGGACGCAGTTAGGCTGATAATTATCCATCCATTCGTCTCTAGAGGTACATGTAGACAAGAGTTTGTTGACAGTAGCAATTTGGTCATAAAATGCATCGAGTAAGACATGTCTGTGTAAGCAATAGCCATCATCAAAAGCCCTCTGTGCATCCTCTGTGTGGACCAAAATCTGCATTTCTTTCAGTAGTCCCAGTAGTTCAGAATTGGCCTGAACTAATTGTTCCTTTCTGTTGTCACTAGCTTTGGAATATTCTTTTTTAATAAGCGCAATCCTGAGCATCACCTGTTGAAATGAATCTGCATTAAGCTCTGATTGAATGGGACAAAATCTTGGATTAGATGCTATGAGGCTATGTCGACCGTACACTTCAAGTGCGTCAACAATAAAGAGACTATTCCAAACACGTTGAGATATTACAGAATCTAGGGAGTTGATTCCCAGTCTCAAAGCTGTATCAACCATGTCATTTAATAAGGAATACATCAACGCTGTGTTTCCAAATCCTTGGAAAGTAATCAACAAGACACTGAAAGCCTGCAGGACATAGATATTTGGGAACTCTCGAAAGTCACTCCTATTGATGCATTCCAAAGCTGCAATATAGCATGCATGGCTTCGATCTAGATTGGTATTGGGATGCTTTTTCTTGTATTCATCTTTTGTATCTTGTTGTACAAAGTATCCGGTCGCAAGTAGAGCATATAGGATAGAAAACCAACCAAACCTCTTCTTTCTAAATTTAAAGTGGAATGGATTCTCGGAAACAGTTTCATCAAGAATGTTGACACCCTGATTGCGTCCCAAATAGAACTTCAGTTCATTGATGAACTTCTGTTCATCAATAGTATTAAAAAGAAAACCTAGTGTACGCAAAGAAAACTTGACTTTTTCAATACAGGTTTCTGCACTAATCCCGTCCAAAAGTTCCTTAGTAATTCCACCCTTGAGAACGTAGTTCGTTGAGTCATAATATAACAATGTATAATTGTGAACACTGTTGAAAGTAGGCCAATATCTGGGGGAATCTAAAAATATTTCAACATCATCCATTTGTGGCTCCCATTTCGACAAGTTTCTTGAGATGAATTCGATGCCATTCGCCTCGACCAGGTTTTTCTGCTGCTTTTGGAGATATTTATTCTTGTTGTCCATAGTCAGGAGCAAAGACTGGCCGCTCCTAACCCTTTTTCGAAGATGCCTGATTTCTTTCATAGCTTCCTGAAGCTTTGACCTTAGCTCGTTATTAGTAGAAGTCAGTTCCTGCATCGTGGGCACATTGAGTAGTCTTCCTCTAACGAGGACCATCTCCCTTGAGCAGGTTTCACCTTGACCTCGACGGGAACACTGAGAACACGGTCTCTTCTTATCACACTTCACATGTCTTCGTGAACATTCCATACAAGATTTTGGCGCACGCTCGGTAATTCGTACGCTAGTCATGAGGATCTTTGTTTCATTCGTCAAAATTCAAAAAATAAGTTGGAAGACTGTTATCGAGTATGCAACGCAGCTCGTAACAACAAAGTAGTATCTGATGAGCAAACAATCTTAGGAAAATTCCTATCTCTTTCCTATAGAATTCTTTCACAGTAAGCAATAGCGGCCATTCACAGAAATGAGCCCTGTAAACTATGCGAGTTTTAAAGAATAGATTCGCGGAAATTCACCCGAATTTTTATCATGTGACGATTTTAGATAAAGTTCGAATTGGAAAAATAATCTAATAAATAGGGAATGACTTCACCTTCTGATATTGTGTGACACTATGGCTCTCTCAAAACGTATTCCTCGGACACAAAAGTTGATGCTAGCTATCAGCTTCATGATGGCTCTTTCATTTCCAACTTCTTTTGGTTATGACTCCATGATGATGTCTTCTCTCAATGCCTTACCAATGTACAAGGACTATTTCGGAATAAACGATGCCACATCTAATCTGAACACAGCATCCATGTGGATTGGCGAGATTGTGTCTGTGCTGGTTGTTCAATACTTTGCCGATCGTTTTGGAAGAAGACCATGCGCTATTGGAAGTATGGTTATAGTCGCTATAGGTATTGTTTTGCAGTCAGCGGCTCAAGATATTGCCATGTTTGTTGTTGGAAGAATAATTCTAGGATTTGGGTTTGGTATTGGATCCGTGTCTGTCAGTGTCTTAATTACAGAGCTTACTCCTAAGAAATGGAGAACTGTGGTTACTGGGTTGTTTTTTACTAACTTTTTGGTTGGAGCGCTAATTGCTTCAGCTGTTACCTATGGCTCTATGGATATTCAATCTACATGGTGTTGGAGACTACCTTCTATTGTGCAGGGTGCCCCATTGTTGACTTCCTTTATCTTTGTCTGGTTTTCACCTGAATCTCCTCGCTTCTTGATTTTGAAGGGTAAAGAAGAAGAAGCTAGAGAAATCTTAGCTATTGTTGAAAACACAGATTCTAAGAGCGAGATGGTGGAAGACATTGTCGCAAAGTGCAGAGAAGAGCATTTAGACAACAAATCCCACCTTTTATTGTGGGGTGAAATCTTTTCTACGAGAACTGGTAAGAGAAGAATGCTTATTCTTTTGATTCAGTCAGCAGTTGTGGAGTTTGCAGGTTCTTCCGTTTGCTCCTATTATCAATCCCTTTTGCTGGAGCAAGCTGGAGTCACTGAAACCAAAAAAAAGTTGCAAGTGGGAATTGTTTCCACAGTTTGGTGTCTCATATGGTCTGTGTTAGGATCCTTCTCATTTGATTATTTTGGACGTAAACCTATGGCAGTGGGGTCTGTGGTCGGAATGGTTATTTCTTTCTTCATTATGGGAGGTCTCATGAAGGCTTACATTGATGGCAACAACATTTCTCCTTATGGAACTGTTGCAATGATGTTTATTTTTGAAATGTTCTATTCTTTCACGTTTACCCCCATTGACTATATGCACGCTCCCGAAATCTGGCCTACGAAATATCGTGCTGCTGGAGTGGCATGGTACAACTTGTGTAACAGTTGCTTGGGACTGCTGGCAACCTTCACCCTTTCTATTGCTATGAGCCACATGTCCTATCGGTTCTATTTTGTCAATGCCGGCATCGACATTGTCTTCATTCCATTGATTTATTTCGTGTGGGTGGAAACCAAAGGCATAAGACTCGAAGACGTTGATGAGCTTTTCATGGCTGCTCCTTATGGTGGTTTTGGCAACAAGTTTTTTGAAGCTGAAAATTTTGACAAAATAGAGATACTTGACACTGGAAAGACCTGATTAGGCCTGTATGAGCCAATCGTTAACTTTGAAAATATTTGTTATAAGGTAGGTATTTACTAATATTATTCTTTTGGATTAAAACTTAAAGAATTTTAGAACGGATGATTAGCTAGTAATGCAAGTATGAGACAAAGAAGTGAAATTCAAATCTATTATCCTTACTAGCAAACTCATTTTAATTATTACCTAGCTTTCAAGATATTGAAAGGCGCAATATTTATCACTCATTGGAGAAAACATACTACTGATGGCATTTGAGACGAAGTTATTATACGTATCTCACCGAAGGAGTATTACTTAACCAATAGTTTAAATATTATGGGAAATAGGATACTTTGCTTCTCAGTGTGAATAAAGTAGCAGCCCCTGAAATTGAAAAGCCGGACTTGTAAAAAAGAATGGTAGCCAGAGTATTCAGTGCTTCCCGTAAGATAAGACCCAGGATGCGGGTTTTCGCGAGAAAACATTCCGTAGATCAAACCAGAAAAATTAAGGCATCGGAAATTCACCCGAAAAGTTATCAATTTATCATTTATAAATTCATCTTCTATATATGGATCGGGTAAATTCCCGCCAGCAATATATAAGCAGCAGTCCATGAAGCAAATCAGATTATTGAAATGATTACAGCAGTTAAAGACTCTACCTTAACACTTCTCGGCGGTAGCACAAAAAGCGTTAGCACTTTCAAAGACTCCCCAGGTGTTGTCGTAAAGAAAATAAACTCGATTCCTAATGAAATTATCGAGGCAGAAACCGCCAAACTTTATTTGACCAGTCACGGAGATTGGCGAGATGACCTTGCACAAAATGGCTATGCTGTTATTAAAGATGCAATTCCAAAGGACCGCGCAAGAGAATACCAACAAGAGGCCTTCAAGTGGTTGAAAAGCTTCAACAATGAAGATCTTGACTTCCAAAATCCGGAAACTTGGTGCAGAAACAATCTGCCACCAGTGGATGTAGACATCAATGTTTACAACTGTTATGGTGTAACCCATGAAAAGTTTATGTGGAATGCCAGAATGGAACCAGGAGTCTTGGGAGCGTTTGAAAAATTGTGGGGTACAGATGAGTTACTCGCATCCTTTGATGGACTCAATGTAACTCTTCCAAATAGAAAAGATATACAACCTAAATTGCCATGGCCACATTTCGATCAATCCCCATATAAACCAGGTCTCCACTGTGTTCAAGGGATCATCAGTTTAAGTCACCATGGACCAGGCGATGGTGGATTGGTTGTTTACAAGGGAAGTCACAATCTTTTTAACGAATTTTTCGAGAAGATGGTCAATAGAGAAGATTGGGACGAATTCAATTATTACCAATTGTCTGACCTCCAACTTCAATGGTTCATCGACCGTGGATGCGAGAAAATCATAGTTGAATGTGAGCCTGGAGATTTGATAGTTTGGGACTCCAGAACTTGTCACTGGGGTATGGAACCAACCGAAAATAGCAACACAATCCGTACAGTTATCTACTCCTGCTTCTCGCCAGCAAAATTTGCAACAGATGAAGTACTAGAAAGAAGAAAACATATTTTTGAACAATATCACGGAACAACTCACTGGCCCCATTGTGATATCATTACAGTTCTAAACCCGCAAAGTGGAGGAATTGACAGAACAAAGCCCTGTTCTCTACCTGATGTATCAGATAAGCTATTGAAACTAGCAGGGGCCAAAAGATATTAGAATTAAACTACATATGAACTTTATATTTCCATATCTACCAAACAAGCTCCGTTTATATATTCTCTACGTCCTTCAACAATAAGAGAGTTGATAAAACTTGGTGCAGTTTCAAAAATTCTTTAAGCACACAAAAAAAAAACTCGTACATGACGCACCTTTTGTACGCATTCAATTCTTATCGCTACGATTCCAACTCCCTTTTGTCTCTGCGCCGATTTTAATCTTGAATAAATTAATTAGTCCTATTATTTAAAACCAGATAAAAACCGATATCTAAAAAAACTAATCACCACAAGGTAACCGTATCACATGTCCAGTGTCAAACGACTATTCTTAGGACAAGCCGCTACAAACCCCAACTAGAATCTCGTATGAGGTCCCACTAAAAGGAC